>JANIJM010000008.1:0-558863 GCA_030557885.1 Lachancea quebecensis | reverse complement strand
ACCTCAGACTCGAAATCGTTTGCCTCGTCGACGCCTAAATTCTCAGTTTCGGGCACATCCACAATCGTTATTTCTACGCCAGGGACTGCCTCGGAATCAGTCACGAGCTTGTTCTCTAGTAGTTCAAAATCCCAATCGACCGAGATATCAAGTGCTTCAACTTCGGATACTTCCACTATCGTGGTTTCTACGCCAGGGTCTGCCTCGGAATCAGTCACGAGCTTGTTCTCTAGCAGTCCAAAGCCACCAGCGACCGAAGCAAAGAGTTCCTCAACCTCAGTCACCTTTTCAGACGCAACTTCCTCAAAGGCAGAGGGCTCATCGAGATCTGATTTGGTCGAGACTGTGACTGACGGCAACACCGTTACCTCTACTGTGGTCGTGGCTCCAGGTTCATGTTCGGATAGTAACAAGAGTCCTGCAAGCACGCCTGTTTCCATTAGTCAAACAGGCCCTGCCACTGGTACCGAGCCTGTGACCACCGGCCCTGCCACTGGTACCGAGCCTGTGACCACCGGCCCTGCCACTGGTACCGAGCCTGTGACCACCGGCCCTGCCACTGGTACCGAGCCTGTGACCACCGGCCCTGCCACTGGTACCGAGCCTGTGACCACCGGCCCTGCCACTGGTACCGAGCTTGTGACCACCGGCCCTGCCACTGGTACCGAGCCTGTGACCACCGGCCCTGCCACTGGTACCGAGCTTGTGACCACCGGCCCTGCCACTGGTACCGAGCCTGTGACAAGCGGTATTACCACAAGCTCTAGCTCTCAAATCCCTAAGCCCGCGGCTACAGAACCATCAAGTTCCGCTACTATCAAAACAAGTATCTCCCACGGGACATCTAGTTCCACCTCAGACGCAATGTTGAGCGCCACCCAAGCCGCCACAACTACTTCTTCATCCTTTTTCGGCAGTAATACCCTCATAGGTGAAGGCTCGGAAACGACCTCTTCCGAACAAATTGAGCCTGTTCCATCTGCGGCCGAAAATCCTAGCAGTAAGGCCGACGTTTCGGGCACCGAGGCTGGCACCACTACCACGACAGCGGCAGGAGCCGACTTCAGCACTTCAGACTCACACTCTGGGCAAACCACTACTGTCGCTCCATCCTCGCAGTTCTCTACCTCCGCGTCTACAACAAGCTCTTTGGGTCCTAGCTCCTTGGCAAGCGTATACGAAGGCGCCGCTAGCAGAATAGGCTTAGGCTTCCTTTTCGCCTTGCCCTTGGCGCTATTTTAGCTGCATCTCCCGCCTAACTTTGCCGCAAGTGTTTATAACGGCGTGTGCGTCACTGGAATTGATACCCATCCCGCCCCACCCAACCTATGTATACTAAGGGGTTTCCAGGTTTTGGAATATGTAAGACTCTATGCTATACAATGATTGTGCTATTAACTAGATCAAAAATTTTCAAGCATGTGCAAAGGCTTTAGTATTCGTCAGGTGAACCTACCTTGAGTTCAGCTTTTGACTCGCCGCGGCTTTATCTTCAGAAGGCGGCGCTTTTCTATAACCTTCAGGGTCCCAAAGCCAGGACCCTGTATTCTCAGGGTCCACTGCTAACTTTTTCTTCTGAGCGGCACAATGCCACCTTAGTGGTTACCGCGACATGCATTGGAATTGAATATAAATGGAAAGCACACCACCGACCTGTGCGCTTGACAGGGCAGAGCAGATATAGCAGCAACAGAGATGAAACCTACTGCTTACCGCGCGCGTCATGGCGTTGCGCTCTGTGCAACATTTATAGTGGTGGCCATCCTGGTAATCTCGATGGTCTTCGGAATATTGGCTGACAGAAAGTTCAACGAGAAGTCAGGGCAAACACCAAATAATCCTACAGTTGCGGCCACTGCCTGGGACGACCCCGTGCTGCCTGAGCTGCACAAGACATGCAACGGGACACACCTCGAGACCCTCAAGTCTGCTTTCGAAGAGACGTGGAACGTGACTTCGTACGCCAAAAGCAGACTGCTGGCGTATGGCACCAACGACCGGATCTACCAAAGGTGGTTCGGCGACGGCAACCTATATACAGTGCTCGGGACCGTGGAGGCGATTGCCGAAGTACCTAAGAAGGATGTGCTATTCCGTTGCGACGATGCGGACGGCCTATGCGCGGCCAATCCCTCATACTACGCCGGCCACCATCGCCTCAACGCGACGCAGGAGACCGTGATATGTGACTACTTCTACAGCGCGAAGTTGCCTGTATCCGAGATCTGCTCGAATGGGACGCTGGCAGAGGTCCCACCCTCTAGGTACATGGGTATTGACATGATACACCGCTACTTCCACGTGCCAACTGTGAGCCTAGACGAGTACATTGGAGAACACACGGAAGAGGTCGACGAGATCTTGAGCATGGCTAGCAAGAACTCTTCCTTCGCGGTCCGCAATGTTGACAGCTACCTGTACTACCTGGCCGACGTGTACAGCTCGGCTATCGTTCCTGGCGGGTGCTTAGGCGACTTGTAGGCGTTAGACAGAGCCGCTCACGTGACCACATGATAGTCTGTAATTACGTAACCAAAAATTTCGAGAAGACACAGGATCTCACGGCGAACTCAGCCGGATGCTTCGAGTCTAGGGCAAGAGATCATCTTGTTTACCGTTCCAGGTGTTGCGATTTGCGTGCGGTCTTTAGAATGCTGGAAAATTTCTAGGAACTGAACTGAGACAAGAAGCAAATCTTGCTGCATGGAACAGCCAGTTTATGCGCTTATCATGCACGATAACGGAAGGGCAAAAACGGAGATGAGGACCCGCGTGCCTGCAAGTGTGTCGAGGCTTGAGTCTTGGCTTCTGCATCTTGCATGCCGCGGCTGAAGGCCATACTGCAGGAGGGGCATGAAGAATAGATTATCCATGGGTGCGCATATATGACAGCAAAAACGACTGCTCATGCAGGAAGAGCTCGTTTTTCCAGAAAAAAACACAACAAAAAACAGCATTTACGATGAGCGAGTCCGCGCCGCCAGGCCGAACTGCTACTACAGCCGTGCTTGCTTCGTAGCGAAAGTGGCATGACGGGAGCAGCGTTTTTTTCTTTTTGTTTTTTCGAACTTCTGTCAGACGGGTGCTTCGACTTACGACGTGAAGCTATCGTTCCGAGGGGTTCGTTTACAGCGCGCGCGCAAGCCCTTGTCGTCGTAGTCGAGCTCAATTTTTGTGTTTTTTATTTTTTTACCGTTTTCCCGTTTTCTCTCTCTCTTTCTCTCTCCCTCTCTCTCTCTCTCTCTCTCTCTCTCTCTCTCGTTTGATGGCAACATTGGGTCGCTAGTAGCTCCAACAGGCGAATCTCCTGCACGGCAAGTGTCTCGCAGATATGTCCAAGCCATGGGCCGCAACAGAAAAAACAAAAATACAATGTAAGCTATGTACAGGTTATTTGACCAGTTTCACAGCAGCCGTAGTCGCCGGGGCCCCGCAGGGCCCTGCGGGGCCCTGCGGGCTCAGCACAGCGTCGACGCCGCGCTCGTGGACACCAGCTTCTCCTCCGCAGGCTCCTCTTCCTTGGTAATGACGGTGCGTCTCTTGGACGTGAAAACGCCAAACACGAAAGATAAGGCGCTGCACACCAGCGCGCAGTAGAACACGTTGCGCACGGACTTGGCCAGCAGCTTCCCGAGCAGCGAGTTCCTCCCGTCGAAGTTCTCGCTGCGGTAGCGTATAATATCCTCCACGGTCGAAAAGCTCGGCACCAAACCGCGGTGCGACTCCGTCAGGCTCCTCAGCGACACGGTGAACACCGTGGTGCTGACGATGCCTGCGAACGAAAACCCGAGCGTCTTGATGAACGTGTTGTACGAAGTCACCTCAATAAACCTCGAGTGGAAGTCCGCGTCGCAGCGCTCGATCTGCAGCTGCGAGCTGATGAGACTGAGCTGGTACACGCAGCCGAACGACGCGCCCGCCAGCAAGCTGAACCCGATGGACTGGCCAAGCGACGTGTCACTCCCGACGAGCGTCAACAGGCCCGACCCCACCAATCCCATCACCACGCCCGCCACAATGAGCGGCTTGACCACCCCGAACCGCTCGTTTACCACGGCGCTGCCGATCACGGACACCAGCGCCGGCACGGACATCTGCCACAGATGCACGCTGGCCAGCGTGGGGCCCTTGTTGACCACCAGCTGGTAGTACTGCACCAGGTAGATGGACTGCAGCTCGAACGCGAAGCAGTTGAAGAACCCGCACAGCGAGCTTGTGAGCACGGCCACGTTGGCCGCCAGCCGCCACGGCACCAGCGGCATGGGCGCGTGTCCCGTGATCCGCGTGCCCACGTGCGGCAGAATCACAAAGTCGTACGCCATGAACAGCACCAGCAGCCCGGCCCCGAACACGAACATGCACACGATCGTCGCGGACCCCCACGCGTACTGGTTGCCGCCGAACGTCAGCGCCAGCATCACGAGCGCGAATCCGCCGGACGACAGCGCCAGCCCCGGGAGATCGAGCTTGAACACCGCCAGCGCGGCGACGCGCCGCCAGAACTGCGCCTGAACCAGCACTCCGTACGGGTACGCGCGCGCGCGCACCCAGAACTCCGCCAGCGCGCGCCCCGGCGCGCGCCCGGCGGGGTTATACCCCCACCCGAGCGCCGCGAGCGCCAGCCCGCCGATGGGCAGGTTGATGTAGAAGCACCAGCGCCAGCTCACGTGCTCCGCCAGTCCGCCGCCCACAAACGGGCCCACGCCCTCCGCCAGCATGAACGCGGTCCCGAGCACGGTGATCACCCGTGCACGGTGCTTTTCCTCCACGATACTGGTTCCGACTCCGTACACCAGTGACTCGATCCCGCTGCCGCCGAACCCGGAGATGACCCGTGCCCCGATGAGCACGCCCATGGAGTTGGCGGCGCCGGCCATGAGTGACCCGGCCTCGAAGATCACGATCGACGCCATCAGACTGCACTTGAGCCCGACCAGCGACGCGATCCGGCCCCACAGCAGCATGAACAGCGCGTTGGGCAGGTTGTAGCCGGCCATGAGCCATCCGACGTTGGCGAAGTCGTTGAACTCCTGGCCAATGGTGTCATAGAGGGTGATGCAGATCACGATGTCGAGCGCGCCCAGAAACAGCGTTACGCACAGCGACGTCACACACAGAATCACGGCTATCTTGCGCATTGTGCCGAGAGGAATAAGCCGGCTGGGGTAGGGCGAGGAGAGAGGTTAGGAAACGGGCTGTTGCCAGCGCCATTATAAACCCTTCTGGCGGGAGAGCGCGAGATGCGGCGTTGAGGGTTTTCGCAGGGCGCGCGCTGCGAGCGTTTACGAGGGGGTCACGTGCGCGGGCGCGCAAACGACCGGCTTAAGCGACGCGCGGCGCGGCACGTGCGGCTTGCGCGACTCGACTCGAGCGCGGGCCGCCGCACCGAACAGCTGCCGCTGTTCGGTGCTGCGCTAGGCGGTGCGCTAGGCGGTGCGCTAGGCGGTGCGCTAGGCGGTGCGCTAGGCGGTGCGCTAGGCGGTGCGCTAGGCGGTGCGCAGCAGCTCGGGCGAGTTCTAGCGCGGTGCGCGGTGCGCGGTGGCGGTGGCGCCGGCGCCGACGTCGGCGGGCTTAGATGGACGTGGTTATGGAGGCGCCGGGGCTGGGGGGATGCGTGGACTATGCAGGGGCGTCGCTCGGACTATGGAGTATGTAGGGGTTGCGGCGCAGTCGGGGTGTGTCTTGGAATTTTCGGTGTTAGTGGGTCGCGACGGACGGAGTGGTCGCGATGGACGGGGTAGTCGCGACGGACGGAGTAGTCACGACTGACGGAACTGTCGCGATGGACGGGATGCTTACACTCATTATAGACGGAACTCGATGATTACTACATAAGGGGTATCTTTCGTCCTGCGATTGCGGTCGTGCTGGCCGGGAGAGTCACAGTCATTGACCGGGATGTAGCCCGGCTCCTTGGACAGGGCGTCTCTGATGAGATCAGCAGGTTTCCTCGTGGACGATGATACTAGATGTCTCCCCGCGTTGTCTCTTCGTGTTGTCTCCAGTCCAAGTTTGGAACCTTTTCGTGTGATTAAATCATCGGGATCTATACAGTTTTCTGCAGCCGTGGCTTTGATTGTTGTAATCCCCTCCTTGTCACTACCGATCTCGCTTCTCTGGCCCCAATTGTGTTTTTTTGATATAGCACTGTCATGACTTGTCAGTTTCAAGTCATTCTGTACCAATGTGGCATTATGCAACCTGGCTTATCACACAGAACTACGGCGCCTACGGCGCCTACGGCATTCCCCAAGAGCCAGGGGAGATATCCACTAAATAACGTGCCAAGATTAAATATGAAAGATCTAACCAGTAACCTGGGCAAAATATCCACCAGTGATTCAGACTCGCCTCATTGAAATATGTGTGGGCAAGCCAAAAAAAAACAAAAAAACAAAACAGAGCATGAGCGATTGCTAGTCAGCAAGTAGCATAACAGCTCCCCAAAATTAGTAGCTATTCATTCCGGCTAACGCCAAGAGTTCTGCTTTTTTACCGATACTAATTATCCTGTACTTTGCCAGAACGCGCTTATCTCAAATCTTAGCCCTTTTGAGAAGCAACGCAGCTACCACAACAGGCACTACGCTGATCAGCTCGCCCAATCCCGCATACTCGGGAGGTATCTTGAAGTCGACAAAAGCGCCCGCAGCCAGCAGAATTGCAAAAAAATTGTACACAAAACTCCAAGCAAAGTTGAATTTTATCCGGCGCACGGAGACTTTGCTCAGTCTCATTAAAGTCAGAAGGCCATTCAAATCTTGTTTCACCAATGTCACATCTGCCGCAGACTGCGCGATCTCGCTAGCTGACTCAATCTGAACACCTATAGTCGCTTGGGTCAAAGCAACTGCATCATTGATTCCGTCTCCACAAAAAATAACACCCCCATTCTTGTTGGAGCCTTCGAGAAGCTTTTGGACATACAGTTGTTTATCTCTGGGAGAGCTCCGTGCTCTCGCATTACTCTGCGGAATCCGTAAACTTGCCGTGACGCAATGAACTGGACCCTCGTCATCACCAGATACAATATGAACCGAAACACCCTTGCTTTGTAACTCCGTCACAACCTCAAGCGCCTCATCTCTTAGCGAGTCTTTCAAGCCAAAAATTGCACGCAGCACCCCATTTACTGTGAAACAAAAAGTAGTTTGTTCCTGTTCAAGCAGTTGCTGAACCGTCGCATGATTTTGAACATTTAACCAACGCGCGTTTCCCCCACATACAGTTTTTCCGGAGAACTGACCTTCCATGCCCTTTCCTGGCTTGTTTCTGACATCCCCGACTGCTTCAGCACTGTAGCCTTTTGATTGAAGATGGTTGCTTAACGCCAATGAAACAGGATGCTTGTTTGTAGAGACCAAACCCAACAGCATTGGTAGCCAATCTTTTCCGTCTTCAAAATAGTGTTCTGACAGCACCGTTAATTTACCCTGTGTCAAAGTTCCCGTTTTATCGAAAACAACATGGCTAGTTCGGTGCGCCATTTCAATAGCAGATGCGCTTTTAATGATAATTCCCCGTTGTGCCGCGATGCCACTCGAAAACACAATCACCATTGGGACAGCGAGACCAATAGCGCATGGGCAAGAAACAATCAAAACAGCTATGGCGTATGTCACAGCCTGAACAACCGCCTCCGACATGTTTTTATGTTCCACCGACTTGCCGACAGCAACCCAAATTACAAAAGTTACAACAGTCAAAGCGCCAACGACGGGAACAAAGTAAGAGGCCACTCGATCTGCGATTTCTTGAATTTTGGGTTTGGACAACTTCGCTTGATCAACCATGGACGCAATAGTGTTTATAGTGTTGTCGCCTGGCAAGTTGGAAAGGCGTACTTTCAAGTTTCCTGACATGTTGAGGGTCCCTGCAATCACTTGGCTTCCAGCAATTTTCTCGACAAGGCGAGACTCTCCAGTTAACATCGATTCGTCAACTTCGGAAGATCCAGAGACAACAATACCATCGGTGGGGATCCTGGAATCCGGGTTCACCATGAAAACGTCCCCGTACTGCAAAAGTCTCACATCTATTTCCTCACCTTTGGTTTCGTCTAGCACTGGTAATAAGAGAGTGTTTTGAGGTTGTAGTGATCGAATTGAAATCGACTCCGCTGCTTTTTGACGGGTTAAGGCAGCAACATAACGCCCTACCATGATAAGCGTTACTAGAAGAGAACTAGTCTCAAAAAACTGCTCCGTCGAAAGCGGCCGGCTGGCAGCGAGAAATCCGAACGATACTACGGAAAAAATATACGCAGCACTGGTGCTCAAAACAATTAGAAGGTCCATTTCAATAACTCCTGAAAATACAAGTGCTTTAATAGCTTTCGGATAGAAAGGCCCTGCGACAAAAATTTGAACCAAAGTGGCAAGAGCTAGTGATGCCGAGCTGTAAGCAATCTTTTTTCCGTGTAGAGGGGCCCATGCCATCACCAAAATTGGAACGGTCAAAACCCCGGATAGCACGGTCATGTACCCCGTATGACGGGTGTGCTTCCTCCCAGATTTTAGAGCCAAATCATTGCAGGCTGGTGCAAGTTCAGAAGCACTGGCCCATTCAAGATTCATCAGATCACGCGCACCCACAAGAATTGGATCATAGAGAACACGCACTCGGTTTTTAGCAACAACAAAGACGTCGCTCACGCCATTAGGTTTTTCTTGATTAAGAAAAGTCTTGATGTCGCCCGTAATGAGCAAGTCAATCGTCATACCTTTGGTATGAATTTGTTCACATTGGAACTCGCTAGTGCGCTTGAGATGCTTCATCACTTCATTGACATTCGCAAGCTGAGTATCCAAATCGAACTCAGCAAGGGACAAAACTAAACTTGTTTTTAAATTGTTCAGGCCAGAGACTTTTAGCAACGTTTTCCGTAGTTTAGTCTCGCAACCAGTACAAGTCATTCCTTGGATTGCAAGCACGACATGTTCCGTGGTCTCTTGGTTCTTCGTACGGCAGACTCTGGCGGTTGATTCTTTTAACTTAGTTGTATTTCCATGGTCCTCCATGCGGCGAGAGTCTTCTTTACAGCCCCCAGAACATAGCTTCATTGAGCTAGCGTTAAAACAGCACTTTCCTCCTGGATTGCAAGAGCTGACACTATCATTGGAGTCAGACGAGCTTTCGTAATCTGAAATGTTAGAATTGCATTGCTTAACGTTTTCGGTAATTTCACTGGGTGTTTTTGTTGCACAGTTGTAACTGTTCCCCGAATTCCCGTAGACATCCGCTTCTAAGAGTCCTTTCTCTTCCGACTGAGATTTCTGCTTTCTTTTGGCACGGTAAAGAGTGCGGGGTTGGCAGCAGGAGCGTTTCCCTTCAGCAACCAAAGCCCTACACAAGCAACCTAATGCCTTCAATCTTGTGGAGTATTGCTCGTAAATCAAAGCCCGTAAACTACTGCCACATTCAACGTCATTTTGACCGCCCATTGGCTTAATTGAAGGCAAAGCCTCGCTTTTCCCAGCCAGAGTGCTTTCGTAAACCTTGGGGAGGGCCTCGCTTGACATTTCGATAGCCTGCTGAGTTGCGCGATGTAAACAGGACTCGGTGCAACACAAATTTGAAACTGGGTCACGAAGTTTATCCGTCGCAGAGTTCGAATTCAAAGCGGCGACATCCACGAGAGGTTTTTGGCAACAGGCATCAGAGGAATCAGTTGCCGGATTAACCAAAGACTGATTTTCTCCAGCTTCTTTGTCAGAGTGATCACAACACGAAGATTTAATCCCAGAGGGAGAGCAACAGGCAACGTTCTTCTCTTGGTCGTCGAAAGTTCTCTCGCTGATATTTCTAGAGACCTCGAAATATGGATCAACATCCAAGCTAATTTCAGAAGTCTTGCCTGTCTGCTCACCATTCAGAAAAGCGCTAGAGTTACATTTATCGGAAGCAGTAGCGTAGTCTTTCTCCATGCCGTTCCCACAACACCCGCTTTGGCAAGCATTTAAACTCCCGCCTTCATCATCAGCGCTTTTTGTCAATCCTTTATTTCCAGGAGTGGTAAGGATTTCTTTAGTAATTTCCCCACTAGATTTTTCTTTAGCTGAGCCTTCGTAAAAGGCTTGTTTTAAGGGCATGACTGAACTTTCTTCTTCACTTTCCTCCAAATTCACAAGATCCTTTTCAATACATTATTCTTTTATGGCGCTCGAACGTTCATTGAGAACAGATATTCAATTTATTTCTCGAAATTCGGGTGCAAGAGGGAACGAAGTGAAGCGGGGTCACTATCAAAATGTGAATAACTTGAAAAAAAAAAACCATTCAAAGGAAAAACAATAACCTTAATTTTTACGATCCTGGCTGTACGACTTGATTATAAACTTGGACAATGAACAACACGGGTACTCGAAAACGACATCCGATAAAGAACTCCTGAATATGACTATCATTTCTTTATTAGCTGCTAATTTGACTTGCAGACAAGTTTTTAGATTTCTTCTCACGGAGAGGGCTCTCGTAGTCCCCGAGCTCAAGGGAATTGCAACTCTGTGCCATGAAAACTTCGATCGTGCCTATTTCACTGCATTTGTGGCCAAAGTCATCTTGAGGTGAAGGTTGGTTGTAGAAGTCAGGCTTTATTGACATATCGCTGAGCATCGTCAGGGTATCACAGCTGCTGAGTTTGTGTAAAGCGGCGCAGTTGCAAGCTTGAATAGCTTGGGGAACTTGTGGCGGTGTTCGCACCACCAAACAATGGCGTTTTCTCGCGATTTCAAGGGCACAAAATTTCTTTGATAGTTCAACATTTCACTTGGATATCGCCAACTATTTGTGCCAAAAGTTTCTGGGTCATCTTCGTTCTCTTCTTGCTTCTTGTAGTAGAAAAATCTGTGTCGAAGTGCTGTTGGACAACGATTGAAAAACAGATAAGCTTTCGTTAAACAATTGGTTTTGAGTGAGCCCTGGTCCTAGGGCTCGAGAACAAAAGCCATGGCAGGGCGCGCAATGCAGCGGACAGGGCCCGGTGCAACGAAGAAGAACCCAGGCCGGAGTTAGCGTTGGCGGGAATCGTGCAGGAGTCGTGCAGGAGTCATTTCTATTACGAATTATTATACGGTGTGGAAGTGGAATTATAGATTACAAGTGAGATCTCTGTCGATAATATGACTGCTATATTTCCGCTTGCGCGTGCGATGCGCGAACAGCTGCCGCCGCGGCGGGGCCTTAGACGTGAACAGTCGTGGAGGCGGAAGTCACAGGAGCAGAGGCCTCGGTGACCACGGGAGCAGTTGGCTCAACGGTCACGGGAGCAGTTGGCTCAACGGTCACGGGAGCAGTTGGCTCAACGGTCACGGGAGCAGTTGGCTCAACGGTCACGGGGGCAGCCGACTCAACGGTCTCACTGGCGCCAGCGGCCACAGGAACGGCCGCCTCAACGTCGTTCTGGGCCGTCCCAGGCGCGCGTGCAATCGCTAACGCTGTAAACCGGCGCAGGTGCGCGGCCGTGCCCTCGGGCTGTACCGCAGCAACGAAAGCCGCGTTCATTGGTACCAACACGTTGACGCACAGTAAGCCAAGCTCGCAAAGCGAGAGGAACGCCGAGAATGCCGCAAACGCGATCGAGGATTGCCCGGCTCTGCACTCCGTGCCCAGACTACCGAAGTAGCTGTAATAGTCGAAGTAGTAGTTGTAGCTGCCAGAGGACGAATACGCCGAGCAGTTATACTGGCCGTATTCCACGCCAAGAGTGCCGCTCGCGGCGGTCCACAGCGCGAAGACAGATACGCCGAAGACGGCGAGTGCGGTCTGCGAGTATAGATTCAGTGGCAGTGGTGCAAACGCGACCACGAGTAGGTAGGTAAGCGAGATGGCTGAGACCGCGAGCTCGAAACCGCGGTCGTCTCCGTAGTTCACGAGATAGGCCAGCAGACCCAGCGCCGTGATACTGGAGGCGAACTGCGCGAAGCGGATGGCCACGAGAAGTATGTTGGATGAGTACCACGCGGCAGGGCTGGCCACAGGTGTCATATGCTTGTCGTGTAGCTGCACGGTGGACATAGTAGAGGTGTTGGCAGGAGAGCCGGGAAAACGATGGCCGAGCTGCTTGGTCGAGCCGCCTGCTCTTTATAGTGTTGAGCTCATGCCAAGCATGGGTCGACCGTCCGCTCGCGCGCCCGAGCCCTGAACCCGTGAAGAGTTTGTTTTACCCGATATGGTCTGGAAGCTCGAGCGCAGAGGGCTTCGTAGAGCGACTGGTGCGGCGTTCAGATTTCGGCGTTATGACGTGCGAAGCAGGGGAGTCACGCGGGAGTCATATCTATTCGTATTACATAACATATGTCAGGCCCGACTACGGGTCACGTGGTACACTTACCGCTTTGATTATGTGATTGTAGAAACCCGCCCACATGACGCGCGCTCACGTGCTCACGGGCACGACGTGAGTGCCTTTCTTAACACTCCGTGACGCGCGGCTTTAGGTTTCGGCGGTCACGGGGGCGGTATCTTCATCGGTCACGGGGACAGACTCTTCGGCAGTCACAGGGTCTGCCTCCACGTCCTCGCCTGCTGCTGGCGCGCGCGCGATCGCCAGCGCCGTGAACCGGCGCAAGTGTGTAGTTGCGCCATCGGGACGCGTTCCGTTAAAGAAGCCCGCGTTCATAGGCGCCAACACGTTCACCCACAGCAAGCACAGCGCGCACAGCGAAAGAAACGCCGAGAACGCTGCGAACGCAGTTGATGCCTTGCCCACCTTACACTCTTTGTTCAGCGCGTTAAAATAGTTCTGATAGCCGTAGTAAAGACTGCTGTCGCCTTGTGGCGCGTAGACTGTACATGTATACTGACGGTAGTGACTACCGAGAGTAGCGCTTGTAGCAACCCATAGCGCGAAGATGGCAGTCTCAAACACGAATATCGCGACTAGTGCGTACAGGTTAAGCGGCAGGGTCGCAGAAGCGACTACAATCAAATACGTTAGCGAGATGGCCGAAACTGCGATCTGGAAGCCGGCGCCACCCGTGTAGTCCACGATGTAGGCCAATAGGCCCAGTGCCGTGATACTGGAAGCGAACTGCACGAGGCGAACTGCCGCTAGAAACGCGGTAGACGAGTACCACGCGGCGGGACTGGCGACAGAACCAGTGGCGGGAGTAATAAGGTCGTTGCGTTGCTGCGCGGTAATCATAGTGCAGGCTCTGGTGAGAGACTCAATACTGGACAAGGGCCGCGCCAGCATATTGGCCAGATAGCCCATTATTTATAGCCTGAGAGCGCGCCAAGCTTGGGCCCTGAGTTCAACGCCGCACTCAAAGCGCCGTCCATGAAGGGTCCTGTGCTAGAGGACTGTTATGGTTTGCTGATCATACAACCGCGGTTCGAGCTCAGAAGAGGCCGCAGAGCGAGTGGTGCGGCGCATAGGGTCCAACGTTATGACGTGTGCAAACAGCCGCGGTGGTGGAAAGACGCGAACTCGTGCTAGGGCTGCGTGACTAAATGATGAGAGCAAGAGTCACGTGCTATGGACACGTGCGCTGCGTATCATATGATTACATCCACGTGTTGAATCACATGACTGGAAGGATATCAAATCACATGACTGGATCACATGACTGGATCACATGACTCGAGCACGTGCCCAGGCCTGCTCTAGAGAAAAGTTGGCTGTCCCTCGTCCACACTCCACAACCTCGCATCCCACACGCAACGCTTCACGCACCCTTCACCATGCTCTCTACCGTTCGCCAGTCGCGCATGTTCTCCAGCACCGCCGCCAAGCTCGGCTCCAAGGTCTTCTTTGACACCTCCATCAACGGCACCAAGCAGCCAAGAATCGAGTTTGAGCTCTATGACGACGTCGTCCCCAAGACCGCAGCCAACTTCAAGGCTCTGTGTACCGGCGAGAAGGGCTTTGGCTACAAGGGCGTTCCATTCCATCGTATCATCCCCAACTTTATGCTCCAGGGCGGTGACACCGACTTGACCAACGGCTACGGTGGTCGCTCCATCTACGGGCACAAGTTCCAGGACGAGAACTTCCTAAGGAAGCACGAAAAGGCCGGCCTGCTCTCCATGGCCAACGCTGGGCCCAACACGAATGGCTCCCAGTTCTTCATCACCACCGTCCCATGCCCTTGGCTCGACGGCAAGCATGTTGTCTTCGGCGAGGTCTCCAAGGGTATGGACGTGGTCAAGACCATCGAGTCCTACGGCACCATGTCCGGAAAGCCCCGTGCGAAGGTCGTTGTGGAAGAGGCCGGCGAGCTCTAGAGCGCCTGCCCCTGGCCCCCGGTTTCTAGCCTCCGGCCCACCTGTAAGTAGTCAATCACGTGTAACTTCGCCTTTCGCAGCGATACCTGTATAGGGAAAGCCATGAAAGAAATATTAGCTCGGACCTGGGACAATGCTAGAGCCAAGCAACGCACATTTCGGCACGTAGCGGCTTCGAAATCGTCCCTAGTATACCCAGCGGGCCCCACGTAATGAGTTTGGATAACGGCATAAGCAACTTGACGCTCTACGATGCGAAGAAGTATTTCCGCAAGGCCCAGAACATGGTGTTCAACTACACCGAAATGGAGGCCAAGGTGAGAGAGGCCACCAACAACGAGCCCTGGGGCGCCTCCTCCACCCTCATGGAACAGATTTCTCAGGGCACCTACAACTACAGGGAGCGCGAAGAGATCCTGGGAATGATATTCCGCAGGTTCACCGAAAAAACAGCCAGCGAATGGAGGCAGATTTACAAGGCCCTGCAGCTCCTTGACTACTTGATTCGGCACGGCGCAGAGCGTTTCATAGACGACACCAGAGCCAACCTGTCTCTCATCAAGATGCTGGAGTCCTTTCACTACATCGATTCTCAGGGCAGAGACCAAGGCATCAACGTCAGAAATCGCGCTCACGAGCTGGTATTGCTGCTTGACGACGATGGCAAGATTCGCGCAGAGCGCAGAAAGGCGAGAGAAACGGCCAAGAAGTACAAAGGCGTAGCAGGGGGCGCGCCCTCCTCATACCTACCTGCCTCGGCAGTTAACAGGACCGCGGGCTTCGGTAGGTCCACAAATAACGGAATCTCGGTGAGCGCCGATTACGACAGCGAAGAAGAAGACTATCAGAACGGCAGCTCAGCCCGTAGCGGCGACAACAGCAACACTAGGACGGCCTTCAAGGACCTGTCCCCTGCGGTTAGCGGCCTCGAAAGCAGCATCCCCCGCAACGATGAGGGCGACAATGACGATGACGATGACGACTTCGCGGACTTCCAGAGTGCAGCTCCAGTTACCCAGGCCGCTCCCAAGGCAACCGCATCTACGTTGGCCGATTTGTATTCTGGAATACCGACACAGCCGGCAGCCACGGGCGCGGGCCTCTCGAGCCCTGCTCCCCAAATCAGCACAACAGCCTCTGCTCCTCAAGTGAATGTGGCTCAAAAGAAGCCAGACCCCTTTGCTGGACTTTTCAGCAGCGCAAAGGTCCACAGTAATGACATTAGTAAGAGCAAGGTAGTGCCTACTACGCAAGAAGCTTCGATCCCTGCGCCGAAGACTAACACTACTGCTTCAAGTAACGCAGAAAAAGAAGTGGAAGACGATGATGATGATGGATTCGGCGAAATGACCCAAGCCGCGCCCTCTACCTCAACAACAAACGCGCAAGAAGTTGACCTTTTGAGCTTTTGATCCACTGTCATGGTAGTGGGTCTAATAATCATTACCTACGTACAGTGTAGTTTTAAACAAGTTGTCTTTCCAGTTCTGGACGCTAGCATTGCAGCGCAGTTCTTGGTCACACGAAGAAACGAAATGGCGATCTACTCCTTCTGGATCTTCGACCGCCACTGTATGTATGGCAAGCAGCTCTGAACAAGTGAATTCTTTTATGTCCTAACTTCAATTTAGGTAATTGCATATTCGATCGAGAATGGACCCTAAAATCAAATCAGTCGAGCGGAACCACCAACTCTAAACAGAATGAGGACACTGCGAAGCTTCTTTACGGTATGATTTTCTCACTGCGATCTATCTCGCAGAAATTGTCAGGTGAGGGGTCGCATAACGAAATTAGAACCATATCTACTGGGAAATACCGAGCGCATATATTGTGCACGGCTTCCGGCCTCTGGTTTGTCTTGTTGAGCGACCTCAAGCAAGAGGACCTCTCGCATGTCTTGCGGTATCTCTACAGTGAAATCTACGTGAAAACAGTTGTACATAACTGGTTCTCGCCTGTTGATTTCGCTGAAAGCGACAGCGAAAAGAGAGGTCAAGGGGTTCGGAAAATACGCAACCGCAGTTTCTTGGCAAATGTCGAACGCTTTCTAGGACCTATGGTCAATTAGATATTAATACATTCTATTTTCTGATGTGACAGTTTTTCTTTTATATTGTTACATGACGCCAAAGAAAACGTCTGTCCAGAATTCGTCATTGAGCGCGTTAAAACCGTATTCCAAAGAACTTAAATCAGCCAATTGGAATGAAAGATCATCAATAAGATCGTTCGAAACCTCTGAGCCAGGCTGTCCGGCCTCTGGCACAGGTACCCCGCTAACTGGACTGCGCGAGCCTGGAGGCGAAACAGGGTTCAGCAACATTGGCACGGAGTTTTGTGGCGGAGTAGGCGTTAGTATGCTGTTGATTGGAACACGGCACGGGCTTTCAGAATATGCCTTCGGATCTTCGAAAAATGCTTTTATTTTGTTCGCGTAGATTTGAACGAACAGAGCGACGACATATCGAAGCTTTGAGAGAAAGTTATTGTAGGGAAACAGTGCAGCGCTTTCGTTCAGCATGTGGGAGATTTGCTTCACAAGAGGAAGGGCCGACTGCGTCGATTGCTTAAAAAAAGCGAAAGCGGGCACTGTCATAGTAGTATATCTGACTCTCAGCAAAAGCATCCCGACCGTATAAACCACCCTGGAAATATGAAAGAGCGGTAGAGAGGCAATAAGCTCGGGAGTGAGCTTCAAAAATTCGTGCATCGCGCTTATGCAGGATTGCGCAAACTTACCAAACGACTCCGAGACTTCTGGCGGCAGCTCTCTAATAACCGAATGGTCTGGAAACTTAGCCATGAACCTCGAAAACAACCATTCGTGCAGGTAAGCCTCGACTGAATGGAAAAAGGCCAGGGCGCGTGCTCTACCAGGCGGTATTTCGTTGTATACAACCTGCAGCTCGATTTGAAGCTTGGATATCAGATTGAGCTGTGCGTTTGGTACCAGCCCTTCATGCCAATAAAGGTGTTCATCTTCAGCTTCGTGCAACTTTATGTGAACTGCCTCCAGAATGCGATTGAGCTTTGCAAATGTCAGAAGAATTTCGTCCTCCTCACGCTGGTAAAGGGAGTGAGGGCCCGACTCGAAAAGTAAAATGATGCGTGATGCTGTATCTTGCAACGATCCCCATCTGTTTTGGACAGGCTGCCGCAAGAAAATGTTGATGTTTAATGCAGAAACGTAGACCAGAATGACTAGCCGTGCGAAGCTTTCGTTTTGGAACAGAAACTGTTCGACCACAGCGGACTCATCTTCCGCAGGCAAGGCTTTGTTATTTAGCATGGAGAAAAGCCTTGGTCTTTTAACAGGGATGAGGTCCCGGATGAGACAACAACATATGTAGTTGAAAAAGTGGAACCGGGTCCGATTCGACCATTCGGGGAAATTGTACCACAAACAGAGGGTCAGAAGAGACTTCAGTAGCTCGAATGACTTGTCACCTAGCCGCATCATGTGGTGCGAAATCAAGCCAAGCGCAAAGTTGTCTAACTTCATGTTTTGGTCGTCGTTGGATTGACCACTTCTTAGCATAAGCGAGACAGTGGCCATGATCGTTACGAAAAGAATAGGCTCCTTTTCGCGAAATTCGTCGAGTTCCAAATCGGCGGATATTTTGACAAAAGGGAGCCGGAACTTGTTGGAGATGTCCGAGCGATACAGGTCAAGCCTGAGCTGCGCCTCCTCTCTGGTGATAATGCCAAGAGTGACCGGGTCTAGCGCCAGCGGGACGCCGACGCTGTTCTCGATAACGTCGTTCCACTTTTCGGAGAGCTGTGTTAATCTGTCACTAACCGCGTTCAGGTTCTCGCGCTGCGAGGCAAGTAAGAGCTGGAGTTCTCGCTGCAGCGAACTGCGGACATGGCGACGCTTGGACTCGTTGGCGACCAGGGAAACAGCCCCCGCTTGAGCCGGCGGCTTTGGCGCCGGCGCTGGTAATGGTGCCAGCGACAGTGGCGGCAGCGGTGGGTGCGCGGCCACAGGCTCCGCTGCGAGACGATCCACGGTCGGCGCAAGGTACTGCGGACTGCCGCGTGAACCGTGGGCCTCGATGGAGGTGTCGCTTTCGCGGCGGCGACGCCTAGTCCTGCGTGAGAGGTCGAACTTGCATAGCTTGCCCCGCTTATGGCAGCGCACACACGGCTTGCGGTAGATGTCGTTGACATCCGAGGGCACACACTTCGACTTCTGCGAATGGCAGTTGGTGCACGCGAAGGTGTTGCGCTTGGGTTTTCCTACGCCTGTGGGCGCGGCCTCCAGCGCTGTGGGCTGGCTCAGACGCGGGTCGCCCAGAGGAACGCCCACTATCACTGCGCGCGGCAGCTCGCCCGCCGCACCGCTGGCGCTCCTGCTGACCCCACCGCTGCTGACCCCACCGCTGCTGGCCCCGCCACTGCTGCCACTGCCACTGCCACTCGCGCTGCCAATCGCACTGCCGTTCCTGCTGTCTTCCTCGCTCCCAGCTTCACTGCCCGCTTCGCTACTCGCCCCACCGCGGTCTTCGCCCTTGTGTGTCACCTGCACCATGTCATACCCAGACATTCAGCCCTCTCCTGCCTTTCCGGTGCCCTTGCGTAGGTGCTGGGCCTGCTGCTGTGATTGACTCTGGCGCTGGTAATGCTGTTCCCACGACGCACCGCTGTGCCAAAAAAATCCTTTCGTGAGATGACTTATACGGAACACTCGACCTATCGGACAAATAATACATACGACAAGATCACCCTGCCCCGTATCTATTCTCTGTTCTCACGCCTTTTGGGATCTGCGCGCTCTCTGTTGGTTACGGTTTTGTTCAGATCACGCTCCACGTTAGTGCGTACTACTCGAAAGTGCGACGAAGCCTATGCTGAACTTGTATACCTGCACAATGGGCCAACTTGAATTGCCTGCTTGGCTTGTCTGCTCAGAAATCTATCTTCTAAACTCGATTTCTCTATGATTGAAACCGACAATCAATCGCACATAGCACTAATAATAAGCCAAAAGACGCCCGCCAAATTTACGTACCGAAGCTTCGATGCCCTCATCGGCTAACTACCCTTTTTTGTGAGTTTTTTGTTGTGTTTTTTTTTTTCTTGGTTTTTTTTTTGCTGACCCATCGTTGGTTCTTTTTCCCCTATTCGTTTTTGTCTACTGCAGTTTCAAGTCTAGAAGAAAAAGGGCGCGCCTGCCTGTCACCGGAAAATCATTCCTGGGCCCATGTTTCATCATGGCGGTCAGCTGCGAATTTTTCCGAAAGCCTGTATGCGGACTTAGGGTTCTCCGGCAGGCACAGGCATGTTATGACTAATCGCATGAGCGTGGAGGCTTGACGGCTTATCTTGGCCCGAGGCTGCGGTAAGCTTTGTTTGTGCCGCTTGTGCCGAGCATGGCGCACGTGCGCAGATCGGCGCACGGCAATTACCCCGCATTGTACATTGTGCAGATAATTGCGGGAGGGGGACACAGAGAAGCCGTGGCGGGGTTACGGGCGGAAAGATCTGCGTTGTGCAAAAATGTTGCGGACGGTCATATATGGACGCCGGACAATGCAATGCCGTCGGATGACGCACCGCGGGGGTTGCGTCATGGGAGGAAGAACAAACGGGAAACACGTGACTGAGCCGAGCGCGGCTCAGTCACGTGTATGGACTTGACTCGGGCTCGCGATGCGTCACAGACGCGCACACCTTTGGACGTGTAATTCTCAGGCACCAGCGGCTTGGCGCGAGTGTTCGTCTTAGGCTCTGGCGGCGGGTGGCGCAACAGTGAGTGCCGCAGGCTGCCACGCTGCAGGCTTTGCTAGCGCGGCACGGCGCGACGTGGGCCTCGGGCCCGCGTGCGGGAAATTGCCAGCATCCGCTTGGCACAAGGTGAAACGGGGCAGTTTTGACCCGCGGGTTGGATGCCAACAGGTTTTTTTTGGATTCCCGCGAGAGCCGGGCCAGGCCTGCAGGTTGAGCCAGGGCATATCCGTTCCGAGTGATTGCTGTCTGCGTGTGACGTGATATGACGTATTTACGAGCGGCGTCACGTGTCCAGTGCACTGTATACGGGTGTTAAATGTGTTTGTATCACGTGTCTCTCGTGTCGTGTGACGATGTTCGGCACCGTCACGTGACCTGGTAGTCGGGTTCTTGCATGCTCACGTGACATAGACCCTTCCGCCTCGCGACGGCCGGTACCGGGACACGCCTCTCGCATCTACGCCCCGCCGGCTCGCTGTTTCGTTTAGCACGCCCCGCGGCACAGCTTTCCTCCTTGCGCTGCTGCCGCATGTCCCTCGGTTTCAGCATCTTTACTGCGCTCCAACGCGCGCCCACAGGGTTGCTGCTCTCCCTTCTGATCTGTGCAGTGCGTCTTTGCGCGCCTTTGACCGCCTTGCAAAATCATACCAGTACCCGTTTCAGCTAATTCCTGATATACAAGGCACCTGTAAGCTCTCTGGCGCATGTGAGATATTCTCGGTGGCCATGGAAACGAAATCTGTACTTGCATGCTCTCGCATGATGTAATAACGATTTTCCGGCGACATGACAGCACAGGGAGCTTGGCGGAGAAGCCCCGCGCTAGACGGCTGCACAGGAGAGCTCGTTGTGAGCATCAAGGTGGTTCGCAAATCAAGAACAGGTTGCCGATTGTTGGAAATCTCGCAAACGCAGATCTACGTTGGCTCGTCGTTTGCCGCGGGCCAATTCTGCAATTTATAGCGAACCCTAGGTCTCGGTAGGGCATATAAATACCGGGAAAAATCCATCCCCTGGGCCAGGATATTTTTCTCTCACTCCAATATTCATCAGCCCATATTAACTGCATCGCATATTACCAGGTTTTCATCTCCTCCCACAATCTCAACCACTATGAAGCTCTCAGCATTAATTCCCGTTTTCTGTGCCAGTGTCGCCTCCGGCATGTGCATTGTCAGATTCGACGAAGACTTCCCTTTGCCAGTCGACACCACGCAGCCCGTTGGCGACTTCATGTGCAACCACGAAGAGCTATGGCTCCACAAATTCGATAACGGTACTCTTGCACTGGAGTCGGTACTCGACAACAGCATTGCCCAGATAATCCCAGCAGACTCCGTATTCGCGGAGACAGCCGACGACTTAGGCTTTGTTCAAACCTCTGACGACAACGAGTTAATGTGGACGGCCGCGTAAAGGACGTCTTCCCCCACTTTTTTATTATATCCCCAGCTGGCTTGGGTCTTATAGATATACACGTTTATGCATATAGCCGGTACACAGTTTATGTCATGTTCTAGTTTCGTTTGTCGAGCTTCTCTGTATCTCTCTCTCTCTCTCTCACACACACAAATTCACAAGAATCGGAAGGGTTGATTAAATAGAAATCTGCGCCGGGGTCTGCAGATATTAGTACATATTTTCGCGTGTATTGTAGGGGTCGATGCTAATATTACGATTTGATGCAATTGACGGCGCCCTCTTTTAGGCGCTTGACATCCTCTTGGGGGGTCGCCGGGGTTGCTGGCGCGCTTTTTCCACGGTTGAGGATCATGTGACTCTGCACCAGGTGGCCGGCCGCCAACGCGGAACACAGAGAAAGTTCTCCGGCGAGGACCGCGCAGGCCACGACCTTGGCCAGTTGGCGTGCGTTGTCTCCTGGAGCCGTTGGGTGTGGTCCGCGAACACCTAGCAGGTCTAACATGGCAGACTGAGGCTCTAAAATGGTGCCACCGCCAATAGTGCCCACCTCGATCGAGGGCATGGACACTGAAATTTTTAGGTCGCCGTTGACTTCGTTCATCAACGTGATACAGTTGGAACTCTCGACGTTCTGCGCAGGGTCCTGGCCCAGTGCCAAATAGACGGCGGTCAGCAAATTTGCTGCATGTGCGTTGAAACCACCAACAGAACCTGCCATGGCTGATCCGATCAGGTTCTTGGCAATGTTCAGCTCCACTAGGGCCGTGACGTCACTCTTCAGAACCTTGCGCACCACGTCGCCTGGGATGATAGCTTCGGCAACAACACTTTTACCACGACCTTCGATCCAGTTAATTGCCGCTGGTTTCTTGTCTGTACAGTAGTTACCTGAAACGGAAACAATTGCCATGTCGTCCCAGCCGAATTCCTCCACCATCTGTTTCAATGAAAATTCGACACCTTTAGAAATCATGTTCATACCCATGGCATCACCAGTAGTTGTTCTGAAACGAATAAACAGCAAATCACCGGCCAAAGCAGTCTGACAGTGCTGCAAGCGAGCAAAACGGGATGTGGAGTTGAAGGCCTTCTTGATTTTGTTTTGGCCTTCTTCAGAATCAAGCCAGATTTTGCAAGCGCCAGCTCTTGTCAGTGTTGGGAATCTAACACATGGGCCTCTGGTCATACCATCTTTAGTTAAAACAGTAGTGGCACCGCCGCCGGCATTGATGGCCTTGCATCCACGCATTGCGGAAGCCACCAAGCAACCCTCGGTGGTAGCCATTGGGATGTGGTACGGAACACCGTCTATAACCAGGGGACCAATTACACCAACTGGGAGAGGCATGTAGCCAATAACGTTTTCACAGCAAGCACCCAACACACGATCATAGTCATAGTGTTTGTATGGCAAACGATCAGTTTCTAGTACAGGAGCGTCAGCTAGTTTAGCCAATGCACGACGACGAACCGCGACAGCGCGCAATGTGTCCCCGAGTTGTTTTTCCAATGCATATAGTGGCAATTTGCCTCCGACAACCAGTGAAACAACTTCTTTGTTGTTCATGCTTTTGACGCCTCCAGACTTCATCACTTCAGCTAGGGTCTCTAGAGGGCGCACAGTCCCCTCATCTAGGTCGCTCTCGCTTTCTTCTTCGGATGATGATTTGGATGTCAAAGGTGGAGAAATGGTTTTCTTTGGGGCAGGTGCCGTAGGCTTGCCGTTGACTTTTTCGGTAGTGTGCTGCTTGGAGGCTGCAGATGATTTTTTCGCCTTGAGTTTTTGCAACTGTTTAGCTGTGAACTCCGTGTGGATTCTTCCAGCGTTCAATAAATAGATATTGATGGACGCGCTAACGATTAGAGCAAATAGGACAAGCTTGCTGATAAATCTGTCACGAATAGACACGCTCACATAACGAAGAGTAGACAAGATCAAATCTTCGACCTGGAAGTACATCTTCATTGGTTGGTAGTATTGTGTAGGGACCAAAGAAATTAGTACACCACTTGAACCGCTCTTGCCGATGTTACCCGAAATGAAGTCTGGCAGAACAGGGTCTGATGGCTTCGAGTACAACGCGGCAAATGTCTGGTATGTCCATCTCGCGCCAAAGCTGTAGAAGTTGAAGCTTATGAATCCGATAACTACCATCAGCTTTAGCAAGATGACACTGGTATTTGAGGTTAGGATAGAAGCTTTTGACTGGGTTTCAGCAACCGATACAGACTCCGCGGTGCTTTTGATAATACCATCTTCCTCTAGAGTTTCCTTGATAATTGTGGAGCGGTGGATGATGTTAATTTCAAGTTTTAAAGCCAGCACGGAAGCATAATACGTGCAGGTCAAAATCAAGTCATAGAAAAGAACCAAGGAAGCCAATATGCAGAAGTTTCTAAGCGCTGTGAGATCGTGAGCGTAGAGAGCGCACCCTAAGAAGGCGACTATGCATAGTATGTGGTCTTGTAGCAAGCGAGCGCCTTCTTCGCACATGGCGTGGAAGACTAACTCTGAAGCGTCATACTTCTGAGAAAAGCCGTACTTTTTCAAGTAATTGAGGAGATAAGAGGCCAGTCTAATTTTGTGATTGAAGCCCACGATTACGACAACAAAGGGGATGCCTTCGATCAAGCTCAACGCTGTGACAGGTAGCTCCAACACTACTTGGCTTGTGTACAGTCCAAGGCATAGCGCGCTTGTAGAACCGACGATCGCGGCCAGGGCAATCCAAAATTTAGACTCAGTTTTCTTTCTCATCTCAAGAAAGAGGCCTGCAACAGTGTACAGCATTGCGACGTAGGCAGTACCGATGATAAAAACGTCAAACATTTCGGCGTCTTGAATCTTACCGAGTAAGCTGCTGATAGTTGAAATAACTCCATTTTTAATGTCGTAGAGCCTGAAGCGGTGAGGCCTTAGTGTCCAAGTGGTACCGTCATTAGCACGCAGCACCTTGGGTAGCGTTAGGTTCTCCTGGAGAACGAACTTGGTGCCATTGCTCTCAACCACAACGTTGTCGAGCTCGGGTAGGTTGAGGGTGCGGTTGTGTGACTTGAAGTCTAGTTGAGTGAGATAGTAGTGCTCGGAGAACACAGCAGACGAGATTTCGTCGCCGCTCAGTTTTGTCCATACATCTTCATCACCTGCGTGCAGGTAATGAACACATTCGTCTTGCAACTGATCGGCGTCACTGTTGCCCGCGAAAATACTTTTGGTGTCCAGTTGCCACCCATTGAAGTAGTTGCGGACTACTGATAGGTATGCAACAGCCGCCAGGGAGATTGTAATTAGAATAACATGAATGGGTTGTCTTGCCGAGAGCTTCGATATGTAAGCAAAAGGCTTCGCAAGCGACTTGAACTGCCGGAAAAGTAAAGGCATGGACTTTGGTCGATTCACACAAACACACTAGAGCACACCGGAATCAATTGCCCTGAGTTTGCAGATCTCACTTCACTTATATGCCTCTTAGGGTCGAGAAATGCAAAATTTTTGATACTTTACCGTGCTCACCTGAAAATTTCGTTCCGGTGATGGCACTATTCTCGCCAAAATCTTTCACCACTCCCTGTACGAGGGACGTTGAATCAGCCGATAACGCGATGTGAAGCTACGCTTCTCGTCCCACGTGATAATGAAGAAACGGTCGACGCCCCAATGGTGCCTTCGGGCCCTGCGGCGTTTACGGCTTTGTTTGGCTCCTGCAACGCCTTATTTCTGGCGAAGAATGCCCGGGCTTGTATACGGAGGTCTTGGGTCCTCAATTATGAGCCTGCGCGAAACCTGTTGATCTTGAGGGTCTGCTGAGAGGTCGGCGGCTAGCTGACTTTGAAAACCTGTCTGGATGAAAGGATTATTTTCGGCTTGTAAGACGCTAAATGACAGCGATATAGCCTAACGGAAGTATCGCCTGGGTTTCGAAAGTTTCGGTTTAGCGCTTGAAGTCCCAGTCTTTTCTCTTGCCGCGGCCGATAGAGATAAAACGCGGGTGTGCAGGGGAGGTGATATCGGAAACTTGGGCACGAAATATGTCGCTTCGTTTTCGGCTCGTGGCTGATGATAGCTGTATTTCGGTGCTACAAGACAGGTTCGATGAGATACGCATGAGCTATTGCGCCGATATCAACCGATGAGCCTGGTTTTTGCTAAGCCTAGTAATTTGACGGCCGGATTGGTTATATTTTAACGAGTTGTCATCTCTGCTCTTCGCACGATCGAAATTGAACAATTTCAACGTAACGCCTTTTCTGTCGCTAGGGTGAAAAGCATTTGATATAGTGGCCGCTCGCAGCTCTATGGTTGTTGGATGAAAGCAACCGCATCTCTTCCTGGCGAAAAACAATTAACTATGTCACAGTATAGAGTTACGTATATGAGCACCGATGCGGGCTTATTTCATAGAAACCAGCTTGACGTCAAAGGTCAACTCCGAGTTGGCTGGAATGCCTGGTAAGGCTTGCTTGCCGTATGCGTATGGAGCTGGGATAACGATTCTACGTTCACCACCAACAGCCATGCCCGCAACACCAATGTCCCATCCTTTGATAACCTCGCCGCGGCCCAAGTTGAAGTTGAAAGGCTTGCCGCTGGTGTTCTTGTCGAAGACCTTACCGTTCTTGAGCTTACCAATGTATCTCATACCGACCTTGGATCCTCTCTTCGCTGTCTTGCCCTGACCAACTACGCGGTCCTCGACGATGATGCCGCCCTCCAGCGCTTGTGTCTTTGGCTTCGTCTCCTTGACAGCCTCCTTAGCGGCCTTCTTGGAAGGACCCTCTTCTAGGTTCTTCTTGAACTCGACCTTCTTCTCCTTCTTGTCTTTCTTTGGCTCTTCCTTCTTAGCTTTCTTGGTCTCTTTAGGCTGTTCGGGCTCCTTTTCTTCGTCACCGTCCTCTTTTTCGTCTTGCTTTCTCTTCTTGTTCTTGTTCTTGTTCTTGTTTTTCTGCTCGTCCTGTTGAACCAGCTCCTCGATGCGGCCCTCAACGTCGCTGACGTCCTCCAAGTCATCCAACAGCTCGTCCTCATCAGGGGTCAGGTCGTACTCCTCGCTGTCGTACTCCTCAGAGTCCTCCTCCTCCTCAGAGTCGTCATCTCCGTACTGTGGTTGGTCGAATGGGTGCTTGACGTAGTTACCGGTCAAGTGGATTGGGTATGAACCAGTGAGGACAAACTGGACCTCCTCTTCAGGAGCAATCACCAAGTCTAGGGTCTGTTGGAACTGAACCTTAGGCGACAAAGTCAGCACGACGTACTCTTGGAACTCATCGTCTAGCTCGGCCTCCTCTTCCTCGATAGACCCCTCAGAACCTTCAGACTCCTCCTCAGCTTGCTCCTGCTCTTTCTTCTGCTGTTTCTTGGACTTGCCCTTGGATTTCTTGGCAGGTTTCTCCTCCTCCTGTTCCTCTTCCTCCTCGGATTCCTCGTTGTCTAGCTCATCTTCATCATAATCGCCACCTAGAATGTCGTCTTCGTCATCGTCAAAATCTGGGTTTCTCTTGATGATTCTCAAAGTAGAGGGTTTGTTTTCCTTGTCAACGGCCTCTGGGTCCACAGCAGCCAAAGTGATTCTGACAGTCACTGGCACAGTGACATCAATGGCGGGCGTAGGGGTGTAAGGTTCAACTTTCAAGTTGTAAGTAGCTAGAGGTAGTAATTCAGACATCACACAGTACTTTGGTTACGAAGACTCCTTTTCCAGAGACGAAACCATCATGCTCATCGCTGGTTCTTTCTATACTGCTGAAATTTTTTTAAGGCTCTTTGTGATAATTTCTTTTTGGTAATTACATTTCTCGAAATTACGTGCCCCGCGAAGAAGATTCATAATGGTGTAATAAGCGCCGAAAGCCATAAAGCGTGTAATGCTTGTAGTTTGAAATGTCTATACGTTTCGCGAGGGCATCGCTGTTGTGTCTTCTTCTTGAGAGGGCCATGTATGTGCTATATTGTTAATAGGTACAACACAGCTTTTACGAATTCTCCCGAGCAAACAGAGGGCAATCTGACGAGGTTTATAAAGTTACTTTATAGGTATGCCGTCAATCATATTCTGCAGATAGCTGTTATAAAAACAATCCCACTACTTTTGAAGCTGCTTAAATTGTTAGGTATGACGATAAGAGAAATGCAAAAAAACTAAAAAATGATTTCGCCCAGGATCGAACTGGGGACGTTCTGCGTGTTAAGCAGATGCCATAACCGACTAGACCACGAAACCACTTGGTTGAAGGTAGTAGATCACATCTTATTATATTGATTTAACTCTGTCTGCTGATAGTTCTTTAGAAGTGGCTACATGCGCTATGGTGTATTCACCATCGACCTAAAGTGCGGCACATGAAAGGGAAGACAGTCGGCAACATTTAACTTGCATGCCCGAAGTTGTAATTTATGATTAAATGTAGTTGCACAATTACACCAAGCCCACATAACTATGCAGAGGGTACCTGTCTCTGAGAATGCCACCGATTGTACTGCTCTACTAGCGAGAGCACTTCACAAACAAGGCACAAACATATGCATCCCTTTGGGCTTATCCTGGGCTTCGAATACCTAGCACAGCTTTATGCCAATTGATAAACTTGATGTGAAATTAGATTTGTATACACTTTAGGTGGAAACCCTAAACAGAGAAGTACGTAAAAAAAGGAGGACCCATCTTACAGGAATCAATTTAGAATTTCAACAAGTGTGGCTTGTCACCGCTCTTCAAGGAGAAAGAGGAAGCCAAGTACTGCTTCAACAATGGGGTCTTCTTGATCTGAGCCAACAAAGCCTTGTCGACAACCTTCTGGTCCTCAACACGCTCGGACTGGATCTCCTTCTTGGCCTGCTCGCCGAAGAAACCAGCCTCAGCCTTTTGCTTTCTGGTAACCTTTTCTCTGGCGAAGTAAGCGACGTTGTACTTCTCAACGTCGACACCCTCCAAGGCGACTTGGGTGGAGGTGGCAATGACGTAACGAGCGTTGACTCTTCTCAATGGAACACCGTTAACCTTGAATGGACCGGAGACCAACAAGGTGTTGTCTTCCAAGTGCTTCAAGTAGACAACTCTCTTGCCTCTGAAACGACCGGCCAACAAGATCAAAACGGTACCTGGGACCAGAGAAGCGCGCAACTTCTGAGGACGCAGGGCCTTTCTGGACTGCTTTGGAACTTGAACGTCTTCAGCTGGATACCACTTTGGAACCTGGTTATTTGTTAGTGAAATTGTTCATGGGTACCTGTGAGGTTGGAAAACGCTCGAGAGCAAGAGCTTAGGCCAGCCGAGGTACTGCAGACACTTATAACTTTGCCTAAAGGATGTGACAATATCGTTTAAGCCGCGTGCAAGAGCGGTTGCTTCTCTCGCGTAGTGCAGTACCTACCCCTATAACCCCACTATTGCCTTGATCTAGCTTTCTCAGCACTTCCATATCACCTATTGCTTAATTTCCACTCATTTGACATACTTTTTGGGCACTCATTTCGTTTGATGTTTCGCTTGTCTATGCTAGCCTGTAGAGTCCTGTGTCGTCAACTTCCATCTTTTTTCCAGTAGAGTATTGCAGCATCGTGGTACCGGCATCGCGGCCGACGGACCGTGAGTGTCCACCAGGAGGTACTGGCTGGGCAGAGTGCGCTAGGAGCCTAGCCCGAGCGCTAGGCAGGGCTCAGCCCAAGCCCAAGCGCAGTGGGAGATGCTAGGCAGGAGGTTTGCGCGAGCTTCCGGCGCGACTGGGTGGCAGAGGCGCTCCCACGGGCACTACGAGAGAACAGTGTTCCTCCAGAAGAGTCATAGTAAAACTATCTTGACGCACTCAAAATATTTTTTCTATCACTAATTTGTTATTGGGTGTATGGGTTCACAGTCACATCTCGAACTCGATTTTCCCACCTCATCTACAAGACCTGGGGTGAAATCACGTTGACTTCAGGTCCCCTCAGATATACGTTTAGTTAAACACAAAAGCTTTACTAACGATACACGCTCAATATTACTATAAATTTACTCACGTATTAGTTCTTGTATTCCGATGGAATTGAGGGTACAGGAGGAACATCCTCATCATTCCCGTAATCAATTTTCAAGATGAGGTGACCCCGGCCTAGTCTTACCGAAATCTGACCTTCTTGTTGAATCTGGGGGTCGCCGAGGTTAATCTGAGCAACGCCTAGCTCAGTGTCCTTGCCGAAACGATGAACAGTGACGCCCCCGAATACCAGGTTAGCCTCTGGAGAAGCCTTAAATTCGCAGGACTCTCCAAAATCGACCCACCCTTCTGAGTTCGATTTCTTGTTCTCTGTACGGTACATGTGCTTGATTTTACCACCTTGCGCGAGGGAGAAGCGCACCTGCAAAGCCTTGCCCATATTTTCGGCACCCACTAGTGTCACTTTACCTTTGTAGGTACCGTTTGGCGCCAGAGTACGAGCAAAACTGCTGGCCGTAGAAGCTGAGCGCTGGTGGATAGGGCCAGGTGCGCCAACCACACTCGACCCGTCTCCATTTTTTGATGCTACTGCTGGAGCCGGGTGGTAAGACTCGACTTTAGCGTAGCTAGTGTTGGGTTTTGTGACATCGTAGTCAGCAGACAGTTTAGGAGCCAAAGACCTGTTTTCGCTCTCCTTGGCTTGCTGGTCTGGACCGGCGCCTTCTTCAGGCTGATCTTGCTCTGCCTTTGTATCTCTGGTATCCTTCTTAGACTTCTTCGTTCCGAAACTCTTCAAGAACCGGCCGCCTTTCTGTAGTCCGCCAAAGCCAGCACCTGCCACGTTTTGCGCGGCTCCGAATCCAGCACCTGCCACGTTTTGGGCGGCTCCGAATCCAGCACCTGCCACATTCTGCGCGGCACCAATGCCAGCACCCGCAACACCGACACCTATGTTAGCAACGCCACCGATAGCCTTTAGCGGACGAGAAGCCAAGCCCCCTTTAACAGGATCCAAAGTTGGGAATAAGTACTCTGGTATAAAGGTAGCAGCCAGTTTGATGCTTCCCTGTTTCTCTAAGCTCAGGTTCATCTCTTTCGTTTTTTCAGGGACTAGTATTTTGGTGTCGAGGACAGCAGAGCACAGTAAATCATTGGAACCGGTTCTGTCCCAATCGTAAACTTCCACTACAACCTTGGACCTAGATCTTGATGGAACTGGGATCTCAAGTTCCTCATTCCATACCGGAGATAGAGTCTTCTTAATGACTTCTGTTTTCTGAACCTCCGATCCATCAACGTTAATGACAACGTACGGGTCTGACTTGTTGTTTCTGTCATGCGAAGGCAGTCCGTCAGCAGAGATTACTTTCAGCTTCATAATACCAGTATCTTCAATGGACTCGCTAGGTGGCAACTCTACGGAAGCAGGGGTGTATAGGAAGTGAACTTCCAATTTCGATCCCTCAAAATTAACAACAGTGGGCTTCTCAAGCCCCTTCTTGAGCAACTCTACGACAGGGAAAGAGGCTTCGCTCAATACATCTGACAGTTCTTTTGGCTCGTACTTTTTCGACAGTCTAAAGGTGATACGACTGTGCTTTAGGTCACGAATAAAGCAGGACCCACTATCTGGGATCGCTTCGCCTTTTCTAGACTTCATGGATGTGGAAGCAGGACATGCGAGATCATCAAATAAAACTTGTAAATGTGCAGATTGCTTGGAAAGCTTGCCTCTCAGAATCTGGAAACTTAAAACACCAGAATTCTCTTTGAGCAATTCGCTGACTGATCTCTTCTCTTTTTTCTTCAAAGACTTCTCATCTTCGTCATCCAAGTCGACTTCAACAACTTCATACAAATCAGGATTCTTTTCCATTTCCTTCTTCAGCTCTTCTTGATCCTTAGCAAACTTTTCTTTGCGTTCCTTTATTTTCGCTTCTAGCTGTTCAACCTTTCCTAGCTCATCAGGGGAGTAGACTTGTGTCACCGGTAACAGAGACATTGCGATGTTGACGTAGCTCTTGGTTAGCGTCATATTTTTTCCTAGCAATCTACACTGTGAAGGTTGTGAATCATTACTCTGGCCAATAATGCCAGAGTCGAGCTTTTTCTCAAGCAGCTTGGATACAGGAATCGAATATGAACCTATTGGTCTGTCTTTTCCTACTTTCTGGTAATCAATCACATCAACAACTATCGTTTGCTTCTCGGAAGTCACTGGAATATAAGCAACCGCGTTGAAATTGGGCTCGCGGTTATCAGAGAAGTAGTGCGTTCTGTGAGTTATCCTCTTGTTCAGTGATATCGTGATGTATGGGTCAATGTCACCAACTCCGGATAAGTTTTCGTCAATAAGTGCGTCCTGAATATGCAATCTCGCAACACCAATAGGATCACGAACCGAATTCGCAGGTGCAAATGATCCAGTCATTATCACAGGTTTCCAAACCGCAGACATAAATATTTTGCCCTGAGGGGAGGCTTGTAAGACATTCTGGCCAGTCTCAGCAATGCTCAAAACATCCTCCATTGAAGTTGAATATTTGCATAGTTCTTCCCTTCCAGCAATACCTTGGTCGTAGACTTTCAAAAGAAGTGTTGAGTTCTTTTTTGAGGGAACCAAAACCTCGATGCTTTGTTCCCAAGAAGGCTCATTAATGCGCCGCAAAGTCCTGAAGTGCATAACAGACTTTCCATCAATAAACAATTCGGCGCTTGGACTCAAAGCACCTTGCATAGCACTCGCAGGCTTCAAGTTTGTAATCTTGTGCAAAGTGGCTTTCAAAATACCAACATCTGAAGCAGATTCGCTCGTTTCAGCATCATCTTCCTCTTCAGGTTTCTCTGTAGCGCCTTCATTAGCCTCCCGAGCTTCCTGCTCCTCTTTGGTCACAACTGGTAGCCAATGAACATCATAGTTCAATTTCCCTCTTGAACGGCCGCCAGACGTAATCTTTGAAGTTTGATTCTCTAAAGAAGGGTTTTGGAAGAGGCCGTTAAGCTCTAACTCGACTTTGCCAATAACAGTGTCTTTTCTGACATCGTTAAAATCATAGCAAGTGAAAAACAACTTCTGTTCCAAAGTGTTCACCAAGACGTACTTGGTTTCGTTCCAGCGTGGAGATTTGACGTCGGACTTGACAGATGTGCGAATGGTTGTTTCTCCTATGTTGCCCTTCTCTGCAGTCAGAGTGACGTAGGGGTCCACTGTATTGCCTATAAAGTCAGAGCCCTTCAAATCGTCCGCAGAGTGAATTGTTACGGCAACAACACCTATGGCATCTTGGGATTGAGCGGCCATTATCTCTTCAACGTCGATGTCCAAGTGGTGAGGATTGTAAAGCATGGGACCAACATTTGAGTTGATCATTGTCTTAACAAAAGTTTTCAAACCAGGCAAAAACGACATAATATCTAATCCGAGAGTATCACCGCCAACAGGCTTCAAAGCGAAGTCAATGAAAGGTGGCTCCAAGAGGGAAAGCTGAACGATTTTGATATTTGGGAATGCTGGGCCAAACTTTATGGTGATACGCAGCCTACCCTTACAGTTGATGTCTTCCACTAGGACAGGTAAAGACTTCGAAACGAACCCCTTTCCAACAGTAACACCGAGTGCAATCTTAGGGTTGATCTTTTCTTTGGCTTCCTTTCGGGTCATATCGGAGACATCATTTGGAGTAAAAGAAAACACCCAATCCATTTCCACAGTGTCTTTTCCCTTCTTCGTATAAGACTTAATTCCGTCAATCGTGGGAGATTTCGTGCCCAATGTAAATTCATCCAAGGAGATCGCGTCAATACCATAGCCTGGAGCCACGCCTGCCAGCTGAGGGTTAGCAATGTCCTTTACCTGCTGAGAGAGGACTGGCATATAGATAACCCAAAACTTTGAGAGAAAAGAATTCAACCATAATGTTGATTCAGTTCTGTCACTCAAGGTTTCTTCCACGGTAATTCTTGTAAGGTCATCTCTGATGTTTCTGTTAAAACGGCGAAACTCAGAGCGGTAAACAGAAGCTGCGCAGAAAAATACAAACCCCAAAGACCACCAAGAAAACCCCCAATGGGCTAGTAGCCAAGAAAAGAAACAAGTCCCAATGATGCCAGCCATGTTGTAGTAAATATCATTGTAAAACCTTTCTGTGATGTAGGCCTTGACGACATTAGAGTCTGCGCTTGCGGGTCCATTCTTGCTGCCGTAGAATGCGCCAGTGGATCTCCAGGGGTAGAGCATGTCGGGTTTATCGACCGCTAAATTTTCGCGCAGTGATTCAATGGTCCTTTGCTGCAGTTCGTAAGCTGATTTGTCGATACTCGTCTCGTGCAAGTTCTTTTCTCTAGGAGTAACACGTTTTGACTCTTTGGGATCAGTGATCTCAAGGGGGGCTGGCCCCACCGTTCCGTTGGCATCTGGTGGAGGCAGCTTCATGACGCCCTGAGCATTTGAAGCAACTAAGATGTCTTTATTGGATCCAGCGTAAGAAGATGTGGAGCGCCTTGGCTTGGCGCTGCCGTTGCCAGCTCCAGTATTGTTGACACTGGGCGTGTCCGCGTAGGCTTTCTCTGCGAGTTTCCCCCCGACTTTGGCTTCTTTGGACTCTAAATTCGAGTCCACTGGTAATGTAACATTTTTGGGCATGTTTGCAGAGCCAGGTCTCGCGGCAAGGTTCCTATTTTTGCACAATTGAGTAACAAGGAATACTTTGAAGAACCGTCGTTGTTGTATTTGTCGCTAAGCATTCTTCTGCAGGGGTACATTTTTTAAGACAAAATATGCAAGAACCCGAAAACCGTAAATAATTATAGAATCCATTTTCTATTTCTGATAACCCCGATGACACGCGTGAAACAGCCAGATCAAACAGAAACGAGGCCCTCAATGTCCTACACCTTCTATCAAAACATCTTTTTCAATATCCCTGTGTTATTCCTGGATACTCGTTTCAATTATTTAGAACATTTTTGAGTTCCGAATGGATGATTAGTAGTACTTACTAGCAAGTTCTCGTCTCTTGTCCATAGCTGTAGCTAATTGAGTTGTAGAGTACAAGCCTGCCTCCTGTATTTTGTCTATGAAGAGGTGGTGATAATTGGCATTGCAATCAGCAAGTCTGAATGAGCAATACACGAGCTGGAGGCAAACAGAGTCCGACAGTAGCTCGATGTGTGGAGATAATTCCTTCAGCAACTCATCACAACACGATTCCACAAACTGGAGCATTAAAGGACAAGTCTTGAGCTCTTTCTTAGGAGAGCCCAGCAATGGTACAGTGATCATTTGGGTAGGGACATCAAACATAGAGGGCACGACGGACAAAGCGCTGTAAACATGTTCTCGGAATGCCTCGATTTTGCGTTTCACTAGCAACTCACGCATTGTGTCATTCACGGTCTCCAAAACCTGGAAAGAAGCCATTTCGGTACACACGAATTTGTGTCGCATGATTAAAAACACCTGTATTAGGGTTTGTGGGTTTGATGAAAAAGGCGGTATGGATGATAAGAAGGTGAGTATCTTTTTCATAGGGTTAGCACTGATGTTGTGACTTAGCATCTTAACTAGACCCTGTAACATGGTAGTGGTGATTTCCTGTGATATAGAATCTGCAATTTGACGCACTGTGTCAACGTTGGGAAACTTACTGGTGAGTTTGCGTGCGTGCGAGTGGCAAAGTAAAGCCTCTTGATAGTGTCCTGTCTTGATGCAAGTAGAAGTTAGAGCAGGCAGTTCTAGGAGTTCGTTGATTCTGGTTAAGTTCGATAACACCAGCGCCAGATTATCGTCTGCGGAGTGGTCACTCTTACTTGCAGCATCAAGCCTGAGTTTACGTAGAGCAGTATGGAAGGCATCCTCTGATTCTGCTGCTGCTTCAGGCTCATCAAGTCCGGCCAGGACCGGATCCTGGTCCTCGCCAGGCTCTTCCTTTTCTAATTCCCAGAGCTTCTCTATCTCTGAGAGCATTGTGGATAGCTGCGGCTCGATGGGCTCGCCAACAAGCGCATCACATATTTCGACTTTGTTTTCCAGCAGTATCCCCTTGAGCTCCCTCTCAATCTTAGCTGTTTCAGCGTCAACTTCTGCGATGTCTTCGACGATACTCCCTGGTAGCGGCTGTGATGAAAAATACGCTTCATACGTCTCCTTACTCTGAAGGGCCTGGCTCAAAAACTCTCGCGCGTCCTGCACACGTGTTGGCGGAACAGGCAACCCATCCAGTAGTATTTCGAGAGCGTCCATCCCTGAAGAATTGCGCGTCCTTTCAAGTGTTGGTGTTCGAGAAGAAGTATATCAAACCTTAATAGCATGGAATACGAGGCTTCTTGAAATTTGGGATCAGCGCTTGCAGGAAAAAAAAGACAATAGAAGACGTATGCTAGAGTTTCTGCCTATGCCTTGAGATTGGTTATAAGGGCTTGGGATGTTTCTCGGCCTGGCGCATCGATTTCTGTAAGCTTCAGGACCAGATTTGGGCTTCTGGAACGCCAACCAACTTAACTTGAATAGCAAGTCTTGACTATGGAGCCAACAGAGACACCTCAGATATGACAGTTGCAAGTCACGCTGTAAAGACAAATCTCGACATATATTGGGTACCCACTATCGTATGCAAGCCTTCTGCTTTAGGTGTCTGTAATTCTGTGAAGTACCTTCCACGATACAGTATACTTCAAAAAAACGCGTATATGTAGAGAATAATACATTAACGGTAGCCCTAAGAGTGAACCTAATCAGTGAACTGCACAGCTTTTGAAATTCTTGAAAAGCGCTTCTATTCTGGGTTTTCGCTTCGCCTCCAAAGCTCTAGTTAAAGCTCGCATTCTACAGTTGATGAAGTAGTCCGGTGATCTCGCTTTTTTTTTACATGTCGCGGTTTTTTTTATTATACACTCCGCAGCCGCTTGGGAATTGCAAATGGTGCTCAAGATGTGTAAGAGGCTTCAAAGGCCAATACCTTTGCAAGTGCTCAGTGCAATTTCCGTACCGCACAATTTGTTACCAAGATATGCAGTCCGTACCATACTTCCCGAGTTTTTTACTCGCGTAGCTCGTTGCGTCACATCTCTCTTCCACCTCCTTTGCCGCTTAGTTCATAAACATCAGCGCTTATTTTCAAGATCCGGGATATCGGTATGCTAGCCGCTGAGACTCTGATAGCGCATCATTTACGGTAAATGTGCAAGCAATTTCTGTTTGGTGTCGCCAAGCCTAGACTGCGTCTTCCCAAAGTATAAAGGGTAAATTTCGAACCCGAGGTGGACTTGTGTAATCTTCCGTTTCGTGTATCGGTCCCACTCTGACTCCCAGCGGACAAATAAAGTGGTTGCGGCGTTAGCGACAGTAACTCTTTCATCTAATGTTCGTTTACTATGCTATCATGAACAGGTTTTCCTTGCGGAAGTCTCCGGAAGGATTGAGACATAGCCTGCATGGGTACTAATCTATGGCAGAAGTGCGTTCGTTTGTCAAGTTAAGGATAAGAGCATTCTGTAGCTACTGCGTTTCTTGACAAACTTCGTGGAGCGTTTTTAGGTCTGTACTTTAGGGAAGAAAAACACTAGCTGCCAGAAAACGTTTAATCGAAAGTTAAAGCGAACCATAGGTCCCGAGATGAAAAAAACTGACTAGTAGCACAATATCAAATAGCGTTGTGCCAACGTTTACTTCGTAGTCAATATTAAAGGTGATGCCCATCAAAGATCTCTCGAAAGCGGGCTAATGTACTCGCGCATGTACTCGCGCTCGTATTCCACCTGGCCTCACCTGATAACATTGTCACGTGCTGTGTATTCCTAAATGTACTCTTTTTTCCGTTCCCTGGCATCACCCGCAACGAGCTCACCACCTTATAGGGTTCTGTATCAAGAAATATATATCGAATGAAATATAGGACAGACCGTTCTCGGACTATCTAATTCATTCGCTGACACTGAGTTAGTGAGGAACTAATTCGTTTATCTGTTATTTGTCTACCGCATTCTACTGCGTATACAATCTGTTCAGTAAGAAACTCGCACTTCCAAATCTTGTTTCGAGCTTACCAGGTTCATCTTTGACCAAGACAATATACCTCTGCAATGGAAGGAGTTTTTTTTAACGTGGATAATGGGTTCATCGAGGGCGTGGTCCGGGGCTACAGAAATGGCTTGCTGACCGGAAACCAGTACATCAACCTGACGCAGTGCGACACACTGGAGGACTTGAAGCTCCAGCTCTCGTCGACCGATTACGGAAACTTCTTGTCCTCTGTGGCCTCAGACGCTCTAACAACGTCCATCATCCAAGATAAGGCCTCGGCCAAGCTCTACGAAGAATTCCAGTACATCCGCGACCAATCCAGCTCAGTGACCAAAAAGTTCCTTGACTACATCACTTACGGTTATATGATCGACAATGTTGCGCTCATGATCACGGGAACCATTCACGATCGCGACAAGGCTGAGATCTTACCTCGCTGTCACCCGCTCGGCTGGTTCGATACCCTGCCCACGTTGACCGTGGCCACGGACTTAGAGTCTCTGTACGAGACTGTCCTTGTCGACACGCCTTTAGCGCCTTACTTCCGCGACTGCTTCGACGCGGCTGACGAGCTTGACGACGTGAACATCGAAATCATTAGAAACAAGCTGTACAAAGCGTATCTTTCTGACTTTTACGAGTTCGTGTCAACCGAAATTGAAGAGCCCGCTCGCGAGGTTTTGCAAACGTTTTTGAGCTTCGAGGCCGACAGAAGAGCTATTAACATCTCTTTGAACTCTTTGCAAAGTGGGGACTTGATCAACCCAGAAATGAAGCGTGACCTGCTCCCAACTTTTGGTAAGCTCTACCCCGTGGGTACCGAACAACTTGCCTCCAACGGTTCTGACTTCGAGGCTGTGAGATCCATTGTCGAGAATGTCTACGAGTACCGTGGAATTTTTGAGACTGGCAACTTGGAAGACCATTTCTACAAAATGGAAATGGAATTGTGCAGAGATGCCTTCACGCAGCAGTTTACCCTCAGTACCATATGGGCGTGGATGAAGTCTAGAGAGCAGGAGGTCAGAAACATTACGTGGATAGCCGAGTGCATTGCGCAAAACCAAAGAGAGAGGGTCAATAACTACATCTCTGTCTACTGAAAGGCTAATAAACCATTTTGAGCGAAATATATTAATGTTACACTTTTTTTTTTATTAAATTCTGATCTTAAAACGGCATACCTTTTTAACCCGTAGTCCCCATGCCTTGCTGCTTCGATTAGGGAGTCAGCAATAGGCTTAAATAACAACTTCAACACACCTATCCTTATTGTCCTCCATGGTCAAGAATACGCTTCTAGACCCTGCTGTTGGCTCAAACTTCACTGCCTCTATCCCACCTTGATACATATGCGCATTCTTGCATTGCGATATGTCAATATAGGTCAGGGAGGTGAATCCACATAGCAACGAATCTAGCCCTGACCTTGTAACTCTTAAACAGCCTTTGAGCGAAATGCGCTGTAGCTTCCGTAAATGCATCGATAGACCTAGAAGCGAAATGTCGCTCACTGCTCTCCCACAAAAGCTCAGGTCAAGTATTTCAAGCCCTGGACATCCTAGCCACAGAAACTCAAGGGCAGTATCCTTGAGCGAGCAGCAGAAAGAAAGGTATAGTTCCCGAAGGTGGGGCGCGCAATTGGCAATCCACCTAATGGAATTGTCCGTCAAGAAAGTGCACTCGCTCAGCACCAGCTTTTCCAACTTTGCAAAATTCTGGTAGCCCCAGTACGAAAACCCAACATCGGTTAGTCCTGTACAGCGAGTGAGGTCTAGTGTTGTTAGGGTCTGGCGTGTGCGAAGCGCGATATGGTGCAGAGTAGAATCTGTTAAAGACTTGCAGTACCGTAGGGACAGTTTCTTCAAGTTGGGACAGCCAACACTACCGTGCCGGTTTGCGGGAGAGTCTAGTGGCTCCATGCCTGGTATCGGTTCATCTAATGGATATACCCAGCTGTTGTAGTCGTCCTTTGGGCGTGGGTTCCCGGCAGTTGGCTCGATGTACCCGAGCAGTCGCTGTACAACATCGTCTTTGACCTTTCTGCAATTTGTAAGGTCAATCTCCTCGATAGAACTGCCGATGGACGGAGCCGCAATATCCATAATAGCCATTGCGCTTATCTCCCAGCAACTTTGCATTTTCACCACTTGCAACTGGCCGTTTATGCCGATCTCATTGATCATATAGGAGAAGCCCTCATCGGTAACATGAAAGCACCTTGAGACATCAACAACTTTAGGCCGCGAACCAACAAAGTTAGTAATCTCTATGAGCGACTTGTCGTCTATGGAGTTGCTCCAAGGGGTCAAATCCAACACTTCGAACAGACCAGGAGCAACGTAGAGAAGCTGCCGCCAGCGCCTGCAAACAAGCCGCAGTTTCATGAGCTCGGGTAAGGTCAGAAACTGGAAGCATCTTAACAAAAGACGATCTGGGAGAGGGCCCACACTCAAAACCGAAGACTTGCGCCTGTTGGGTCCTTGTCCTATGCTGGAAAGCCTGGCGCGCTTCCGATGTGACATATAGTGAAGAGGCGCGGGGTGTTGGATTTTGAATGAAACGCTTGAGGTGACAGAGTTCATGGGCGGTACGTGAAGCTCCAGGGGTTCCCCGGAGCATGCAGCGGGAGAAGTGGCCCGTGAAGGTACAGTGGCAGGCACCGGCCGCGAGGGTGCCGGGTTGAACGAGAACTTGGGGTTGAACGAGACGGAAGAGAAGGGAGTGGTGCTAGTGGTGGCATTACTAGGCTGGAGATCGAAAGCGGGAGTACTTTCCTTGCTGGAGGGAGCCGACAACGTGTCGTCAGAAGCACGGCGCTTCTGGCAGGTACTCTCGTGGAGCAAGGGCGTGATGAGCTCTGCTTTGCGGTCCTCAGCGGCCATTTTGAGTTTGGGCCCGATCTGCGAAAACTCATGGCAAAACCGGCTCAACGTCTCGCCTGGCAGGACGAGAAGCGTACACGAAGACACGGAGCGAACATCTGCGAAGCGCACGTGGTTCGAGAGCTCTTCGCCGAGGGAGCTGAAGATCTCGCACTCGCCGAAGATCTGGCCGGGCCCAACACGCGCCAGCAGTTTTTCGTGCTGGTCGTGGGGGCCCTTGGCCAGGGCCTCAACCTCGCCGCTAACTACAAAGTAGACCGAAGAGCCCTCGTCGCCCGACCGGAAGATGTATTCGTAGGGCTGAGTCTGCTTGATCTCGACGCACAGCGCGAGCCGGTGCGGGACCTCGGGCGGCAGCGTCGAGAAGAGCGGCAGGCTTTGCAGGAACTGGCGAATGGAAATGGAGTCGTCAAGCAGCGGTGGCGGCGGCGGTGGCGGCGCCAGCAGCGCCGGGGCCAGGTGCGAGGACGGATCGCCGGGAGACGCGCCACCGCTGCCGCTGCCGCTGCCGCTGCCGCCGCTCCAAGCAACGCTGGCCGTGAGCAAGCTGGCAACGCCGCTCTTGGTCTTCTTGTCCTGCATGGCCAGGCGCTCCTGGGCCTCGTCGCGGATCTGGCGCTCGACCGTCGGGAAGTCAGGCAGCACCTGGTTGAGGTTTTCCGCGGTCAACACGCCGAGCAGCACCCGCGTGTTGGCCACGATGGTCGCCGTGCGCGGCCGGTTGAACAGAATGCCGATCTCGCCGAAGTACGCGCCCTCGAGTAGCTGCGCGTGCACGGTCTCGCCGTCGGGCGACGTCACGTTGACGGACCCACGCAGGATCCAGTACATCGCCTTGGCGGGCTCACCGGCCTTGATGATGTACTCCTGCGAGTGGTGCGTCACCAGCTTCAGCGTGTGCGCGATCTGCGCAAAAAACGACGGCGGTGCGTCCTGGAACAGTGAGAAACTCATGAGTTTGTCTAGCAGCAGCTTGGGAGGCGCAGGCGGCGGCGGAGCCGCCGCCACCGCGCCCGCGACCGTCGGTGCCGCTGTAGCGGGCGCCTCGCGCACTCGCTGCGCGCCGTCGCCGCGCGCCGCCTCGACGTTGGAAATCTGGCGCGACAGCCCAGATTTGCGCTTGCTGCTGCGGTGTCTGGCCTTGAAGGCCCTCATAACTTGGCTTGGGTACGAGAGCGCAAGAGCGCTAGAGCGGTGGAGACGGAGACGATTGGAATGGGGACCGCCGCTGGATCTCGCGAGACAGAACCACGGCTGGGCAGGGTGTTTTCACCGTTACGAGTGCGTCCGAGGCTTTAATAATGCGCTTTTGGCGAAACCTGGAGAAGCCTGCACTTCCGGTCGCCACGTACGGCGGCAACCGTTCGCAACGCCTTGTAAAAGCAATAGCTGCGCGCCATTCCGTGCGATGTGATACGCCGAACATCCCCGTGCAAAGTGCTCTGGTCCCGCTCCTCAGGTCGCGTGACACGCCATCCGCGCACTATTTCAGAGTCCCGCGCCCGCGTCCGCCGCGCAGCCGTCCTATCTAAAGCAGCAATACACACATACACAGAGGCACGATGCTCCGCCAGAGAACTGCGAAACACAGAAACGCTAGCCCCGGGCCCGACCGCGGAGACCAGAGCACGAGCGACGGCGCGACCGCGCGCACCCGGTTCACGTGGTTCGACGTTGCGCGCATGCTGTGCGGCTTGGCGCTCGTAGTACTCGCGGTTGGCCGTCTGGTCACGGGCTCGGCGACCTGGCACGTGGGGCGCACGTGGGGCGCACGTGCTTCCTCGTCGTCCGCGCCGCCCACGCCGCCCGCGCCCTCTGAGTTCTGGCGTCCCTACCAGCTTCCCCTGGCATTCACGCCCGCGAACCTGTCGCAATATACGGGAGCAGAAGATGCGCCGCTGCTGGTCGCTATCGACGGACAGGTCTTCGACGTAACGCGCAGCGCCCGTCTCTACGGCCCACGCGGAGCGTATCACCGCTTCGTGGGGTGCGACTGCTCCCGTGCCTTTGCCTACAGCATTTGGAGTATGCGCGGCCTGCGTGAGCCCTGTAGCTCAGATCTCAGCGGGCTAGACGCGACGGAGCGGGGGCGCGTGACCGCGTGGGCCGAGTACTTTGCGCGCAAGTACCCACGTGTGGGGCACGTGATATGAGGCACGTGCCAAGCTCGTGACGGGGCCGCCATGCTGACTATGACAAGCCTACCGCCACGTAAGCGCGCATGACTCGCAACTGCCTGATTATGTCACTGCAGCTATCTGTCGCGCCGCACGCTGTCGCGCCGCACGCTGCCGCGCGCTTGCGCGGCAGCCGCTGGCGATAGGACGCGAGCCGAGGCAATCTTGGCGGGAATGCTTGCCGCCAACGTCCGTTGCCGTGGCCACGCTAGACGCTTGTGCAACGCGGTCGCTCAATGTCACATTCTCTGGTCCCAAACTTTAATGCGGTCACCGCGTTTCATACTATCAAGATCGCCGCACGCCAAAGCGGGCCATGCCGGCACAGCCGGCATGGCCCGCTTAGCCCGCTTAGCCCGCTTAGCCAGTACGCACGGCACGTACGACGCATGTGCGCCACAACCGCGTGGCTCTTCATTTGACACATTTGTGCAGGTGTTTGTGTCATGATATCAGCCGCTTCGTGTTGCCGGTAGTGCGAATCAGGTGTGGCGGAGCGTGGAAGATAAGTGGATAGCGGGCAATCTACATGCAGGCGAGAGAGTCGCTAGACAGTCGCTGAAGACTCGCTGAAGACTCGCTGGGGCCAGCCGCGGAACGAAGGATATAGCGACCGGTGTCTTTATCATCTATCGATAGGAGTTCACGCCGCATTTCATGCCGCAACCACCAGCAGCACATCGGCCGCGTCGCGTAGTGTATGTATATAAAGTGGCGCAACGCAGCGCAGTGTAATCGGTTGTAGTAGCTCTTTCCCTCTCCCACGCATCGCAATGTCCGACCACGAGAAGCTCTCCAGTGTCGAGAAATCGCAGATCGCGGTCCTCGAGACCGACACCTACTCCGAAGGCGGGTCCGGCTCGCCGCTGGCGCTGCCGGAGCCCACAGAGCACGAGAACGCGACGCTGCGTCACGTGCTCGAGCACCCCAAGTGGTACGTGTACTTCATCTGTCTGATCGAGTTTGCCGAGCGCGCGTCGTACTACGGCACCGGCGACCGTCTCAACAACTTCATCCAGCAGCCGCTGCCCGTCGGTGGTAACGGCGCCGGCGCTCCCGCGCACGGCGCCGCGGGCGACTCGGCGACCGCGGGCGCGCTAGGCATGGGCTTGCAGACGGCCACAGCTCTCAACCTGCTGCTAACCTTCCTGGCGTACTGTTTCCCTCTGATCACTGGGTACATCGCGGACCGCTACTGGAGCCGGATGCGGATGCTGTGGATCGGGGTGGTCGTTGGGATCATTTCGCACGTGATTTTCATCATCGGTGCGTTGCCTCCCGTGCTTGGCAACGGCCATGCGGCGCTAGCGCCCTGCGTCATCGGAATCATCACACTGGCAATAGCCACGTCTTTCGTCAAGCCCGTGCTGCTGCCTACGCTGCTGTCGCAGTACCCGCACGAGACCGACGTGGTCAGGACGCTGGCGTCGGGCGAGCGCGTCGTCGTGGACCGCGACGCCAGTCTGCAGCGCATGACCATGACCTTCTACTGGAGCATCAACATCGGTAGTTTCCTGTCCGTGGCGACCAGTTACGCGGCCCGCGATATTGGGTACTGGCTCGCGTTTCTGATCCCATTGGTGCTGTATCTGATCATGCCCGCGGTACTGCTGGTGCTGGGCCGGTTCCTGCACGACGAACCCCCCTCGGGCCACTCAATGCTGGCGGACTGCTGCAAAGTGCTGCGCGTGTGTTTCGAACGCGGGTGGTGGCGGCGGTACCGCTCTGGCGACTTTTGGAACTACGCGCGGCCCTCGCGACTGCGGCAGGCCGGCCGCGCCGGCTGGCGCCGCAGCGGCGCGGGCGGGTTTTACGCGGAGTCGCTGGTCCAGGACACACGTGTGACGCTGAGCGCCAGCGCGATTTTCCTGTACTACGTGATCTACAATATCAACGACGGCGGGATCGGGTCGATCATGAACTCACAGACCGCATCGCTCACTTCCAACGGCGTTCCCAACGATCTTATCAGCAACTTCAACCCGCTCTGCATCATCGTGTTCATGCCCGTGCTGGACCACGTGGTCTACCCGGTGCTGCGCAAGATGCGGTGGAACTACAAGCCCGTGTACCGGATCTTCTGCGGGTTCATGATCGCCGCGCTCGCGAGCGCGGTCGGCGCGATCATCCAGACCGTGATCTACAACACCAGTCCCTGCGGGCGCTACGCGACCGAGTGTGACAAGGGCGTGTCGCCCGTGTCCATGTGGGTCGTGGCCGTGGAGTACGCGCTGACAGGGCTGAGTGAGTGTATGGCAATGACTACGGGGTACGAGATCGCGTTCGAGCGCTCACCAGCACACATGAAAAGTTTTGTGATGGCGCTGTTCCTGTTCACGAGCGCGCTTTCCGCGGCGCTAGGCGAGATTGTCACGCCCTCGCTGGTGGACCCGCACCTGGTAATCCCGTTCGGCGTGCTGGCCGGCCTGGGCGCGTTCATGGCTTTTGTGTTCTTGTGGCGCTATTGGAGCCTGGACAAGACGATGGAGCTAGAGCGCGTCGAGAGACGCGCCCTGGCGGCCGAGGAGGGCGATATGCCTGCGATCGCAAGCGTGCGCTCCTACGTGTCGGGCGCGGACGATGCGCACCACCCGGAGGGCCTGGAGCATGTCTTGAGCATGACCAGCGCCGCGTTTGCCAAGGACCACAAGTAACGACTGGCGCCTTGACTTTTTTAGCCCATGTGTATGGGACTCGTATCGATGTATCGATGGTATGTATTGTTTTTACAAATAACGACGTTTCTGTTTGCGGTCACGTGTGGACTGCCGCGCGCTGGCGCGGTTCCTAGCGTTTTTTCCTTTCCGTGCCAAGCTTCGCATTCGCGAAAAATCAACGGCTATCACTTAGCTTGCACACGCCCCCTCGCAGCTATGCAAAAAGGCGCCCAGCAAGTTGCTATTTTCTAAATATCTTAATCGAACCACGCCCCCGCTCAATTCTTCGATCCGCGCCCGGTAGGCAGCGCAATTCTGCAAAAAAGACCCCGCAAAGCCCACTTCCGCGCGACTCCCGGTTGCTTTCCGGTCGTGCCCTGAGAATTGTAGAACGGCAAGCAGCGCGCATGAAGTATAGATCGCTGCTCTTTCCACAAGCACTTTGCAGACCTCCTCCGCCTGTTTTTGCCTTTCGGCTCCAAAAATATTTTCTGTAGCACCACACAGGATAGCGCAGACCAGCTTCCCATCGAACTCGAGACCCTCTAATGAGTCTGGTAGAATTTCAAAGTGTCGCAGCACTTTCTCCAGTGTCAGGGGCAGCCACTTTCCGCTTGAAACGTATTCAAGTGGCATAATGGGGCCCTCGTCGGCAGGGTCGAACTGTGTCATCTTAACGTATCGCGCGCCTAAAAACCCTATCTCAGAGTTAATCATAACTCGCGTGTCGCCCGCTACGCCTGTGCCTTGTTTGGATTCTGGCAGCCTCGCGTTCGCTAGCGAAAAGCAGGCGTTGATACCTGTCCCCAGGATAAGCGATACGTCGCTGGCCCCGTCTCTCGCTCGGTTGGCAAGAAAAACAGCTGCACTGTCATTGATGACGCCGCGTAACTGGACTCGAAACTGTAGGGTGCGCTTCTCAAGCACTCTGCGGAAACTATGCTCTAGTATTGTTGTGACGCTCACATCAGTTACTTCCTCGGTCAGTATGTAGCCTTTTCCCATCGTCATTACTTCGCCACGCTCATTTAGTGGAAAGCTGAATGTCGTTCCGATGATGAATAGAGCATCCGGTTCTATTCTATTTGCCTCAATGTATTCTCTAACCTGGTCGCAAATCCAGCCCACGATCGCGTCAAAGAATTGCAAATCGACCTCCCGTTCGGTCACTGCCAGCGTCCTTATCCAACTAATGTTCAGATTGCTGGCGCAAACAAACCCAAGCTTTATGGAGCTTCCGCCGAAATCAATTGCCAGGTGCTTCTCTCCAGGAGGCGCGCTGACAGGTCTATTTTGCCCGATCACCCCGCTTGGCAGCATGGATACATCGCTTTCGCGAAGCCGCTCTTCGATTTCAGTTACACATTCATTGATAATGTCTTCCAAAGGCGCTCCTGGAAGTATGTTATGCCTTAGCGTCTGGATGAACCCATTATCTATGGCCATTGTCATACATGGGATCAAAACTCCCTCAGTGTCTACATAAACTAATCATAGCAAGACAGACAGCACGCGAACCAGGCCGGAAACCAATTATAACGTATATGGTGATTATTTGGTCTTTGGCAGAGTTAGATCACTGAGTTGATGTGTAACTGAATGCTGAAGACCCGTTAATGAAGGAAGTTGATCAATGACAAGATGACCCTCTTGCTGAAAGTTCCGCGGCCTTGGAATTTAATGTCCGAAACAGAAAATGATCTCTTGCGCGACAAATGTGAGACCGATAAAGATTATTCATTACTGATTACGTGACGAATTTGGTTTGGAACTGTGCTGCAACTATTCCGAATACAGTCATACTGTATGGTTACAAAGGCTCTACGGGGAACTTCTCCTTTTGTCTCTCCGATCGCATATAATAATGAACGCTTCAAGCAGTCAGTCGCAAAATAATCAGATTTCCAATGTGAAAATGGCAACTCGTCCAGTTGTTTACCGTAGACGCCGATTGTTATGATCCTGATTAAAATATAGTTGCGATTTCGCGGCCCGACTTATCACAGCCGCTCACTAAATCCATAATAAGATGCTGCTTTCAACTTAGAATTGTATTGTTATGCTTGTCTTTTAATTTAGTCGCAGACTTCTCCAGACATAGTGGATAAGGTAATATAAGATTTCATCCGACTGTGTTGGGTACCTTTGGCATATTTTGGGACGCTCATCATCGAGATGTAGCACTGTTGAATGAGCTTTTCATGCTGAAGGCCACTAAAAGATGGCTTTCGCTGTTAACAACGCTACTAAGAAGTTTCCTTCAAATACAAGAAGAGCGCTGCAGCGGTCAAAATAAAAAGATAAGCTTGTAGTGATTAATTTATCTCGTGTGCCTTTCCGTGACTGTGCATTTACCTTAAAATGGTAGACCTCAGGCAGCGTCTTCTTAGTTCAGTTTCTATCAAGTTTCAGGGCTGATAAGTGCACCCGTGGGTGCAATCTAAGTTTTAGTTGGACCAACTACCACCGGCTATTATTATTGCGCCTTTCGTAAGAAAATGAGAGTCCCTTCATATCATTATTCTAAACTTCCCCTGTTAAAGAACTTGGCGTGAAGCTCGAGTCACCATTTACTAGAATGCAATCATTGATTATCTTGGACCCCTCAATCTGTAGCTCTTCCTCTGCGTTCTTGACGCACTTCATATCCCAGGAACCCGGCTGGAACCATACGCTGCGGACGGGAGCCTTCTCGGTTTTCAGTTGTTTCAAAATAGATAACGTTATTTTCGGTGGCGTAACAAAACAGATACTTATGCCATCGATCAGATCCTTGTGATGGAAACTCTGGAGGCCTTCGTTGATCGACTTGGAAATAGGCAAAGCCTTTACTCTTGCAACATTCTTGGTAGCACTGTCAGTCTGCAAATCCACCTCTCCTCCGGTTGGCGTTACAGGGACCACCGGAAGCTTGTGCTGTACAAACCAATGCACGAGGCGATTCGCATAACTTGCATCTTTGTATACTTTACCGCATACAAAATATAATCTCTGAGGTCCAAAAAAAGCGTTCAGATTTTGCTTCACCATGACTCAACGAATTAGTCTGCTCTGATGATACTTTCAAATAAGTAGGAAACGTTGATATGAGAATTAGGTAATTTACCTTATCCTTCCAGGCAGGCTAGAAATCTTCCCAGAGAACCACTACTCAAATGTGCTTCACGAGCTTGTTTATTTCAGTATATAGCTTTCTGCTGGAATTACATCAACAATTAGCTTGCGTGGCGTAATGGCAACGCGTCTGACTTCTAATCAGAAGATTGTGGGTTCGACCCCCACCGTGAGTGTTTTTTTTTGCAATATCCATTGGTATTCACTAATGTGAGTGTTCCCTCAACAAACGAAAGGGGAATCCAGGCTTTTTGACCGCCATTTGCAAGAAATACGTCAACTCCAATCACATTCTACTGGCGACGCCATCTCTGAATTTTTGATGTTCAGATCTTTGTAACAATGTCGGGACGTAGAGCATCGAAGTAAAGAATCATTAAGGCTGAACGGTATTGGACCCAGTTACCTCAATCATCCTTTCCCTCTAAAAGTACTGTGTTCTCGAACAAAAGTGGAGCGGTCAGAGGCTGATCATCCAATAATACAAATGATTTTTTATTACAAAAGCGAATGATATAGAAAACTGTTAGACAAATGCTATTAATTTGATCATTCTCAATCAAAAAGAATCCTTTTTAGGGTATGAGGGGAAGCTCCCTTGAGGTTTCATACGCCAACGCAATGTTTACTAACAATCATCTATTTCGAACCTGATGACATAGTTTTAGGTCAAAATTTCATGTTTTTTTCTTCTACTAGAAATTCAAGATAAATAGGATGAGGTCTGGAAAGCAAATAATCATCTGGCTAGGTAGAGATGAAGATACAACCTCCATAAATGATTGGAAAGTACTGAAAAGCGTACCCTACTATTACCTCGTTAAATAACATAATTGAGTATGATTCCCATGAGCTCACCGAAAGACCAGGCATGCTATATCTCGCCGGCTGGCCTAACTTGAAAAGCTATGCCCTAGAGTAAAGCGATGCCCATCTCTTCGCGGAGATATACAAAACCCTATTGTTTTGATATCAAACGCGGCCTAACCCCTCCTATTCCTGAAGGATTCACTGAATTCACTCAATGATGATTGGTAACCCAAAAGATTTAGCTACGCGCCACGTAATCATAGAGGGCGAATAGTTACAAAAATGCTCCTCACAAAACTTGCAACTCTTGTCGCCGCATAAAGTGTCCAAGAGATTGAGCCGCTGGTACCAAGAAGCCATTACCAAGACAAGAATCACCGATTGTTAGATCTTTTGATTACCAGCCTGTATGTCTCATCAAGCCCTTTTATGAATGACGCTTATCACTTGACTGACGAGGATGTCCTCTGGGATAGACCTAGCTTCCAGCGCCGAAGCTCATCAAAATACAACGTGCCTTAAAGCACGTGATTGTGTTTTTTTTTATAATCAGCTTTCTGCGCAAGAAGCGCTGCTCAAATAATTTATCAACTGCGCATGGCTTATGGCGGCCAATGGAGGCAGAAGACGTACCAAGCCGTGCTCGAACTGCAAGAAAAATAAAGTAAAGTGTCTGTATCAAGAGTCTTTACCTTGTGAAAGATGTGCTCGCCACCAACTAAAGTGTCACTTCGCTGAAAACAGTTCCTTCAAGAACGAAACTCTTTCGGTATTTGAGCTTAATGCAGGTTCGCCACAAGTGCCGATGTTAAATAATCCCTCCACTCTTGGCTGGTCCAATACAGTGGAGAATCGGCTAGACACCTTCGAAAACGCTTTAGAGTCTGTGTTATCGATTTTGCAAAGCAACCAGATCCAGCAACAACAACAGATAAACCTCCTTCAACATCGTATTCGACAAAGTGCGCATGCCTATCCTGGCCAATCTCTACCGCTTAACCTTGAGCTAGAAAGTTTAGGCGAATTGGTGGGCAACTTGGAAGTTCGCGATTTTCGAACTGCTCCCGTTATTTCGAAAGACCAAGCCGCGGAACTAGTGACTATTTTCTCAGAGAAATTTGCCCCGAGGCTCTTTGGCTATGACATTGGGAGTCTTGAGACAGAAAACCTTTGGAACAATTCACCACTTTTGCTTGCGTCTATATGTACAGTGGCATGTGCTCATCACCCTAATTTACCAACCGCATTCAACGGACTAAGAAAAAGTCTGGAGTTTTTTGCATCCCAAGTCTTGGTGGGAGAAGTGAAGAGCCATCAAGTTGAACATGTAATCCTCGGATTAATCATAGGTGCTTTGTGGTTAGATTCAGGCCAGATGTTTGTCTCCGTTGCAATCCAATTGGCAAGAAATCATATGATAGACCAGCAATGGGCGGCGCCCTCCTCTTTCAAATCAAGCTCTCTCCAACGTCTTTGGTACCTCCTCTATATTGTCGATGGAAATCAAAATCTAATCTTTCGTAAGAGTCCTTCAATTCATAAACACGTTGAACCATCGTTGCAAAGTGCGAGAGATAACACAATAAGAGGGTTGCTGGCTCCAGAGATCCGCAGGGTTTTGCAGGAAAACCAGAATACGAAAGACCGGCTGGTGAATCAAAGACAACTCCAACTTCTCAACGAAGTTGATCGTCGAAAAATTTCAATATCGGGCTCGGCACTGCACGATGTAAGGCTTTTAAGCCAGGTGGAATACCACATGGCTATGGAATCTGTGTTCAATAGTAATAGTTACTTCGGCATAGCTGCAGGTGACTATACTGAGTCCCTCGAAGCATCTTCTGCGCTTCTGGACCCATCCCAGTTTGGCGTGCCCTGGAAAAGCAATCTTACGCTAGATAAATGGATGATTTCATGGACGATAACTCTGCAAAGTATCGATTTTCAAAGCGATCCGTGGTGCTTAAAGTCCACCCTCCTCTACTACAATTTTGCCAGAATGCATCTGAATACAAAACCATTACTAGCAGGTAAAAAATCAACCATGAACGGCAACAACGATGAACTCGTCCGTGTGTGGCACACCTCCTCTGATAGCGACGATACAGGCCCAAGTTTGTCTGATAAGCTTGACGCGTCACACGAGATTTCACTCTCCGCCGCGTATTCGCTTCTGAGGTTGGCTACCGATGACCGGGATCTGAAAGGCATATACCAATTTCTTCCAATTCACGTTCACGTTATGCTTTACTACGCATCCCTTGTATTACTAAATCCAGCATCTGTAGGGACACATGAGAGACCCCTGCACCGAAGAGTTGTAGAATCGCGGCTAAAATCTGTCAGTAAATTCAAAAAGCTCCTATCAGAAACTCCGCTATCTGACACTGAATTCCGGAACAAGCTTCTGAAGAGCCTAACGGAGATCCTGAATACCTATGCAGAAAGGTACGCAAAAGTGTTTCTGCGACATGAAAGCGGTTGCTCGCCCTGCATAGAGGAAGTATTAGACGATGAGGACTCAGGCCAAGGGGAGATGAAACCTAGGCCTATTTTAGCATGGCCAGGGACAAATCCTGGTCATCCATAATTTTTTTTTGACGACGCAAGGATGCTTGCGTCGCAAACAAAACACAAAGTCGAGCAAGAATTCTTATTCGAGAAAACAGTCACTGCTCGAAAGGCAATGATTTATTCTAGACTGGTTTCTAAAGGCAGGATAGATCAGAGCGCCCGAGGGCCCCTTGGATCCAGAGACTTATGTCTGACTGAAGACTATGTCTCTCGTACGTCACTGCTTCCCACAGCGAAACAAAATGCCGAACTTCATCTTCGGGACCATGAGTTAGAGAGGTTGACTGGGAGATTCAGGGAAGTACAAAACCACATATCTACGTTGTCACAATACTGCATAAATTACTCCAAAGGTGTTCAAGCTTTCTTAGAACACTGCGTGAAAGTAAATCGCCAGTTTGAAATTCTCTTGAACAGCCCTAGGAGTTGGAAATCCTTCTGTACTACTGAATTCTCAAGCAAAAGGGGCGATTATCCCACAGTTTCGCCATTGGAGCCCTTGTCAGAGAATTATGGGAGCGACGACTTGATATTTAGTATCTCTGAAACGAACCCAAGCACACGCGACACGAGTAGGCAACGAAGACGACAAGAGGTTGCACAGCGCCTGATCGCTGCTGATTTACGAATGGTGGAGCAGTGTTCGGTAGCACCGCTACTGAGTATCACAGAGATTTGCAAACGCATTGCATGCACTCTGCAGCGACGCGAAATTCTCGTTGCGGGCGTCAAAGAGCGTATGGAGAGGCTCGCTCGGCTAGAGAACAAGAATCGAGGCGCCCCTCCTTTGGGTGCGCGCCAACAACGAAAAATGGTGCGTATAGGTCGGGACCTGGAACTTGAAAAGCTCAAGCTCGAGTCACTAAGCACAACCATCAAAGTTGAGTTGAAAGTGCTCTTCAAGCTCCTTGATGCATTTGTCGCCACCTGGGCACCCAACTTTTTCATGACCACCTTTTCCATCACGTACACTATGCACCGTTATCTTGGCCGCATCAATGCTGACGAGAGCGCGCCTCAGCAATGTCGAGCGCTTCCCTCGTCTCCAGAGCCAGGACACCCCAAAAAGCTCTCAGTGCAAGGAAGAGCAACGCAATCCCCTCACGATATGTCCCGCGATCTACCCTCATTAACTGACATTGTGGCCAGGTTTCACCTCGACTTTGATAGTGTAATATGTCAACTAGACACCTTCCGTGTCACGAGTTTTGAATCACTATATCAGCTTACTCTTTCCAGTGCCACCGAGAGTGCCAAGTCTTACTTTCAGGACAATGCTGTTCGAGGAACCGTCCCGACACTCTACGCTACTGCAATTTTTGGATTCTCCTCAACGGAGCCGACTCACTCCGATGATCTGAATTTCTATCGCAACGATATCATCAAGGTAATCAAGAGAAACAACAATGGGTGGTGGTATGGCGAAGCAATACGCACAAAGCAGAGAGGTTACTTCCCAGCCAACTGCGTGGAGCTTGAGAGGCTCCTTTGACTGCTGAGGGGGGTTAAAACGCGCCACTATTGCCTTTCAATAACTTGTCCGCTTTCCTGCAGCTTCAACGCCGCACGATGAACCCAACAGTTTGTATCTTGGCGCTTACGTACCTTTAGCATATGCAGTTTCGGTTAACGCTGCCGGCCATGACGTATACGTGTATAGGTACTTTGGAAGCAATTAACAAATGTGCTCAAAAGTTATAAAAACTAAGGTGATGAATGAACTCCGATTTATTAAAACAAAGTAATTTAAGGTTAAAAGCTCACTAGAAGCTGCAGTTTACTTGTGGACAGGAGATTTTGATCAGAATAGAGAATAAGACTTTTGATAACCAAATTTACTCAAAATATCATAATGGCAGGCGGTGTTAAGTCGTTTGAGGTTTCAGAACCACTAAACGCTAGTTTGAAAGGATTCGCATTGGCAAACCCTCAATTGACCCTAGTAGAACACGAGAATGTGTTTTTCAGAAAAACTGATAGCAAAAAGATCGCACTGATTGCTGGCGGTGGCTGTGGCCACGAGCCTACGCATGCTGGTTTCGTGGGAGAAGGTATGTTGGGAGGAGCCGTATGTGGTGACATATTTGCATCCCCATCGACGAAGCAAATTCTAAATGGTATCAAGCTTCTAAGCAAGCAGTCTTCCGGGGTCTTGCTAGTCGTTAAGAACTATACAGGTGATGTCTTGCACTTTGGTTTGGCTGCAGAGCGGGCCAGAGCCTTAGGAATACCCTGCAAGGTTGCGATTGTGGGGGATGACGTGGCTGTCGGCAGGGAAAAGGGCGGTCTTGTCGGCCGCAGAGCGCTTGCAGGAACCGTCTTGGTTCACAAAATTACGGGTGCTTTCGCAGACAAGTTCTCCGAAAAATATGGGCTTGATGGTACAGCTAAGGTTGCCGAGATAGTGACCCAGAACTTGGTTACCATTGGGTCCTCAATGGATCACTGCAAAGTGCCTGGCAGGAAGTTTGAAACCGAGCTAAACGAAAACAAAATGGAACTGGGAATGGGTATTCATAACGAACCAGGTGTCAAGGTGTTGGAGCCTGTACCAAGCACTGATGAGTTAATTGAGAAGGACATGCTTCCAAAGCTACTCGATCCTAACGACAAAGACAGACATTTCTTGGACTTCAACAAAGACGATGATGTAGTGCTATTGGTCAACAACTTGGGCGGCATCTCCAACTTCATCATCTCAGCAATCGCTGCTAAAACGGCCGAGCTCTTGGAGAAGAACTACAACATCAAGCCAGTTCAAACCATCACAGGTACCTTAATGACTTCTTTCAACATGGACGGGTTCAGCATCACCTTGCTCAACGCCTCCAGCGCTACTAAGCAGCTTAACAAAGAGTTCACTGAAGTCAAGTGTGTTCTGGAACTCTTGAGAGCGCCAACTGATGCTCCTGGCTGGCCAAACGTATCCCACGATGGCTCCAGGGCTCCTGAAGTCGATGAAAGCCAGCTCAAAGATGAAATCAAGGTCAAGCCTGCTGGCAAGTTTGACTTCAAGCATTTTTCCGAGATGATGAAGTCAGGCGCGGACCAGCTTGTTCAAAGTGAGCCTCATATAACTAAGCTTGATTCACAGGTCGGTGATGGTGACTGTGGATACACCCTAGTTGCAGGTGCCAAGGGCATTACGGAAAACCTCAAAAACCTGGACCAAAACTACTTGTCACAAGCTTTGGCACAAATTTCTGACTACATCGAGAGCTCCATGGGCGGCACCTCTGGCGGGCTATACTCTATCATGATTTCAGGCTTATCCCATGGGCTGATCCAAGAGTGCAAGCAGAAAGACCAGGAAGTTACTCCTGAAATTTTGGGGAAATCTATGAGCTTTGCCCTAGACACGCTCTACAAGTATACCAAAGCGAGACCTGGTGCTTCCACGCTTATCGACGCTTTGGAGCCATTTGTAAAGGAGTTCTCCTCGTCAAGTGATTTCTCTAAGGCTATCAAGGCCGCGGAAGACGGTGCGAAATCGACCGGATCTTTGGAAGCGAAGTTCGGAAGAGCTTCTTATGTTAGTGACTCGAGCGAAATTCCTGATCCTGGTGCCATTGGTTTTGTAGAGTTTCTGAAGGGTGTTCAGAAGGCATTGTGATCTGTTACACAAAAGCTCTGGCAACCGCTAGCTCTAAAGAATGATACCTTATAGAGTATATACTTATAATGGATTATGAACCAACAATAGCTTCTTATTATGTTACCCTGAAAACATTTGAAATTCAAGACACGCTTAGTGGAACGCCAAAATCGAGCGTCGCCACTTGTAGTTCTTACATCGATTGCACTATATCAATCCTTAGGGCTGGCCTACTACTTTTTGAGCTATGAGTACGGATTTCGAGCGTATATACTTGAACCAGTCGAAGTCGAACGGCCGTTTTCGTATTGCGGACTCAGGTTTGGGTTGGAAAATCTCCAGCAGCGGTGGATCCGCCGCTGGCCAGCAGAAAGCTCCACTCCTGCTTCCGGCCACCGAACTGGCATCTGTTCAATGGAGTAGAGGCTGTAGAGGGTATGAACTCAAAATCAACACTAAAAATCAAGGAGTTGTCCAGCTAGATGGGTTTTCGCAGGAAGATTTCAATCTGATCAAAAACGACTTCAAGAGAAGATTTAATGTTCAGGTTGAGCAGCGTGAGCACTCCATGCGCGGGTGGAATTGGGGGAAAGCAGACATGGCCCGAAATGAAATGATATTTGCTTACAATGGGAAGCCAACCTTCGAAATCCCTTATGCACACATAAGCAACACAAATTTGACCGCCAAAACCGAAGTCGCCATTGAGTTTGATTTAACAAAAGAGGATTACAACCCTGCCGGTGATGAAATGGTTGAAATGAGATTTCACGTGCCAGGTACGATACAAGAGGAGCAAGATGAGAACGCCCCCAAAGCCGAAGGTCAAGAGGACGTGGACATGGAAAAGGAGCAGAAAAGTGCTGCCGAGTCGTTTTACGAGGAGCTCAAAGAGAAAGCCGACATCGGGGAGGTTTCCGGCGACGCTATTGTCTCATTCCAGGACGTGTTTTTCACAACTCCAAGAGGCCGCTACGACATAGACATCTACAAGAACTCCATCAGGTTAAGAGGTAAGACCTATGAGTACAAGCTGCAGCTGCGTCAAATCCAAAGGATCTTTTCTCTGCCCAAGGCCGATGACATACACCATCTTATGGTGCTTTCTATTGAGCCCCCTCTGCGCCAAGGCCAAACATCATATCCATTTTTGGTAATTCAATTCCAAAGAAGCGAGGAAACAGAAGTACAGCTAAATGTCGAGGATGAAGAATTTGAGAAGCTGTACAAGGACAAACTCATGAAACAGTATGATGCTCAGACTCACGTTGTTTTAAGTCACGTACTCAAAGGACTGACGGGGCGCCGCGTTATTGTGCCGGGTCAGTACAAATCAAAGTATGAGCAATGTGCAGTTTCGTGCTCTTTTAAAGCAAACGAAGGATATTTGTATCCACTCGATAACGCCTTTTTGTTTCTAACAAAGCCCACATTGTACATGCCGTTTGGCGACGTTAGCATGGTCAATATTTCTAGAGCCGGGAAAACAACTACATCCGCGAGAACCTTCGATCTCGAAGTAGTAATGCGCTCAAATAGCGGAAGTACTACCTTCGCTAATATATCGAAGGAGGAGCAACAGCTGTTGGAAAACTTCCTCAAATCCAAAAACCTAAGGGTCAAAAATGAGGAGAAAGACGCACAGCAAAGGCTCGAAAATGCTCTTGGTTCCGACAGTAATGACGAGGACATCAACATGGGTTCTGCAGGTGAAGACGATGAGTCCGTGGATGAAGACTTCCAAGCAAGTTCAGAGGATGATGTTGCTGAAGAGTTTGACTCTGACGCACCTGCCAGTGATAGCGATGGAGATGCAGAGGACAGTCAAAGACCTTCAAAGAAGGCTAAAGTCGAATAAAAGCACGTAATTAATATTGTGTAGCAATCTACCCAGGGGTTGACCATGGGTCATCAAAATTTCAGAACGCCGTGAAGCAACGAGTACGAATATTTACTAGATCTTTTATATTTCCTTGTGGCGCCGAAAGAAGTAGCAACCTGAATACTCTCTAACACGAGCAGTGCGTTTCACTCAAGGAACCCTTGTACCGTGGATTCGAGTTCGCTTCCTACTGTTGAGGTCAGCGGAAATGGCCAGAAGACGGAAAGGGGACTAGCAGAGTAGAAAACAGTACTCAATAATGTTTCATATCTCTAGTCTCTCTATCGAAGCCGTATGTGGCGTCAAAACTAACCACTCGCGGTCAGTTGCACCTTCTTGTTTTGAGTTGGAGTCTATAACATTATTTTAGAAAGGTGCAAAACGCTCTTGATGCCCTGTAATAAAAATAACATATCATCTAAACCATGGCAAGACTGGCTAAATAATTCTGCCGGTGTTCGGTATTCTTTGAAATAGCCGCTGAAGTGGACTAAGCGCGTTAATAGTGAGTCACATGTATCACATGATATATTCGAGATGGCCAAAAGAATGATCTCTATACCTATCTTATGTATATGTAAGCCGGCTCAAAATGTGTCGTGAACAAGACAACTTCTTTCATGGTTCTTAGGATATCACTAATCCATGGACGAAGAGACAACACGAGCCGATGAGGATATTGAAATTTTGAAATGCATGTACCCCGAACTCGAGGTTGCTGAAGTATCTGAACATTTGATCGAAGCCAAGTTAGCATTCACGGTTTTGAGCCAAGCAGAAGTGAATGTGATATGGGAACCCGCGGGTTGTCTTGCTCCTGATTCTAGTGAAGTCCGTATGCAAAACTTCCTAGGAAACGAGATACGGGTTGTGTGCCAGAGAAAGTACTATCCCGACTTCAAGCGTGGACTGCATTACGACATTAAATCTCAATGGATGACAGAAGCAAATATCAAACAGCTCAGTAATGAGATAGTTCGCGAGTTTGCATACCAATGTGATAATAAATCCGAAGACTTTGACTCTGGGTTTCCTCTTCTCATGATGCTGTTCGACTTTCTGATCAACAATTCTTCATCAGTGCTTTTCCCCCTTAACGAGTATACATGCGAGACATGGAAACAGTTTCAAATCATAAACAAGTTCAAGGATGAAGTTTCACAGCTTGAGTTTAATTCATCGAAGCTAGACTGTTGCATATGCCTTGAGACAAAAAAAGGCGCCGACATGGTTCGGTTGCCATGCAATGATCACATTCTCTGTAGACCATGCGTGACATCATATTATTCCACTATGATATCAGAGGGACGAATCAGTAACGTGAGATGTCCTGAATGTCCGTACTCGGAGGTTATTCCCTCAGATGCTAACAACTTTCAAGAACTCAAAGCTGCGCTGATGACCCCTGTTATTCCATTCAAATTCTTTGAGGGCCTCTTAAGCGCCGAGATCTGTGAGAGATACGCAAAGTTCTTTTATGACCAAGCATTTGCAGCCCTGTACCGGTTTAGTCCTTTGTCTTGCATACTATGCCCCAGATGCGGAAGCTGGACAACAAAAGAGAATGTCGATGACGAAATGGCGCTGTGTTCGAAGTGCGAGTTCTCATTTTGCGTTTTCTGCCTTCATTCCTGGCACGGGAGCAGAAACCTCTGTGGTAGCTCATACACGGTCAAGAGTGAAATAGTGGAGGAGTACAGTAGCGAAGACACAACAGCAGAAAGGAAGAAAGAAATGGAAATGAAGTATGGCCGGAGGACGCTACAGATGGCTGCTGCCGATGCGGTTGCAGAAAAGCTGTTAGATATGGCCATCGCAGAAGAAAACTCAAACCTGAAGCGTTGCCCAGGCTGCCGTGCTGTTATTCAGAGAACAGAGGGCTGTAATAATATGAAATGCACAGTCTGTTTCACTTTCTTCTGTTACTTATGTGGCGAAGCCCTAGATAAGTCAGACCCTTACTACCACTTCCGCGAACCCGCGTCTACCTGTTACGCACGCCTGTTCGAAGGCATGCCAGGACTCGTGGCTCCAATGTAATAAATGAACTTTCGAGCAACTTAATCATATTCTTAAATAGCCAATATTTGTGTGGGCCTAACAGAGCCTTGCTACGTTGATTTTGGATATGTATCGCTGTAATCATCTCCGTGACAAACCTTCAAGGGTCTTCTTGATGATTTGTGCAGAAGATGATAGTTCTTGACGCTTACTCTCCAGATGTAGCTCTTTTTCGATGACCCATGTCTCGGCAGCGCCAATCCTGGCGGCTCCTCGGTGCGAGTCGATAGTAAAAGCTGCTTCTTGCCACAGGTATTGCTTCTGCCCCTAGACGTTAGTATGAAAAAAGTGAGAAGAAAGGTTACACCACTTCGCTTACCCTGTAGAATTTTTCTAGCTCCGAGAGGCACTCGTCCACATCCTTTGTGTAAAGGTCCATGACGTTAGCTGAAACTTCGTATACTTCGTCCCAGTTCAGCCGCTCTACGGGCTCGTGCTCTGATGTGCCATTGGCTTTCTTGCAGTCAGAATTCATCAAACCTGTGATCTTGTCTACGCGGCTCAATACGTCCTGCTTCAGCATCTCAGCCCGAATTGTTTTCATATGTTGGCCATTGTTTTGCCAGTTGGCGGCTAATTGTTTCAAGTTGTTCATATCATGGGAACAAAAATCTGAACGGTCATTACCGTGTGAGCGTGAACTAATGCCACTGGGTGGACTCGGCATTCTTTCTACTTGGAAGTATATTTGGTGTCTATTTTACAAATTATAATGTGGTTTGTACAAGTCTAATTTATTACTCTAAAATGCCTGTTTTTTGGCGGCCGTCTCTTTGATAGCGGAGCGACCACTTGGGACCTAAAAGAAGCACGAGAGCCATGTCTAAGAGCGTGAAGGCCCATGTCATAATGTATACGAAGAATGACAGGATGGCAACTAGCCGGACGACGAATTGCCAAAAAGAGATACGTTCATCGCTTATCGTGATGGTCAAGGCTTCAAAGCTGTAGGAAAAGATTATTGCGGGAACCCGCAAGCCCTGTGGAGGACCTTCGTGTTCGGTCTCACTCAATGAATACTGATTGGTATCAACTTCCGCTCCTAGCTTACGGAAAATGGTAGGAACCACCGAAGTGTGATAATGAAAACTAGTGGTAGATTCGGCGGTGATCCGAGCAATTCTATCCAATGGGTTGTCGATATAAGGGTAAAAATCACCAAAAGAAAATTCATTGATAACATGTGAAAGGTTAATAGCATCAAGGGGCATTCTTTGGGGCCCCCCGAGGCTCTGGCCACGAGGTATAACCATCAAATCGCCTTTCACCATGTTGACAGTGATCGTACCGAATACATGGCACCCGTTGAATTCTTGGTTGTCGTCTCCAGATCCGAAGTCAATCTGGTCTCTGAACTGGCCTGGAATAGCTTCCGCGAGAACCTCATCTAGACCTGGCGTAGCGATCTTGTTTCTCTCATTGATAACAGTTCCATACGGCAGGAAAAATGGTATGCTTTCCATCTTCAGTTCCTCCCTGACCAACTTGCGATCGCCCGTGTGGTCCTGGACTACAACTTCTAGCCACTTGCATGGCATGTGGACGAACATATCCATGTTAATCTGAACCGTCTCTCGCAGATCTTTAGAAACACCATATTGCTCGTCCACATATCCGCCAAAAAAGTTGCCAAACTCACTCCAGGCAATGAAAATCAGAAAAAAGTAGGTTAAAATCGATGTGTAGCCGCCTTTGGATGATTTTCTGACATGCTGCTCTTCCGTTTTAGCTATAACACATTTTGTTAGTAAAATCTATGAACTGCACCCGGGGGCAAAAAACTGGAATGTCTATTCAATAAGCAAAGCTTAGACTTACGGAATGCGTCAAACGTCCTCAGCCCGGCCATGTTGAGGGTCAGATGCCTGGTATCGCTTTTATTGTCGCACACCACAAGTTCTTGAATCGAGAATTTCGATGCTGAAATAATTATCCTAAAGCTATTATTACGGTTTACTCTCGATGCAAAGATGCAAAATTATACAGTTGTCCCTGAGGATAAGACTGATCCTGCCTCCGGATCTTTATGGGGGGATCCTATCTCGGTACGCTCTTCATCACTATGAGCTTCGAGTCTTAAATTCCTAGTGAATCTTAGAGCTTGGATAAGTATGACACACTGGAAAAAAAGCCTGCACACATTAATGTAGAATCCCTCGCCCAGCTCTAGATCATAGAACTTATGAGAAAGTCCATAATGCGACGAAGCCTTTTTCAGAGAAATGTACCAAGTTGCAGAGGAAAGGACACCAAAGAAACTGACAAGTAAAACTAGAATTGGAAGCGACTTGAGAAGAAGCGTCCCAATTGACTCAAACCAAAAAATATGTTTACTCCACTTGCCAAACAAGTTCGCGGGAGCAGCGGACAATATTGATATCAATATAGCAACACACAGGAAAAACTCGATGAGACCAGCCCATCCTAAAGTCCAACAGAATTTTTGCATCATAGACAACCAATACGCCAGCTCTTCCAATCGATGGAAGGTCTCTCCGGCCGATCTGAGACTCTCACCGTCAATAGCTGCTTTTGCAGAAACGTACTTGCTGAATACATTTTCTTTACCAGGGTGTTCTTCAGAAGGCGTCAACAAAGCACTCAGCCCCATCTTGAAAACGTAAACAAAAGACTCACCCATAATATGAGGATTTTTGGACGCAACTATTCCAAATTGAATACCAACATCCCGTACCAATGCGGATATAGGCTCCAAACCGTTTCTATTGCCACTACAATATGTGGGGATTTTTGAGTTGGTCATCTGCTTTTTACAGAATCCCAGATAGTTAATTTTAAAGGTGTTAGACGCGTCAAAGGTGTTGACAAGATTGATGCTATCGTAATCTTCGGTCGCTGGTATAGTGCTGTTAGAGCCGAGGTCCACAGCCACGTATGACAGAAGCTGCAACAAGTCTCTGAGCCCTTGAAGGAGGTTTCTATCTTCATCCAGGACGTCCAAAAATCTAATTTTGTACTGCGGAATACAAAATCTTGGACCCGTCACAGAAGTGCAAGATACATTGGGCAGATAAAGTAGTATTAACACAAAGGTAAGCGCCAGGAGAGTTACCCACGTACAAATTAGCGTCTGGCTGTGCACCAAAATTGTTTTCAAATTCATTTCCGCTCAACCAAAAGCAGGATTGTGTGGTCATTCATCGGCTGCCACAGAGTCGCAAAGAAGACCACTGCTGCAAGCATCACGTTAATATTTTTTTTTTTTTTGAAGTCTCGGGGAGACGCATTGCGTCAAAAAAACAACTCTACAGGCTAAGCGCTGACAGCGGTACGACAACTCTCTGATAGTTGGTGTCAGAATAGCTGCTTGTAGAACTGACGACTGGATGCAGAATGCCACCGCTTCCATCATCCAAAAGACGCGCCTGGGAACTGCTGGTTCCGGGGGGTAGTTTCAAGTGTTCTGTTTGCGTCTCTTGGGGCTTTTGGTCAACAAAAGCGGTCTCGTCATCATCATCTTGAGCTTGATTTGCTGTCGCCAGTATGCCAAGTTCATACGACTCCATACTATCGGTGCTTTTTTCTGCTATGCACCAAACCAAACCTGACCATACCATGCATGATATGCACGAAAACACCGCTAGCAACCAAAGGACAGTGAACCACGTCTTGCCTAGATGGTAGCTGATACCCATATAATGAAGCTCGCTCTGGATTCTTGACCGGAGCTCTATGCTGATTGTAACGAGCGTCACAGCAGAGACCATTGCGCAAACGCAAACGACTAACGAAATAAGTGATATCAGATGTACCAGAATCCTCTCCTTCAGGATGCTTAGCGATCGACCCTTGACAGAATAATACCATAGGCTGCAGACTAGCATGACAGCGTGTAAAGAACCAACCGTGTAAAGCAAGTTGACCATACGGATTTTAGTGGTTTCCAATCTGTCCATATATTCGACGTAGGGCTTTGAAGACTCATAGCTACTCCCGTCAAGGGAGCCGTACGTGTACTCTAGAATTGCATTAAGACCTATTTCTTTCATCAGCTCTCTGTAATTGAAAATATACGTGGAGCCCACATTGTGACATTGGGTATGATTTCCTATGGTGGAATTGGAAGTGGGGCTCGTTCGATTATCAACCCGGCACCAGCCGTACGTTGACGAAACCACATACTGCGGCGAAGAGTGAACTTGAGATGTGGTATATTCCGTTAGAATTAGAATCTCGGAAGTGGTGAGGCCTACTCCATTATTGACGTAATTCGCTGTCTTGGCTTCCACTGATTGCTGGAGCGCGTCGAACAGACCTTGTGCGATATCAACCAGACACGTATTGAGTTTGCCGATGAAAATCTTACTGGGCGACACAAGTGCTCCCAGAGTAAGCATCATGACGAACACTACTACCATGATTGATGATCCTAGCCGTAAATACTGTATCAATCTGTCGAGTGCACCTAAATTCTCAAAGGGTCTCGAGACAGCTTTCTTGACACGGCGAACAAGCATATTGGGGACTTATGAGATTCCGCCCATGGATAAGCTCTCCCAAATACGCCACTATATTTAGCATTTTTTAGTAAATAGGACGCTATATCAATATCGAACAATGAGTTTAATCAAAAAGTTAATAATTATTCAAGTCATATGGAACGATAATAATATGTCTGATTTCTTTGGGAATCTCAATTCAAACAGGCAGACAAGGACTGAAGCGTTTCAGTTATCATACATCAAGGCAGAGGGTTCGTAGTATCCAATTAGCTGAGCACTTGAAATAGACATACGGTTGGAGACGATGGCCGCTACTCCCAGTGAACTCAGTGGCTGGGAAATCATCAAGAAGGATAGTCAGGGCCGAATTCTGTCCGATGACCTATCAAAAAGAAGGGCGCGTAGGAGGGGGCAAAGGCAGGGCGAAAAAGAGCATGTGGTGATAAGAAGACTACATGATATGGTAGAAATCTCGTGCGGTGACTCGGTGGTGATGCGCGAAGAAGGATTAGCCGACTCATACTCTGTTTACCTGGTGCATGAGATACGTCTGAACACCATGAATAATATTGTTGAAATCTGGGCTTTTAATTACTTACGCTGGTTCGAGTTCGATCCAAAACAGCACCTCGTCAAAACATGTCGTGCCAAAAAGATGGATGCCTCTCGTGTCAGCCAGATGAGCCCAGAGGAAGCGCTGGACCATTTTAATAAAGTAACCAATCAATCCGAACTTGGTCTTACAGCTGGGCTATCTGAGCTTTACCTCAAGAACTTCATTTCAATGGCCTCGGTTCTTAGCCCTGATGAATGGCCTGCGGACGTTGAAGACATGCCGTATTCCCCGTACCGGTTCATGGTTAGATACGCATGTGAGCCGGATGGCACTTCTTTTGCTGCGTTGGACATCCACGATTTAGAACGAAAAATGCTCGATTGGGACGCCAAGGCTTCTTACGCCTACGTGAAAGAATTGACAGTCACGAACCAAGATAAAATACTAGAGTCCTATGCACCCGCAATCAGGACTTCCAATACTACTGGGACTCAGCCCTCTGTTGAAGGAAAAGTTCCTGAAATGCCTATTCCCAATGGGGGCACAGCGAAAATTGTAGAAGACCATGGTAGCGGAAGCGATAGTGAGGAATTCCAGGATGCTACAGATGACGTGGACTATGTCGAATTACCAACGGACACATTCGCACCCAAAGGTCGCGATGTATTAGGGATCAGTGAATTAGTAATGCGTGATACGCCATCAAGTTCTGATGATTATGACAATAGGGAGGCTGGTGGTAATGGAGACAGCGCTAAAACGCCTGAAGCAAGCCTTGCATCTAACCAGAAAGTTATTGTCAACGAGGGCGTTGAGGAAGATCTGCCTCTGACACAGCAAATAAGACCAACGAGGAGCGAATCACGTAGTCCTAAGAGAAGAACGGAGGTAGAGGAAACTCCACTACCTTCAACACCAAGAAAAAAATCCAACAAGGCTACTGGTGCTACAACTGGGGGCGGAATAAAAAAATACACCAAGAAAAACGTTTCGCGTGCGAAAAAAGCGTACACACCATTCTCCAAAAGATTTAGCAGGCCAGAAGATATTCCTGATTTGACTCAACTTGCAGAGTTTAACCAGGACCAGATTGATGTGGATGCTGCGGCGATTGAAAGCAAGCTTAGAAGCCCAAAGAAACAACATACAGTCGAGACCATCTTTTCAAAAGTCAAAAAACAGCTATACACTTCTCAAGGGAAAGATGAAATTGTCAAAGCCACCAACTTCGAAGAATATCTACCGGCCCGTGAAAACGAATTTGCATCGATTTATTTAAGCCTTTACAGTGCCATTGAAGCTGGAACTGGTACCACCGTCTACGTCGCCGGAACACCTGGGGTTGGCAAGACTCTGACAGTGAGGGAAGTAGTCAAAGAACTACTGCAATCAGTAGACCAAGATGAACTCCCTAGATTTCAGTACGTTGAAATAAATGGCCTGAAGATGATAAAGCCCACCGATAGTTATGAGGTTCTATGGCACAAAATATCTGGCGAAAGGCTCACCTCGGGAGCAGCGATGGAGTCACTTGAGTTTTATTTTAATAAGGTACCAAAAAACAAAAAAAGGCCCATACTCGTTTTGCTGGACGAGCTTGATGCGCTAGTAACGAAAAGTCAAGACGTCATGTACAACTTTTTCAATTGGACCACGTATGGAAACGCCAAACTGATTGTTGTTGCCGTTGCTAACACCATGGACTTGCCTGAGCGGCAACTGGGAAATAAGGTTTCTTCTAGAATAGGGTTTACTAGAATCATGTTCACGGGCTACGATTACGAAGAGTTAAAAACAATCATTAATTTGCGTCTGAAAGGTCTCAATGATAGCCATTTTTATGTTGACACGAAAAGCGGTAGTGCGCACATAGCTTTTGAAGATGGAGAGCAGCCCGACATTGACACTGAGGGGATGCAGAAAGTCAGATTAAAGATATCGCCTGATGCGGTTGAGATTGCTTCCAGGAAAATCGCCAGTGTAAGCGGGGATGCAAGAAGGGCTTTGAAGGCCTGCAAACGAGCAGTTGAAATTGCCGAACAGGAGTATATGGAAAAACATGGATTTGCATATGACGGCAAGCAGAATAGTGCTAAGACAGCTGCGCAAAATGGCGGCGAAGAACTTCAAAAAGTTGAAATTGCCCACATCATGAAAGCGTTGAACGAAACTGTTAACTCGCCGGTGGTTTCCTTCATCGTTGGGTTGTCGTTCACAAGCAAGCTTTTCTTATATGCAATGCTTAACTTGATGCGGAAAACTGGAAACCACGAGCAACCCTTAGGGGATATAGTCAGTGAGATCAGATCTTCAATTGAGGCCAACGGTAAAAACAAATATATCGTGGAGATGCAACGAGTTCTGTTTAATCAAGATTCCGAACTCGACATGGAGCAGCTGAGGATTATTTCCTGGGAGTTCCTGGTAAACCAGCTCATAGACGCGGGAATAATCATCAGGCAAAACCTCAAGAATGAACGGCTCAGCGCTGTGAAGTTCAACGTGTCTACAGAAGACGTGAAGATCGCTTTGGACCAAGACAAAATCATGAAAACGCTATGAATAATGTAATAATTATGGAGCCTTAGCGGAGGCAGCCAGTTGTATAGAGTAAATGACGATTAAGTGTGATATGACGATGGGAGTGCCGTGGTGGCACTGGTGGTAGCAACAGCAATAATAACTGTGACAGCAGTACGCGTTCAGGACGTGCCAGATGAGGTAGACGATCCAGAAGCGGGCCTGCGCGAGCTACCCAGATACTTGTATATGAGAAGCGGGTCGCCTATCTGTTTGATCTCTGATGCACGCATGGTGAGGTTGTAGAGTTTTGCAATGACAATTTTGAATATTTTCTGTACGTTGATCGAGTGCGACGTGGAGCAGAATATCAGGGGCGCATCCATGGCCTGTGCGTAGCGCATGCTTTGCTTGGAAATCTGAGCCTGGTAATCCGGGTCCAGGTTGACGAACAGGTCGTACTTGGTGCCCACGAGCAGCGGGACTGCCTGTTCATTGAAACCCGTAGCTTGCCGGTGCCATTCTTTGATGGACTTGAGCGTCTCGGGCCGCGTGAGGTCGAATAGGAAGATGATTGCCTTGGCGCCCTCGGACGCGAGCGGCAGCATATTGATGAACTCGCGCTGCCCACCCAGGTCCATTATGTAAAACAAAATGTCTGCAGAGCCCAGCGTGATCTTTTTGCTGAGACAGTTGACCCCAAGTGTCTGCGTGTACTCTTCATCGAACACGTTTTCCACGTACTTGACCATAAGCGACGTCTTTCCCACCTGCGCGTCGCCTATGAGCCCGATTTTGAGCGTGAACGTATTTTTGGGATGGGGCAGCAGCGGGGTGTCTCCACCAGAAACCATAGACATGCGAAAAGAGCAGGATACCCAGAGATTTGTTCGCTTCGGGGACTGCTTCGGTCCTCGACTTACCTGTAACACCGTTGTACGATTTCAGATCCGTCCTGAACCTTTCAAGACATATATCAACATCATCTTGTGCGAAACAATACGTAAGCTTGAAACCTGTCGTCATCAGAGGGCTTTATTCGTTCGTAATTACTTATGACTGCTACCCCTAAAATTAGGGCCCAGACACCATGTTCCAACACCCGAACACCTTCGCACGACAAAATAGTTGTGTAAAATTTTCTGCGTGGGTTACCGCCTGCAAGAATCTCTGGGGGGACTCTAGGCCGACCCCGGCAGCTCCTGGGCACGAGCGGGAGGCCGATCGTGAGGTCTACTGCGTGGTGTCCCGCCAGTGGAGTGCTTGCCAGCCCAGGCCGGCGGTGGCTCGCTGTGTACCTGGCTCCAAACCTAGGCTGGGGAGGAGCGCGCGGGCGGCAGCGTAGGCAGAGGGCTCTGCCTGGAGCTGGCGTGGCAGGCTGGAGGGTAGCGTGGCCGGACGCAACAGCAGGCCTGAAATTTGAACAATTTCATCAAAAGACCTTGAGCAGAAGTTGTACTCACACTAGTTTCTTAACATCTATCAGTAATCACACCCCAAATCGACAATGGCTGTTGGTAAGAACAAGAGACTATCCAAGGGTAAGAAGGGTCTGAAGAAGAAGGTCGTCGACCCATTCACCAGAAAGGAATGGTACGACATCAAGGCCCCTTCTACCTTCGAGAACAGAAACGTTGGTAAGACCCTGGTCAACAAGTCCACCGGTTTGAAGAACGCCTCTGACTACTTGAAGGGCAGAGTCGTGGAAGTGTGTCTCGCCGACTTGCAGGGCTCCGAGGACCACTCTTTCAGAAAGGTCAAGTTGAGAGTCGACGAAGTCCAAGGCAAGAACTTGCTGACCAACTTCCACGGTCTGGACCTCACCACCGACAAGTACAGATCCATGGTCAGAAAGTGGCAAACCTTGATCGAGGCTAACGTCACTGTCAAGACCGCTGACGAGTACGTCTTGAGAGTGTTCGCTATTGCCTTCACCAGAAGACAGCCTAACCAAGTCAAGAAGGCTTGCTACGCCCAATCTTCTCACATCAGAGCCATCAGAAAGGTGATCTCCGAGATCTTGACCAGAGAGGTCCAGAACTCCACCTTGGCTCAGTTGACCTCCAAGTTGATCCCAGAAGTTATCAACAAGGAGATCGAGAACGCTACCAAGGACATCTTCCCATTGCAAAACGTCCACATCAGAAAGGTCAAGTTGTTGAAACAACCAAAGTTCGACCTCGGTGCCTTGATGACCTTGCACGGTGAAGCCTCCGGCGAAGAAAAGGGTAAGAAGGTCGCTTCCGGTTTCAAGGACGAAATCTTGGAGACTGTGTAAATTTCCAATGAAGAACAAGTAAATTAATTGTTTTTTGTATAACAGATTTATAATCTTTAAAGCTATACGAGTTTTATCATATCAATCGCCATCTCCAATTTCTACGGTATAGCGCTAGAGCTTCTCTTCTTCATCGGAGTTCTGCGCTTCGGACAGCGATTCCTGGTCTGACTCTGCGATTTCCGCGTCTAGCTCGTCTTCATCCTCGTCCTCGTCCTCGTCTTCGCCCTCTTCGTCATCTTCGTTGGCTTGACCCTTACCCTGCGGTTTGATAAGGTCCCTCTTGACCAACTCGTCTTTTAGAACCTCAGTAATTTTATCAAACAAACCGGCATCGTGAGCCCACTTCTTCTTATAATCAGCAAGTTCAACCTGCAGCCGCTGAACTGTTTTCTTCATGGAATCGTTAGTTTTCTTCAGCTCGTCCGCGCGTCTGGAAAAATTAGACATGACAGATAGCTCTTCGCGCTCGCTACCGTCTCGTACTTTTACAACGTTTTTGTCAAACACATTGGAATTCAAAAGGCTTTCCACGGCATGACGCCCGAGCTGGCGCTCCCATTCTTCTCGCGTCGCGCTTACCCTGGACTTTCCCCGGTACATATCCTCAAGCTGCTCATTTACGAGGTCTATGTGAGAATTCATTGCACGCAGCTTTTCGTTTCTCTGCCGAGTGATGCTGTTCTTGCGTCGTATCAGGGCTAACTCAGACTCCATTTGCCGCTTGATCTCCTCGATGTTCTCGGACGCAGACTCGTTCTCGGCTCTTATCTTTAATTTTTCAGACTCCACGTACATTCGTGCTTCTGCGTGCTTAAATTTGATCTCCTCCTTCCAGGCTTGCAGCCTTTCCCGCGTTAGCTCGTGCTTCTCGTCTAGTTTGCCCACCAGGATAGAAAAACATAATGATCCTAGCTCAGAAACCGCATTCATATACGTGTTGAGTTGTGTATCTGGGCTATACACTGCTAGCCGTCTCTCGACCTTCTTAACGTCATTAACACTACTCATTCCTTGTCTGGCAATGACTTTGAATTATCTTTCGTGAGATTGTCATCATTGAATTAGATTTATGAGTTCATTATTTTTTTAGTGATTGAGCTACAAGTACTAACTAATTGATCGGTGTACATTCAGCCAACACATGCTAGAGGAGCAGCTTTACGTGCTGCTGTGTTGTCTCTCGGTGAAGAGAGATGTTTCAGCCGTTCAGAAACTAATAACGGGTAGGAATTGCCTGAGCTTAAGTGAGGTTTTAGGCGCGATTTGCGTGCTATGGCCAGAGCTGGCGAAGCCCACGGAATTTCGCAAAATCCTTGAGTTTGCATCTCAAGATAAGCACGATGATACAGAGTTACCTGAGTCATTGATCAAAGCAGATGCCGAACTTATTTCAATAGTTGAAATGGAACCAGACGCACTGCGAAAAAGAAGGGACTTGCTGCGAACTCTGGTCGATTCGAGATTACAAAAGCTGAATAGCAATATCAGTGATTCTGACTGGCACCTTACATTTCTAAAGGCAAGGGTTCGTGTGTGCAATCTTGTAGTTACTGATACTCTGTTTTACAAACCCCTGTGGACCCAGCTTACTGGAAATGAATATGAATCCTTCCACCAATGGGTTTCTGGTATTTTGAAACCTTTGGCACATTACAACAAACGCTGTAGCACATCAGTATCCGTTACAGAGTTCGAGGACCTATCGCACTGTAAGATCTTAGGGCTCTTCTGGGATTCCCTCGAGGGCCACTTTAAACAAAGCGGTATAGGCGGTCTTCCAGCCTCAAGGGCAGTTTTGACGTATGAAATACTTCCATTCGTCAAGTACACTAGCTGCTACCAAGATTTTTTGACCGTCATCTTCAATCAGAAAGTCTTCTCTTTCGACACTCTCCTCAACTACAACCTCTTCAAAACAATTGCATTAGAGACCCCAACGACTCTTCCCAGTCATTTCAGCAAAACTTTCAAAGAACGTGCACTTTTGATATTGTATGAGAACGCATATAAACTTGAGGGGCTTGGCCTAGAATCGTCTAGCGAGCACTTGGAGATACTGGGTTCTATGAAAGGCGATATCTCTCTTTTTAATGAAATTGATTTGCGCACATTACGCTTTTACTCAGAAAACATGGATACATTGCATATTTCGAATTTTAGAGATATACACAAGCTTGCAAGCGATACAGAGCTGGCACAAAGATCATATTTCTCTCTCATGTGCAAAAGCATGCTCCAATCAGATTCCTCTGGAGCTCTCCTAAAAAAGATTGCCTACTTTATGCACGGAGACCTTATTTTCAGTAAGCTAAGCTCAGAAGAGAAAGAGTTTATTGTCGTGGAGTCGCTTCTTGGATCCGGAAACTTTGACGCGTTGCAAGAATTTATGGCAGATTCAAAGACGGCCATCGAGGATAGTGTACTTCTAAGGTTCTTTTGGAGCTTTTTTAATAATGCGCCTAGTGGGAGCCACAAAACGCGGGAAATGTTGAACGCTAGGAAGGTGTTAACGCTTCTTCCTAAAAATCAATACGCTCATCTTTCCGATTTGTTAGATGTCGTCGACTATCTTTCGAAATTTTCTCCTTATTTCTCTAAAGGGGTTCCATTTAAGCCATCTATCCTTCTGGAGTTTAAGACCGAGCCATTTGATGTCATATCAAAACTCCTAGAGCTCAACCCTCAACTATGCCGCAATTTAGATGAAGTTTTCAAAATTCTAAAAAAGTTGTACTCAGGACTCGAGATCCCCGACATATCCCCAGACTTTTACGACGAGTTTACAAGGCTTCTCGTTCTTCACATCGACTTTGCATTAGCCAACTTTGATTTCGAGTTTGCATATCAGAAAACCAAGCTACTTCTTACGCGACGCAACTCCCAAGTTTTTTGGTCAACAGTTCTGCAAGTCGGTAAATTTTTTGATCCCTCCTGGCCCGATAGCGAAATACCAACAGAGATTATTTACTTACAGCTGGAGATTTTGGGAAATCTTTTGCATATCTGTCCTGAGGACGAAATTGAGGCGGTTGTGACACAATGGAGTGGATTAGAGTTGGAACTCTCAACGAGGGATCTTGTTACAGACCAATATTCCTTGGCTAATGAGAGATCTGAGAACGCATTTAAAAGACAAATGCTAGAGGAGGTTTCTGGCAGCGTGTCGAACTTTTTCTCAAGTGGGCTTAAATGGGCCACTGGCGACAACTAAAAATAGATGAGCTTAAAGCAGTTTTTACAAAGGTACGTACCAATAATTAGCGTAACACACACCGCCTCGCTTAGCTCCTTGTAGTTGGATCTATGGGTCTTGATTTTGATCATCTCGTAAACCGTTTTGGTAGCCAAAAGAAGATAATAAGCCTGTCTCCTTTAGCTTGGCGGCAGCTATCGAACTTTTATTTTTTCTCATCAGCATCGAAGTGATCCGGTCCTGCCGCTCTTCTTTAGTTTTTGAGCTTGTTCTCTTAGCTGGCTGAACCGCCCGTTGAGGGAAGGAAAGAGCTTGCTGCTTGCCTTTGGCATTCGAAAACCGCTTTTTAGCCTCATGCGCAGACGTCAGCGTTCGATAAAAATCCATTACGCTACTATGAGCTTGGACTTTGGCTTTGTTGAAATTGAGCACCTGTAGTCCGTCCCTTGAAACCGCCCGAGACAGAGCAACATAAGCTTGCCCTTTCTCAAAAATTCTCCTGAGGTCCACTTTTACTTTTGGAAGGGTTTGACCCTGGGACTTGTGTATAGATAAAGCCCAGGCAAGCATTAGAGGTAGCTGAACCCTGCTGACTATCGGCTTCTGTTGCTCGTCTTCAACTGCCCAATCTTCGGGCTGCACAAGCACGCATCGTGAAGTTCCATCAGGAGTCAAAAATCTAACCAATGGCAGCTTCCGGCCACTAGAACTCGATTGCACTTCCTCTAAAAGCTTCTTTTTTCTTTCAATGTTGAGCTTTTGGCTCGCACTTAGTTTATCAAAGTCTCCTAGCAAGAAATCAAAAATACTCTCACCCAATCGTTCTCCTGTTATTATGGCTTCGGTTCCACAAAAAGATTCTTTGAGTGTTTTCTTTCTAATGACCCTTTGATTCATCTCTTCCTCCTCTGAACTTTCGCCAATTGGAATTTTTCCTTGGCGCATTAGTTCAAGCTCCTCTATGTCGATGTCAGGGTAGTTCCGGACCCTTTCATAAAACATATAGGTATCCTTATCAATGAAATCAATGATTTTCCCAAGGGACCCATTGACTAATGTATCATCTATGTTCTTTATCATCATAACTTGAGCACCAACTTTGAGCCTCAATTCCTTTGGTGCCAGAAAATTTGAGAGAAGCTTTTCTTTGGTTTCTTGATCTCTCATGTCACCTCCATCGATTGCATGATAGGTGTGACATTCCCCAGGAAGGTTTTTTAGTCTCGACATGTTCGCTCTTTCGACTTCGTTTCTTGTACTGTACAATTCAGCAGGGATAATATCGTCATCAGGAAGAGGACGACAAAGCTTCTTGAATTCCAGCTCGGTTTCGGGCGATATTTTGCCCATTCTCATCTCATTCAACATTTCAACGAACTCGCTGTCGCCTTGCTGCCTAAAAACCTTTTGAAGCATAATTGTGGCATCTATAGCTTCTTTCCAGGCGTTCGCATGGAAGGCGAATTTTGTTTCGACACTTTGATTCTTGTTGACCGGTGGTAATTGAAAAAAGTCACCGGATAAAATTATCTGGATCCCTCCGAATGGAGATTGGTCCTTTCGTAAACTCCTTGCGACATGGTCAAGTTTATCCAATAGATCGCCATCAATCATGGAAACTTCATCAATAACCAAAGCCTTAATGGACGTCCAGCGTTTGACGTGCTTTTTTGATCTGCGAACTTTCTTCAAAAGCATTTTAGAGTCCCCATTTCCTAGCCCAAATCCTGCAAAAGAGTGGACAGTAATACCACCAATGTTACAGGCAGCAAGTCCTGTTGACGCAGTGACCGCTACGCTCCCTGGGCCGTACATCCTTCTCAAGGTTTTGATAAGTACTCGCAACAAGACCGACTTACCTGTACCAGCACTTCCTGTATAAAATATGTTATAGTGCTCTTTTGCAAGTTCTATTACTGATTCCTGTTCTTCGCTCAAGACTAGACCCTGGACCAATTTTTTATTCAGCGTACTACTGGTCCTAGAAGCAAGCTCTTCTGAATCTTCACGCTCAGCTTTTTGTGTCAAGAACACTAGTTCGTGATTTTTTGAACGCATTGAAGACCGCTTGCGACCGCTGACCACATTACTCTCTTCTTCTTCTTCCTCCATGGAAAGCGAGAGAGGCGGGCAAACAGGATCCTCGAAAGAAGGTGATGTGCTTAGTTGAGTGCCAGCTGTCGGCCGATTAAAGTCGGCGCCGAACAATCCTTCTTCCTCACATTTTAGGTACTGTTCAGTAGCCGCGTCTTGAACCGTTTGAATAGATCTAGCGCGTAGTGCATCTTCGACAGGTTTCGGTTCAGCGAGCTCAAAGAAGCCTGTTCTAGGTAGCTCTAGGGTTGGGTCTCTCTTAGAAGAATCGCGCCCGAGAAACCCATTCAGCTGTTTAGTATGATCTGAAGATAAGGATGTGTCTTTTGTTTGTGGTACGGAATTGACGCGATGCGCGGAGTTGATGTCGCACGTTTTATCTCGCTTCTGGACCCAGTTTTCAGATAACAACAGAATATCGTCATCATCGTCTTCGTCCTGATCTTTGACTTGGTATGGACTGTTTCCAAACTCGGACTGCCCAGGTGATTTCACAGGTTGTTTCACGGGAGTGTCAACCAAATCATCCCATCCGTCAGAGTCTGATAGAAGCTGGCAAAGTTCCTTGCTGTCCCACGTCTTTGCCCGCTTGATCGGCCCGTGCCGCGATGTCGGCGAGGTAACTGAGGTTTTCATATGGTATCGATAAAAGATGAGAGGTAGTCTACTGTTGTTAATTCTCGATAACCTCAACGCTAGCGATGCTATTTTCATAAAGTTTGAGAGATTAGCTCGCTGTAAATCAATAACTCTGCATTGATATTTGATCTAGGGCCGTGAAAAGCAGCGTCCGAGGAAACTTATCACTCTCTGTGCCTTGTAGAGTTGATCTGTTACATAGTGAAATGCTATTTTTCAACACATACATATATTTACATCACACGGACGCGATGAGGTTGAAAGCGCATCATACCGACGAGAAAGAGGAACTCAGTCAACTATTGAAGTATGCTTAAGTTCCAAAAATTGCTAATTAAGCGCGGGGAATTATACTTAGATAACGTTCTTCAATGTGGACAGGCCTTCCGATGGATATTTCATGAAGAGCTTGGACAATATTCTACCACTATGAGGATTGATAACCGATTTAAGATAATTGTTCTGCGACAGTTGGAAGATACTTACATCGAGTACGCCAGTCTAGGTACTGAAGAGTGCTTGGGCCTGGGTGACTTTTTGAAAAAGTACTTTAGACTTGAAGTGCCGCTCTCAGAGCTCTATGAGAACCAATGGCTTCCTCAAGATCCCAGATTTGAGAAAAAAAGACCTCAAGGCATCCGCATACTAAGTCAAGATCCTTGGGAGACCTTGCTTTCGTACATATGCTCTAGCAACAACAATATCTCACGAATAACAAAAATGTGCCACCTACTTTGTAATGAGTTTGGCAACCCAGTGGGACAATACGACAAAGTGGACTACTATTCTTTTCCTACGAGTAAAGAACTTGTCGAAAGAGCATCAGAAGAGAAACTGCGAGCATTAGGATTTGGATATAGAGCCAAGTTCTTGATGAAAACAGCTGACAAAATGTTGAAAGAGAGGCTCGAAATGTCTGACAGCCAATGCCTTGAGTCTTGGAAAGATCACTTAGAGTATGAGCAAGTTAGAGAAAAAGTCATGGGTTTCGATGGAGTGGGACCCAAAGTTGCTGATTGTGTCTGCTTGTCCGGATTAGAAATGGATGAAGTCGTGCCTGTAGATGTACACATCGCGCGCATCGCACAGAGAGATTACAAGTTTGCTCCGAGAAAACAGGATATAGAAGAGCTTCAAATCAGATACAAGAACTTACCAATAACCCGTAAAAAGGTGAACTATGAGCTCGACCTTATTCGAGCTATGTTCAAAGAAAAATGGGGTGATTTCGCTGGATGGGCCCAAGGCATTGTCTTTGCTCAAGAAGTTGGTAAGACAATTGGAGCTACTAGCGAAGGCACAACGTCTAGGCGGAAGCTAGAAGTTGAGGTCAAAGTTGAGTTGCAAAATCAAGGCAGTAGCGTGAAAAGGGAGCTTGAAGAATCGGTGGAGAAGGAAATTGAATACTCGGATACTGGCCGGCCTAAAAGGAAAACAACTAAACGCGTTGAATACAGGTTTAAATGATGATGCTATATACATGGGATTTAGAAAGAGACAGAACATATAATGGTGTTTCTTATGCGTTGGTAGTCTTCTCGTCTTGAGCTGCTGCTAGCTGCTTTACGTAGCCGCTTACAATCTCAAGCTCTTCATATCTAGAAACTGAGCTGTTCTTGACCCTTAGTTCTTTGATTACGTCGCATGCTTCTTTCACAGATTCCAGGGTATTCTCTGCTGTGAAGAGTACAAAAGCCTCCCCCGCGTCACCTATGCTATTGTTGGATTGCAGGAGCACATCCTCGACTTCTTTTTGCCGGGAGGCGAACTTTTTGAGTTTCAAAGTAGCAACGTACTTCATGCCGTCAACAAATGACCTGTCCACTTTGTTTTCGTCGATGTATTCACTGATGCCAAAAACACTGTATTGCAGCCTGCTGAGCTTCTCAAAAACCTCTTCGTCCTCGGCGGCGGGCGTATCCAAGAATTCAGCTTCGAACTCTTGCAAGAAAACTTCTTTTTCAGAACCGAATTCTTGCTGCGCGAGCTTGAAAGCCCAGTCACGTTCGCTGAGTACATGTCTTATCCTCCACATCGTGGTTCTGACTTTCTCAGATACGGATTCATAAGAGTCCTGATTGGAACCAATATCGTTCTTCAGCAAATGGTTTTCACGGGCCAGCACGTTCCTTTCCTTAAGGCAGGAGTACCACAGAGAATGGAGGTCTTCGAATGATTTCCTTCTGAGTTCAGGAATAGTCCACGGCCTCGAGTCCACGTCCAGTTCATCGAACTTACGCAAGTACTTTTTGTCCGCGAAAAACTGCCATAGGGGGTGGTCATCTGGTGTGGTAATGTTAGCTGCTGCTGGGGGGATAGGCGCTGTCACCTGCAGGTTGTTGTCATGATGAGTTATCTGCGTTGGGTTTCTGACGTTTAGTCTCGCTTTAGGCTTGGGCTTGGGCTTGGTGTATTTGGTTCTAGCCCACGCACGCGCCGTTACATGCAAGGACCTTCTAGCACTGATCATTGAAAAACAACAGCAGTTGAAAAGACAAGGTGGAGAACAATATGCCCCGTTATATGACCAATTAATAGCCAAGCGATCTCTCTAAGGTACGCACTGCCATTCTGAAATTTTTCAGTACCTGCGCATTATTCGTTATAAGTGCTTCAGCAGATTAAAAGGTCAATAACTATCACGTGAAGATGGGAGTGAGATTTGACTGTTTAGAGGCATTGCAGTTGGAGTTTAGTCAACTCGAAGATCTGGCAAAAGCCTCCACTGTTTTCGCTGGCGCGCATGGCGACTTAAACGAGACCGCTCTTCAAATTTCAGCCGGGATGAAGGAAAAACGCCCTTTTTTAGAGAAGTACACATATAAGTGAGGCAAAAAAAAAGCCAGAGCACGACTAGCATTTGGTACATTCACTGACTAACGCCCCAGGCCGTCCGCATCTGGAACCAGTCGTATTCGCAGACGCAAGCCCACTTTCTATCAGTGTTACCCGGTCGCTTTTTCGTGATTTTGTCTCAAGTCATCAATGAAAAAAAGAGCGTAGGCTACCTAAATGAAAGGAAGTGGTGTTGTAGCCAGTGCCATTTTAGAAACATCCCACTGAGCGCTAATGTCGATGGATACACCCTTGGATCTGCTGAAGCTGAACTTAGATGAAAAAGTTTTCGTGAAGCTGCGTGGTGCGCGAGAGATGACAGGCGTCTTGCAGGCGTTTGACTCGCACTGCAACATCGTTCTTTCTAACGCAACCGAAACGATATATGAGCTGGTAGATGGAGAATTGAAGTCGAGCACTAAAGGTTCGGAGATGGTTTTTGTCAGAGGCGACTCTGTCACGCTGATCACAACGCCTTCTGATTGAGGCGGCGCTGTGAAATGCCTGGACAAGTTAGCTTCCTGCTGTGTACTATAAGTATTCCGTAATGCTTTGGGAAAATGGTATTAATATTGTTATATTTGGGAACGCGCTTAATGAGTCGCTCTTGGCGTCCTGCGTTTAGAAACTGTCTCTTCCGCACCGGTCTCACACGCTGTTGCGTCTATATAGCATGCGGTGACGCGATTCCGCATCGTCCGCTAACATGTCGGAGCCCGGAATGTGGGGCATCTTATTTTGTTTCTCGAGTTCCTGGAAGAAATCGTGGCCGTATGCGGTTCCCACCTGGTAAATCTCCTCAAACTTGGCGAAATCCAGAGTTGCATAGTCTTCGATTGGTGGCCTGGCGTAAATGACACCGGGTGTATTTTTGGCCTTCTCCAATGCGTTGACTGACGCGACATAGCCCAGGCGCATTTGAATTTCTGTCATATTAGGAATATTTGGGTACTCAGAAAAAGGATTCCATCTATTAAATACGATCCAGAATCCGTTCAGGGAATCGCCGTACCTTTGGGGCGTTCTGTCGTCGACAGACCCCACGTCTATAGCAAAAATCGTATTGCATCCCCGAGCTTTCATCTCCCATACTGGCAGGTTATCGACGTAACCACCATCTAGCAACATGGAGCCGTTGTCTTCGATCGGTGGCAGCAGCCCGGCTAGTGACATCGATGCACGAATGTATCTCCAAGCATAACCGGTCGAATGTATCTCTTGAATAGATTCCGTAATATTAGTAGAATTGCAGTAATATTGTATCCAGAAATCTTCAATACGGATGTCCCCGAATGTTTTCCAGATACCTCTGTTGAATTCGTGACCCGTTGTGTAAGAGGTCACAGGCCAAGTTAAATCTGTCAGAAGTCTCCATACCGAGCCAACGCGGCCAGCAAACTTCTTCATGCGTCCGTAGATTGGCACTAGGTCATAGTCTTTGGCGTAAAGACCACCGACGAACGCTCCAATCGAAGTGCCGCCAATCATGTCAATAGGGATTCCATGCTCTTCAATTGCTCTGAGCACGCCCAAGTGACTAATGCCTCGAGCACCACCACCTCCCAAAACGAGCCCGATAGCTTTTCCAGAAAGAATACGGGCTAGCCTTAGGAAATCATTTTTGTGCGACAAAACGGGCGTGTAGAATCTGGACTTCTTGTTTATAAATCTTGAGGAGAAGTTCTCGACAGTGGATTTGAGTGAATCAGGCAGCAGTCTAGAGATATTTTCTTGGGTCTGCCTGGTGATGTGGTTTAGGCGTTGTCTTTTCAGATTACTGATAAAGGTTTTTGTGTTTGATACCGGCTCAGCTTCAGGGCCCTTGTCTCTGACATATGATGGGCTGGAAAACTGCATGTGGTGGTGAGAGTGAACCCACATTCTATTTTTCAACCACTTGTGTGTGAGGCCTGGTTCAACGTAACGTTCTGAGTGTAAGAGTATCAACTCGATCCTAGCATTGGATTTTGATTTGATCAATAGCCGCTCAAACTCGCCAATATCTGGCGTCATTGCTGAGTGAGCTAACAACAAAATACAGTCTCCTTGGTTGATACAGGTTGTAGTCCAGGAAGAGTTCGTGGGCGTGTCTGCAATGTAGACCACCGTATCGTAGATTTCTTCTAGCTCAGCAAAGTATCCAGACTGCTTTAATTTAGAGAGCCCATCGAATGCATGACGCCCTAAATGAGATAGTGTTGCAGATTGATTAAGCCCGATCGTAGACATTCCCACCTGTTTTAAGGCGGTCACCAACTTTGAGGCAAACTCCTCTACGGGAAGACCCTGGGTGATTGGAAGAATGGTAATTGTACGATAGCTATGCCTGCTGTCGCCATCTGAAGGAGCGCTGGCACCATGTTCCGAGTTTATGACAGATCCTTTTGTTGTTTCTGTGGGGGGAATCAGTAGGTTGAAGTCATACTTATCATCTTTCGCGCTGTTTATGGATTCAGGAGCTTCCGATCCTCTTTGCTGCTGGAGGATTTTCCTTGCAACCAGCCTGCTTACTCGAATCATGATAGAGGGATGCTCCATCGCAAGAAGCTCAAATAATGTTCTTGGAATACGGGCCAGCTCCGTGTCCCTCAAAGCAACGACAGTGGAAAGACGGTTTATTGCAGTCAAGACGTCAACTTCTCCTAGACTCTCACCTTGTGCATATTCCCTAATTGCTCTGACTTTGGAGCTATCGCGCAAGTGTTTTTTTTTGTTTCTCCTTTCTAGAGCTTCGGGTTCTGTCTTATTAGAACGATGAAGTTGACGAAGCCTGCCGCTCAACACAACGTAAATTGCATTTGCGGGCTCATCTTGGTTGAAAAGAATTTCTGATGCATCCAAATGTATCCATTCTAGAGCATAGTCCAATTTCAATATTTTAGGGTTCAAAAGATTGATCAAGGTCTCGGCAATTCGCAAGTATATCATAAAATATTTGTCACAGAGCCTCTCCAAGGTGGGAACTGGCAAAAACCCAACATACAAGTCGGTCTTGGCTCTTAAAGTAACGAAAGACTTGCTTCCTATTAAAGACGCCAAGTATCCTGCTATTCCACCGGACCTTATGTTGTGCAGAATGTGTTGCGTGTGGTCTTCCTCATTCGTCCAGATGACTTCCATTGTACCGGATATAATGTAGTATAGCCCTTTGTTATGACTATTCTGTGAGACTAGAATGGAGCCTTCGCTCACAAACATTGTTTGTAAACCTTGCGCGAACTCATCTTTCACAGTGTCAAAATCAATGTTGTAGGGTATTTCTTCTTTATACTCCGGTTTGGGCTTAACCTTGGGCCCCTTCTTTGTCACAAACTGGTCTGGTGACAACAAACGGAAGGCTGATGGAGCACCCATCTGAGATGATGGTGTCAAAGAGACTTCTGAAGACCTGCGTAATGATAGCGCATCTTCGTCATCATCTGTAGTAGGGAGAATATTTTCCTTTGTAATACCAAGATAGGAAAACATACCTTCAACCAAAGCAATTCTCCAGGATGACTCCTCTGTTTCCTCTTGAGCGGCAGAAAAAGTTCTTGCTCTGACCTCGTCATCCTCGTTGGTAGCGGCGCTTAACGCGCTGCTCTTCCCGCTTTTGTTTTTTGTTTTCGTTTTGTCAGATAAAGAAGACAGAGAAGAGAGTTGGGCGCTGACCTGAGTGTTAGAGTTTCTGAAACTTTTAGATTTCACACTTTCACTTTGGTAAACTGAATTACCAGGCATTCCTCTTATTGCAGGGGTTTCCTTCCGCGACAAGGGAACGTTCGAAAGCAAGTCACCAGGGTTCAGGTGATCTCTAGAATCTAGTACTACATGTCGGGAGCCGCGATTTTTGAGAAAGGAATGAGGAGACACACGCCCCTTGGAAGAGCTCTTACCAATTGGACTTCTTGTCTTTGGTCCAGTTTTCGGATTCTTCAATTGCTCCTCCTCTTTGAACAGTTTCTGAGCTTTGATCTTCCGGATCGCGGCCTCCTTCAAATAATATGGAAGTTCGATGTTGTTTGATCTGTTTAGGACAACTTCAGTGTTAATGATCTCTTTAGTAAGCCCTAGGTAATTATGAGCCGTTTGAAATGTCACTCTGTAAAGCTTTGTGAGTACCATTTGTATGATATGCGATGCAGAGCGGGGAAACTTTGAAATCAGCCTACGAAAAGCAGACGCGGGAATTATTGCAATAGTGCAGTCTCCAGAAGCGCAAGCAATAATGTCAGGCAAAGAACCTTCAAACGGTATTGTATTCTCAGGTCTACTCTTAGCTTCGCCTCGGTTACTTTCGGTATTAGGCGAACGTGGGTCAGAATCTAGCTGCTCTTGCGTAGGCCTTTGGGTCCTCCCGGTGTTTCTCAACTCAGACGCATGATTCTCTAAGGTTGAGTCTAGAAAGGGTGACATAAAGCCTGGATCGCCATCTTCAGACGTTGGAAAACTCGAAACGGAGTTACTCAATGGGGTATCATTGCGACCCGTGAAAAGCCTCAAAATGCTGACCAATGAAGAAACTGGATTGCCAGCTCTTACAATATTCAAGAGTTGGTATTTTTCGCCATTCAGTGAGTAAGCGTCGCAGTCCGAGGCTGCATCGTCAAATGAATCAGAGTTGCTTCCATCTAGGAAGTCAGGAATGCCACCTGTTAGATTTTTGCTGGTGCGCTGAACCTTGTGGTAAGTCTGTAGGCTTCCCTCAACAACAATGGCAAATCCAAGGGCATCGTCAACAAGCAGAACCTCCCCTTCTTCAAGTCTGCGAGTCTTCATAGACTTGGTCAACTCATGGAAAACAGGCTTCTCGAGGTAGCCAAAAATCTTGATGGCGCTGAGAAACTCGTCCAGGTACGACGTAAACCCGCCTTTCCGTTGGCTTTCGGACTTGTTGGTGAAAAGCGCCTCCGTCTCATCACGAAACTTTTTATCCTTGAGCAACCTTTCATCGCTATCGTCAGGTTGCAGTCGCTTGTATGCATGCAAGAATCGGCCGCTTAGCACGTAATATGTGGCAAACATTATGGTTAACAATACCAAGAGCAGAGTGTAAAATGAAAGGGTGATACTAACGCTGGATGATACAACGACCCAAGAAGGCACACGTAGGAGAAAGAAGCGCATGACATGCCAAGTGGTGCTGGTGAAGATGGCTGCAAAGACCGCCAGCATTGATGAAGACGCCTGCGTCAACAAATTGAAAGCGGTAGTAAGACCCTCAATAACATTGTCCCCTGCAACAGTTAGCCCTGTAGAGTTGATGATTCGGTCGTTTGCCAGTAGCGAGCCTGAAGTGCTGCTATAGTTCATCTTTGAATGCGGGCGATACTAGGGTTTCGGTGCTTTCAGTGCAAACGTCAGGTCATGAAATGTCTTCTGTGAATATATCAGCCAATTATCGCTTCGTCACGTGACGTATATGGTCTGGGAGCAAAGGGTAGCACTCAAAGATCTCGTCGTTGCTAAATTTCGTTCCAGTTCTGTACGAGTCAGTAGAAGCGCCTCCAAAAGCGACCATAGAGGTTTTTTGCGCATACTGGATGGCCATTTCTACATACGGCTTTTTTTTCGATATACTGTCGCTTCCCCAAAGAGCAATTTTCTAGCTTTTTTTAGCCGCCGAAGCTTCTCCATGTCATGTGATTTGAAAGATCGCTCACGCTATAAAAGTCACTTAGCCTTGTATTGTTCTCGAGAGATACGGGGGAGGGAATATATTTTCATGGACTACTTGTCGCCTTGCCCGTTCGTTCCGCTGTTTCTAGCCCATGTTTACATTCCTCTGTACAAAAGTCAACAAAAGACATCAAAATATAATATTACAAGGATGTGTTCTTGGCAACCAGCGTAAATAAATAGCAAGAATAATCGCAAGTCCTTAGAGGGGAATATGAAGCGCCTTCATAATCGCGTTTTCTGCACAAAACTTGCAAATCAGTTTCTGATCCATGAACTTGATTTCATTTATTGTATGGATCTTGGTAAATAGACGCTGACAGAAAGACTGTCGGTGGCCCCTCACTTCAGTAGCAATCATGAACCTGCCCATTTAATGATTCTAACGAAACGTCACACGAGCAATTGTTGGTAACGTCGAGATGTCCAGGCCTCAATCATTTGTGTTCGAAATGTTATGGGTGTGAATGAATCCCTACTGTACACCTCTTGCATTCTACAAACCACTGAGAGAGCCCTATAACACACAAAGTGGAGTGTTAGTGTGCGCGTTACGGATATTATTAAAGCCTTTAAATATTCAAATCTATTAAACAGGTACCTAATGAGCTGCCTTTTCCACGGTTGGCAATAGCTCTAGGGATTTCCTAATGGCGTCCACACCCTTCAACAAATCCTCCTTTGAGATGACCAAGGGTGGTGCCAGTCTAATGATGTGTTCGTGAGTGGGTTTGGCCAAGACACCCTGGTCCTTCATCAGGAGACAGAGGTCCCAGGCGGTTCTGCCGTTGGCACGCTTAGGGTCGATGACGATAGCAGTCAGCAGACCCTTTCCGCGAACCTCGGAAATGATGCCACCCGAAGAGCCCCTCAGCTTCTCGAGCTCGCCTTGCAGAAACTCGCCCAGGTCTTGAGCTCTTTGAACCAAATTCTCTTTTCTCACAACCTCGAGGGCCGCAATTGCGACGCGTGAGGCTAGCGGGTTACCACCGTAGGTAGAGCCGTGGGAGCCAGGCTCGAAGCATAGCATGATGTCCTTGGAAGATAGGACACAGGACACTGGCAAGACACCGCCGGAGATGGCTTTGCCCAGCAAGATAATGTCTGGCTTCACGTCTGGAGAATGCTCGTAGCACAGCATCTTACCGGTTCTAGCGATACCGGTCTGGATTTCGTCGCAGATCAACAGAACGTTGTATTTGCGGCACAGCTCTTGGACCTTAGTCAAGTAGTCTGCCTTAGGAACCACGATACCGGCCTCACCCTGGATAGGCTCGACAATCAGCGCAGCGATGCGGTCGCCAGCGTTTTGAAACGCCAGCTCAACGTCCTCCACAACGCCGTAGCGCAGGTATCTGTCAGTGGTGCCGGGGATCTTGGAGGTGGTGTTTTCCAGGAAGGGGCCGAACTTGTTACGCGAGTCCTCGTCGGTCGACAGCGAGATCGCACCGAAGGTACGACCGTGGAAGTTGCTGTGTGCACCCAGGATGATAGCCTGGTTGTCGGGAATGCCCTTCTTCATGTAGCCCCACCTTCTGGCCAGCTTCAAGGCCGTCTCGACCGCCTCCGCACCAGTGTTCATAGGCAGCATCATCTCGTAGTTGAAATACTCCGTGACGTACTTGGCGAATGCAGCGAAGACGTCGTTGGAGAACGCACGCGACGAAAGCGTCAGCTTGGAAGCCTGGTCCACCAACGCAGCGATAATCTCTGGGTGGCAGTGGCCCTGGTTAACGGCCGAGTACGCCGACAGAAAGTCCAGGTATTCCTTGCCTTCAGGGTCCCATACGTGTGCGCCGAGCGCCTTGTGGAACACCACTGGGAGAGGGTGGTAGTTGTGAGCCGAGTACTCCTGTTCGAGTTCGACCGTCTGCTTAGAGGATAGGTTTACGTTAACGGATGCCATCTCAAAACTATGCGTGTGTTTGACTTTACTGGCTAAACGATAATTGCAAGACGAGAAAAGACGTGGGAAAGACCCACCTTTTATGTGTTTGATGTCGCCGCCATTCAGGTGAAAACTTTTGTGCCGTACGCACTATGTTTCTTCGCCATCTTCGCTCTCTCTAGTGCATAGGGGACAATTTCGCTGTTACTAGTGCATAGAGGAAATATTTCAAATATTCAATAAAGTTCCTGAAGCCGACCTCTGTAATATCGGCTCACTGGTACAGGCGCCTACGCTTAGTTCAGTGGCGAAGAGACAACTTTGCGCGGAGAAAACGCATCAGTCATCTGGCACGGAATATATATATTGCGGTCACAATAAACGGGCTACATGAATGAACATGTGATCATATGATTTATCGGACTATCATATGCACGTGATATATTAAGAATTACGTACAACGGCATATGACTGGCCGAGCTGATCTAGCCCTTAGGTATCACCGGGGTGTGTGGGTGCGGTCTGTTTACAAACCCAAACACCAGTGTTTACCAAAACATAAATTGGTGCACGGATGTGGCTCAGCTCATTCGTATATGGGTACACAAAGGGGTTACCCGGGTGTGCGAGCGGCTGGTCGTCACCCCCTTCCACATCGTTCTGTGGTCACCTGGCGAGTATAAAAAGCCGGCCAACCTTTGGTATCCCTGGGCGAAATTTTTAAACGCCGCGATAAGAGAATACGTTGATCTCCCCCATACACAAAGCATCACAATGACAGAATCACCACAAAAGAGACACCTGGGTCAGGGCATCGAGAGGCAGCAGGAGCAATACGCGTGCCAGGGCGCGCTGTCGACCATCGGCATGCGCATCCGCCAGTCCGTGGACCGCGGATACCAAGTTAGCGGCGCAGCGTCCGCGCCTGCCGCGCCCACCGTTGCTTCGTGCGTGCAGGACAACTCGGAGCTCACGATCCCCGACTACAAGCGTGTGCCCATGCCTAGCGCCAAGCAGGCGCCCATGTTGGTCAACTCGCGCACGGTCTCCAGCTCCAGCTCCCTTGAGATGTGGGAGAGTCAGCTAGACGAGCGTCTCGAGCACATTGACAACGACATCATGCGCAACAAGCGCGCCTTCGAGCAGGTCGAGGACTGGTAATCGCTGCGCGCGGGACCACTCCCGCTATGCCCACGTCTGCCACGCCAAGCCATCCTGTACACTAACGCTCCACCCAATACAATACCCGGCATTCTCTCCTGTCTGTCTCATGTCTCGCCTTTCTAATGTTCATTTATCTAGCATATATCACCCGGATTAACACTTGATTACGTACTATCTCCGCCATTCCCTGTGGTTGGAACGCCGTGGGGAGTTACCAGGCCCTTCTCGCCAATAGCTGGTGATCAGACAGGTTTTGTTGGTCTATAGGTTTACCATTAGCTGCCAATCAACCAGACGCCGCGAGCAAAAAAAATAGAGCCCGGTCCAGTCAACCATACGCGCTCAGCGACCTGCAATTCATAGCCCCGAGCATGGGTCAGTCTGATTCAAAACTCACGCAGTATCGGGACCACATCTTCCAGCTCGCAGACCCGGGCGTTATACCGTTATATTCGCCCTCAGCACTTCCGCGAGATATTATTCGCTGCTACAATGACCCCCTATCGAGAAGTGGCCTGGAGAGCAAGATAGAGGACGGGTCTGGTGGTGCACAACCGGAGGAGGACCTGTTCTCGTCTGTGTTCAGCGCGTTCACGAATTCGGACGCCGAGGCGCACGACGTATACTCCGTAGTTTCCACACAGGAGTTGCGACTGATCTTCCAATCGAACCAGCTCAACTTTGTCAACTTGGTGCGGTTTATTGCGTTCAAGATCCACGCGCTTGCGTATCAGCTGCAGCGCTGCGACGGCGTGGACGAGTTTCGTGTGCGCAGGGCCGAGCTGCTCTGCAGCGTTCGCATCATGACCAAGATCATGCCCGTGTTCTTTGAAATGGACACGGACCAGAGCCTCGAGGATTCGCTCTTCTGGAGCCGGGACAGCTCGCAGGCACTTCAATGTGAAGAGTTATCAACTCCCGTAACCGTTACCAAACTCAATGTCAACCACACCCCGGCCGAATCCCAGGCAGTAGTGCCGCTCGGCGTTGCGCTGCTTCAGGCTTGCGTCAAGTTGCTATTCATGCAGGGCTTCACGCTGCCGCTCTCAAGGCCCCAGCCCGACGAGCTTGGAAAGGTGTCCTTCCTGCTTTGGGAAAACGGTATCAACACCTCAGAAAACAATTATAGACCACCCAGTCCTAAACTGGACTCCAACAGATTGGAGGTCCTGCGGCTCCTGCTGACCATCTCCTCGAAAGAATTATACTCCAGCAATATTCCCAAGTTCCTGTGCGTGCTCACCACATCTTTACCAGAGTTCCACCTTATATGCCTGTCATCCTCTCTCTTGAACCTTGTGTGCCGCTCTTGCCGTAATAACGAGGATAACAATGGTCTGAACTACCCTCCCAGCTCCTATCATACGTCCTGCAAGAGCACAAACATGAGAGCACTGCGCAAGGCTCTCGCCGTGGCTTCTGCGCAGTTGTTGAACCTTTCCCTTTTGTGTCCTATCGAGGGGCCCAAACGGAGCGAGAACTACCTCTTCCTTTATGGACTAAACCTTTACTCCACTAATTACGAGATCAAGAACCTAGTCTCTTCTTATTTGGGAACATTGAATCGGGAGTTCGACCTCAAGTTCGTACTAATTAGTCTGGTGACGCTCCTCAAAAGGCCTATTGACCAAGCAATCGAAAACGAGTCTAATCCCTTCTCACTTCTCAATGGCACTTCAAATACCAGCGCTAAACAAGGTAAAGGTCCAGCCAAAAAGAACGGCCATTCTCGCAGTAATTCGGCAAAAGGCGTGTCTAATAAAAGCAACTTGACTCGTTTGCCAAGGGCTACGTTGCAGATCATGACGCTTTTTTGGGAATTGATGAAGTGCAACAAGGCTTTCGAGAATTACGTCGCGGACAAGTACGCGAACAAGCTATTACTGGTTTGTCTGTTCTACATCAAATATTATTCGGACTCACCGGATTGGCGAACAAGCTTGATACCCGCCATCTCAGGATTTGCGATATACTTGTCATCGAAGAAACTAGTAGTTTCTAAGATGTCCTTTTGTTTCAATGTGAACTATTATACAAACAAACTCCCCAATTTCTTCAAACTGTCCGTTGGGGACGTCAGCCACTTGACGTACCGCGACTTTGCGATCATTCATTTATCTAATATCGCAATACGTCTAGTCCATGAGAATATGTTCTTGGACCCCAGTTTGATTGAAATTATTTACAATCTGCTTCCCATGGCTCATGAGAAGGATGAAGGGGAGCTGGTCCAACTATCTTCCGAAAGGAGCTACAAGCTTACTGGCCTAAGCTACAATGCATGCGTGGCTCTTTTACAGTTAATTTCGAAGATGACCTCCAAGAACTACTTGACTACTTTCGCAGGCGAAAAAAATAGTACCGATAGTTCCGGAAACTCTTCAGAAACCACGGTCAATAAAACTGACGAAAAAGCAAAGCCTTACGCCTTTTCTCCTGGGTTCAAGCTAGATACTTTAGCCCTTCTTCTCCATGCATTCAATGGCTGCATTTTCAATTACTTCAGAGACTCCAAGCATTTGTTATTTGTGCTTTGTCGGCACGCTCGAGTCGTCCAACGCTTGGACGAAATACTACAAGAAATCTCTTCAGAGATTAATTACGTCTATGATAGACAAGAATCCCGGGTGTCCCTGAAATCCGACTGTCTGTTTGTCAGTGACTTTTTTGACGACTCATTACCTTATGATGTTCGTATAAATCAGACTAACATGGGCCTGCAATCTTACGGGGGGAGCGAATATAGCTTGATGGAAAAAGCTCAACTACAATCGCTCTTTTTTTTTGACGCAGAAAAGCCACACCCCGAGGAAGTCGAAGCTACTGCCGAACGAATTGCTAACGGGTCTCCAAACAAAACGATTGAACTTTTTGAGCACTCAGATAAAGAATATAATTCTGTTTTGGATTCAACAGAGCTGCTATTTGCTTTAAGACCCATAAGGCCATTCGGCCTAAGCTTTAAAAGCAAGCTGAAAACAAGAAAGGAGGCTCCTTTAAAGGACAGCTGGCTGGGGTCTCAGGCTCTTTCTACCCTGAAAAAGTGTATCGAAATAGTAAATCAAAAGTTTCCGGAGATACCGGAAGTTACTACCGCCACCTATGTTCCATTGCTTCGAAAATTACTAGAATCCGAGGGGATTCTCAAGGATGAACTTTCTCATGCAATGCCATACGAAACAAAGATCAAGATTAAGGTAAAAAATCCCCTTTTGATTAGGTGGGATCACAGCGAGGAAGCTTCCCGTTGGTTTTTATCCATTCTCTGGGCCGACGTTTTCAACTACAACAGTGTCCCGTTTATCAGTGCATACACAAAAGAGAACTCTCAACAGGACGCCTTCCTACAGCATCAGAACCAATCTCTCTCGCAACCTCAAACACCAAGATTAGAAAGGCACAATTCACAAGGCTCTTCGCTTTCTAGGACGAACAGTAATAGTAGTTCCATCTCTACGTTTTTTCTGCACCAAGAGCCTGAATCGGCATCTAATAGCGCCCCAAACAGTCCAAGTGTAGGCTCAAGCTTCTCGTCATGGCTGAACAACAAGTACCAGTCTGGGAATCAGAGTAATGAGCGCTCTTCGCTGTTTAGATTTTCATGGGCAGGCTTCCAGAAGAATCCTCAAGATGAGAAAATATGCGAAGAGATTAGCAATCAGCCCGAGGATGATCTAATTTCTCCAGAGAGTTCTTTCGTTTTGGACATGGGATTACTCAAGCCTAACATATGGGTTGGAACCAGAGTGGAGCTCTTCAAAACGAAAGTCGATGAAAGAGAAAACTACAGTTTGATGGAAATGACTTCCAACTTTTTAAGGAAGCTGAGACTGGGCAACAGTTGGGGCGTGAACGCCCCGGATGGAGTCATGGTGACACCGGGCACGCTAGCGCCAGGCACTGCGCGCTCATGGACTCCGCGAAACTCTATGGCAGCAAACGGGACTGCGTCTTTACAAAGGCATCCCAATGGGGGCTCAAAATAGAATCTATAAATTACTTATTGACATTTCTCGCCGTTAACAATTGAACCTATGTTATACATGTCGATATACCGTAGCCAATACCCGGGCTGTTGTTTTGAACATGCTAGTTATTTCTCCTTCTGCCCTTCTTCTGTACAAGCTCAAAGCCATCTTCGTCCACGACTGGTTCTGTGTTATTTTCGGTCATCTCGTCGACAGCCATACTGTCTTCAATTTCGAATTCGACATCCTCTTCTTCCTCTTCGCTTTCAGAGGCATCTGGGTTCAATGGGTCTTCTTCCACTTGCACAATGCGTTTCCCTTCCTTATTCTTTTGCTTTTCAGTCCATTCAAGATATAGTTTCTCAACCGTCGAAAAGTCTTGGGCATCGCATTGTTTGTAGATCTCAACTATACCAGCTGCAATGGGAAGAGCTGAGTCGTCTTCAACATTGGTGTCAAATTCGTCTGCCATGGCATACAACAATGTCTCCTCAATCAATGTGACATCAACTATTTTCTCGGATTTGAAAAGATCCACGATTACAGCAGTGACCCAATCCCTTTTTTCAGCTGACTCTGGTCCACCCCATCCATTCTCAACTGCAATGGAAAGCGCGTCCCATTTATACACCATCATTGATACGCCCAATTCGAATCGGGCTTCTTGCTTTTCATCTTTGAAGGCTAAACAAGCTTGGCCATTACTGGCCTCCACATAAGCACTCTCGTCTATAGTCGAAGACATGATATAATGCTATCTGAACTGTGGTCGCTAGGAATCTACGTTCGGGGTCTAACAATGAGTGATGGACTAACTAGTATGCGATGAGCTAACTAGTATGCGATGAGCTAGTTGAAAAATTTCACTCACTGGATACGAATGTTAATTCAAGGCTTAATTCGAAGTTAGCTATATACCACGGTCTGACTCCAAATGGAAGGACAAGTCGACAAGGACAAACGATATAGTGATAGCGTTCTTGCGGCCGCAACACTTCAAAAAAGAACCAGGAATTAGCTAAGGATGTCAAAAGATATCAGCAAGGCCCAGGAAAATACTAAAAAAATCAATGCTGCCCTAAAGATCATCAGTAATAAACCCGGGGAATGTGATAACTCTTCCGGAAATAGAGCGGCGGACCTAACAATGTATACTCTTGAGAACGGAACAAGGGTTTCTACCAAGGAAAGAGTATGTAGCTCTGTCCGCCCCGTCGCATTGGGCACTCCGACAGACGCTGAGCTCTTCCAGGAAAACGGGCTCCCAAATCACGAGTTTTTGAGAGAACATTTCCGCCGAGAGGGCCGCTTAAATGAAACTCAAGTGCTGCGGATATTGAAGATGGCTACGGATTGTCTATCCCGTGAGCCCAATCTTCTTCAGGTGCCTGCTCCTGTCACAGTGTGTGGTGATATCCATGGGCAGTATTACGATTTGCTGAAATTGTTCGAGGTGGGCGGGGACCCCCAGAAGACGCCTTACCTATTCTTGGGCGATTACGTCGATAGAGGCTCATTTTCTATCGAGTGTCTGTTGTACCTTTACAGTCTGAAGCTGAATTTTAACCAACACTTTTGGTTACTAAGAGGAAATCATGAATGTAAGCACTTGACCTCCTACTTCACATTCAAGAGTGAGTGCTTGCATAAATATAGCCTCAAGATTTACGAATCCTGCTGCCAGTCTTTTAACGCCTTGCCGTTGGCTGCTGTTATGAATGGCCAGTACTTCTGCGTACACGGCGGAATATCTCCAGAACTTCGGTCGTTAGATGATATCAACAGAATGGACCGGTTCAAGGAGATACCTTCTCGCGGACTGATGTGCGATTTGATGTGGGCAGATCCTACCGAAACTTACGACGAAGACGCGGACGATCCTTCAGGACCCAAATTTGTTCCAAACTCTGTGAGAGGATGTTCATTTGCCTTCACATATCAGGCCGCGTGTGATTTCTTGCAAAGAACCGGACTGCTCTCGATCATAAGAGCACACGAAGCACAAGATGCTGGGTACAGGATGTACAAGAACACTGAAGCGTTGGGGTTTCCAAGTCTGCTGACGTTGTTTAGCGCCCCTAATTACTTAGACGCCTACAAGAATAAAGCGGCGGTGCTGAACTACTCCAACAACGTTATGAACATAAGACAGTTTAACATGTCGCCACATCCATATTGGCTTCCTAACTTTATGGACGTATTTACTTGGTCCTTGCCATTTGTCGGGGAGAAGGTTACAGAAATGTTGGTTTCCATCCTAAATATCTGTACAGAGGAAGAACTAGAGGAGGAGACACCAATGATCCAAGAAGACGTGGGAAAGACAGATGTTGCCTACAAGAACACGGCATCTGCTGTGTCTGAAATGAAGCCAACTTCCTCCATATTAAACAACGAAGCCAAAAGACGCGCGTTGAGGAGCAAGATTATGGCTATTGCAAAGGTTTCAAGGATGTACTCAATTTTAAGGGAAGAAAGTGAGAAAGTCGAGTATCTCAAGACAATCAACGCGGGAATATTGCCGAGAGGCGCATTAGCACACGGCCCCGAGGGGTTGAAGGAAGCGCTGTCGACATTCGAGAAAGCTCGTCGCGAAGACTTGGTAAACGAGAGGCTACCGCCAAAGTTGCAAGACGTGGATAAGCAGCGTAATGATTACTACAAAAAAATTGTAAGGGAAAAGAACGGTAGTTGAAATCGGCATTCCGGCGCAGGGCCCGAACCAGATATACGTAAATTTTAGTGAATGTTGGCAATGCTTTCGTGTTATTTAGGTGGAGAGACAATATAAACTTTGATTTAATCTTCAATTGAAAAATGCCTTACTCTACAAAATATCTCAATGTGGTAAGGTCTAAATAAGCCCTAATTTGGTAAGCTTAGTTGTGCAAACGCTTTTCGTAAGAGTGCAAGTTCTGAATCCCACCCTCGAGTTGAGCAGAAGCAGTTCTGAACTCGAATCTGATGGTACCGTTGTCGACCTGCTCCCTCATTTCGCTCAAAGACTTGACACCGATGTCTTGGCAAGAGTGCTGCAGACCATTGTACAGGTAAGGAATGAACTTGTTGACAGAGCCCTTGTCAACAACAGCACCGGAGACACCCTGGGCAACTAGGACCTTGTCGGACTCAGAGAAGTAACGGGAAGTGGCAGCGTTACCCTTCTTGTCGGTCTTTTGCATGGCGTCAATGGAACCCATACCACGGTAAGTCTTCAAACGCTTACCGTCCTGGAAGAAGTACTCACCTGGAGACTCGGTGGTACCCGCGAGCATACCGCCCATCATCACACAAGAGGCACCCAAGGCCAAAGCCTTGACGATGTGGCCGATGTTACCGATACCACCGTCAGCCATACATGGGACACCAAACTGGTTAGCGAACTTGGTGACATTGTAGACGGCGGTACCTTGGGGTCTACCACAGGCCATGACCTCCTGGGTGATACAGATGGAACCGGAACCCATACCAATTCTCAAACCGTCACATCCGGCTTGGATCAGAGAAGCAGCCTGCTCTCTGGTGACGACGTTACCAGCGATAACCTCCAGGTCTGGGAAGGTTTCCTTGACCCACTTGATCATGTTCAACTGGAACACAGAGTTACCCTGGGAGGAGTCCACGACGACAACGTCTAGACCGGCCTCGACCATCAGGGTCAATCTCTCCTTGTCAGCCTCGATAGTGCCGATGGCAGCACCACACAGAAGCTGCTTGGTGGTGGCAGACTTGGAGGCCAGAGGGTAGGACTGGTTCTTCATCAAATCAGTTCTGGACAACATGGAGACCAGGTTGCCATCCTTGTCGACAATTGGCAGCTTACCCTTCTTGGTGTTCTTCAAGATCTCGTTACCCTCAGTCAGATTGACACCGACGTTGGCGGTAATTAGTTCCTTGGTCATTACATCGGCGACGGTTAGAGAGTCATCCTCGATGAACTGAATGTCACGGGAGGTGACGATACCAATCAGTTTGCTTGGCAAAGAGCCAGACTCTGCAGGATTGTTAGTATTTTGTCGATATCGGGTCACTGTCGCGCGAACGGCGTTCCAACGCCGGCCGGCACACCGCGTGCGCGTGACTGAGAGTGTCAGATTCAAAAATGGTTTTCTACAAGATCGTTTGATCAACACTCAGTAGAACGAAAGTTATTAATTTAAGTCGATCATCACGCTTGTTCTCAGTCTCACGAGCGCGGCGGCACGGAAGGGGCCGCGCGAACATTTTCACTTTTGTTTTCAAAACATACCAGTCACTGGGAAACCACAGAAGCCGAATTTGGCGCGCATGGCCTTGGCCTCGGCGACCGTGGTCGTGGGGCTCACAACGATAGGCGAGTTGATGAACCCGTTTTCAAACTTCTTGACCTTTCTCACCATCGCAGCCTGCTGCTCGGGCGAGCAGTTGTGGTGGATGATACCAATACCACCGAGCAGCGCCATTTGGATGGCCATCTCGGACTCCGTCACGGTGTCCATGGGCGAAGACACGAAGGGCGTGTTCAACGTAATCTTCTTAGAGATCTTGGTCTGCAGGCTGACCACCGAAGATGGGAAGTCAATCTTGCCGGGCAGGACCAGGAAGTCGTTGTACGTCAGACCGCCTCTGGTCTTGGAGTCCATGAGCTGCTCTGCGGACAACCCATCTTTCTCCTCGTACGATTTCAAGTACTCTAGAGCTTTTGAACAATCTTTGAAAGACATTGTGAGAGCTTAGGAGAAGACAAGTGTGGTAGGGTACCTCGGTGAGAGAGATTTAATACTTTTAAAAACTACTAAGAAACCATTCTCTAAAACCAACAATCCCAATTCCACTGAAAGGAAACCAAGCTCCAAAGAACCATCGACGACCAATTCCCAAGGTCTTTTTCCATCATATTTATATGATTTTTTTTGCCAGGATGCTTGCCGATGCCCTGAAGAAAAAAAAAAAAAAAAGTAAAGATGGCTGACAAAAAAAAAAAAAAAAGGCCAGAAACTGAAAACCGCATTGTGATCACGTGCATAAAACCGACCAGTGCTCGAAAAAGAAACCCGAGCGGCGCGCTCATTTCCCTTTTAGGGCTGCGGGTGCCCAGTGATGAGCTGGTAAGTAGGCGAGTTAGTGTAAGCTGGCGCGAATTACGCATGCTCGCGGGCTCTGCCCGCGAGCATGCAGGTACTCGTGAACACGCTAGGCCAGCGCATCCTGGACAGCTTACTGTGAGAGACTCGTAGAACATTACGACATCACGTGTCAAACAGCCTGGCGGGCTACCGAGTAAAGCGCTCCTGGGTCGTGCAAGGTTGTGCAAGCTCCCGCGGCTGGACCGGATGGCTATGCGAGCGCTTGGACGCGGAAACTGGCGAACGCCGAACTCCGGCACGCAAACAGTATCGTGAAGAGTGATTTAAATACAGTGCCGGCGTCAGTGCCAGGTTTGGAATCGAGCGGCGGGTCCGGACGGCGGGCCCGGGTGCCAGGGAAGGCCAGTGAGATATGGCAGACCGGGAGACACGTCGGGGAAGAGCCTAGATGGGAGGCGATGGACAGTGGCGGTGGATAGCAACACTGGGTTCGAGATTGTGGGTGTGGGTGTTGCGGGTGTTGGGGATTTTGCGGGTGTTGCGGGCGTTGTGGGCAATTCAGACGCTGTGAGCGCTGTGCGCACCTCACGCGTGTCTCCTAGCTGGCTAATACACCCGGGACTGAACATCTGCGGCGGGCAAAGTAGGGCTACTTTCCACTGCGTTAGTCACCATTACGTAGGTTAAAAACCAAACCAATGTCAGATCACTTTGTACCAATCTGACGCGGTAATACTTCTGCGTGGCGAAAGCGCATCACGAATAAGCACCACGACAGGGATCGAAAACAGAGGTAATTACAAACTGCACTTCGATTCTATGCTTTGTTTTGGGCCTCTGACGCCATTTTTGTTTTGCAATGATACGGTGATCTTCCGGCCCAGTTGGACCTGGGCTTGCGCTGGAGAGGCGCCAGCAGGGGGCTGGCGCAACGTGAATGTCAAATCTCCAAGCTCCGGGAGTTAGCTTGCTGTGTGCCAAAACTGAGGCTCAACTCCCCATCTCATCTGTAATTCCAGTCAAAATCACGTGACACATGTAAGACCCAATTTCGACCGCACGAGCCTCAATTTTACCCTTGTCCTGGAGCATCTCGACCAAGATCCTAGCACAGGCCTACAGCTCGTCGTCCGCCCGGAGCTCAACAATCATCTGCACAATGCAGCTAGAGGAGGTTTTAGTTCAAAAGGCCAAAATCGAAGAGTTTCTCTGCGAGCTCGCGGCCGCGCACCACAAGTACCTCCTGCAGATACAGAACCCCGGCGTGCTCGACAGGCTGCGAAAAGACATCCTCACATGCTTCAGTGACATCTGTAGGCTGCTATCCATCCTTGTGGCCGCGGAAGGTGAAGGCAGCATCAGGGGGGAGATCGACCGGCTTAACAAGATAGCCTCCAAGCTCGACAGACTTAATGAGAGAGAGCGGTCGTTGGCAGCGCAAGTTGCAAGCTGGGACGCCGTATCGTTTCGCGATGCCTTCCCGGAGCTGCTGACAAAGCCCGCCGAACGCCACGAGCTGAACTCTACATACAGACTGTATCTGGACAGGTACCTCGATGACGTAGGCGTAGCAAACACATCTCTTGCCGACAGGCAAGAAACACACGCTGGCTACGAGCCCGAGCCTGAGTCTGAAGAACCTGCTCCCGCAACTGTGTTGGAAAGAGTAGCGTTGTTGCAGGCCTGCAAGGTGCGGGCAGACCGTGACATCAGCCAGCTGGAGTCGCTTCTCGCTGCCTTCAAAAAGGACCGAGAGCTGGTGTCTGAAGAGATAAGACGCCAGGAAAACCACATAGACACTGCCAAGCTCGCGCTCGAATCCGACCTTCAACACGTTCGTCATTCGCAGCAGAGAGTTTTAGCAAGACTGGGTATTACCGTCAAAACGGGTCGGCAGGCCGGATCGGTGTTGCCTAACTTCGGCATATCGGGCCGCCAGGAAGAATCTCCAGAGCTGAACGACCAGCTGGACTACGCAAACAGTTATCTCGAGGCCAAGCAAAGCGTCTTGACAGCAGATTTAAAGAAGTTCAAGGACGAGCTACATCCTGCCGAGCACTCCAGGAACACTTGGGAGGGCTCTCTTTCACAGATAAGCAAGCTTGAGGCGTCATTGAAGAGCATCCTAATCAAGAACCCTAACACTCCACCCCAGGTTTTGTCTACAGAAATAAATGCAGTTGTGGATTATTTGGAAGATGCCTCCTCAGGAACGTCCTCTTCGCTCCTCAAGTACTGCCTTGGCAGCGAAATAGAAGTTCTCAAGAAGGCGAACGAAGAACTTAACCCGCCCAACCCAAAGCACTCACTGCCACGATCATATAGAGAGAAAGGTGGCACGTTCCTACGTAACGGCACTTCCCGCCCACAAACTGGCCTCAATATAGACACCGTGACCTCTGAAGAGGCACCATTTACTCCCACCGAATCGCCAAGCGTAAATGAAACTAAAATGAAAAAAAAAGAGTGAAATCCAGCACCTCCGCGTTACTGGCCTCGCTAAATCCAAAAAGTCACATACCATCTCTATAAACTTGTGACTATTTTTTACTAGAAAACAGTTTCCTCTTTTTTGGAATGAAGGGATTCGAGGTTGGCTTGGGGCGCTTGGATATCCCATTCTCAGCTTTCGTACTTCCTTCTTCAGGCCCGGGATCCCTTTTGGCTATGGCTTGGGGCTTTGAGACAGGAGAGATCGATGGATCGTATCCGTCTTGATCGCTATCCGCATCTGCATAGGTTCCGAGGGCGCTTCCTTCCGGGGCGGCAAGCTGGTATTCTTTGATACTGATTTTCTCGCCGCTTGGTTGCTTTACATCGTTTGCGCTCGTTTGTCCACCCTCGGAGTCTGAAAAGATATAGCTACTTTTCCCTATCGTTTGAGCTTCCGCTTCAAATCTCACATGTTTCGGTACCGTGGACTTTTCGGGGCCCTTTGCTGACGTCTGGTTGGATGATCTTCTCATAGGAGTTCCAGGCGTGTCTGCATGAACGGTGGGCGCTCTCGTTGCCACGCTTATTTCAGAAGCAATAGAGGGACCTCCAAAAATCGACGACTTCTTTTTGGTACCAGTTAGAGTTTGAGTATTTCTTGATTTTGGTTCAGCCCTCTCTGGCTCAGGTTGCTGCTTTGGCTTGTTGCGTCTGTTTTGATGCATACCGTTCTCGCTGCGATTTCTTTTATCTCTCCCATTATACGTGCTAGGCGCCAAAGGGTCGTAGTCATCAGCTATAATGTGATCATGAGAACTTTGATAGTCTTTCAAGAGCCTTGCCGCCTTTTTATTCTGTGGGTTCAGAAAACCTGAGCATGCTAGCTCCAAACAGTTTCTGTCCTTCGCATCTGTTATGAGATTCCTCCAGAGCTTGTTTTTGAACAAGGAGCTGTGGTGACCCAGGATCCACATGCTAGTTTTGGCTCTTGTTAAGGCAACGTTCATTCGCCTGAAGTCTTTTAAAAACCCAACACCTGATTTCGTGTCATCAGCCCGGACGCAAGATATAATAATGATTTCTTTTTCTTGCCCTTGAAATCCATCAATAGTATTAAAGTCCACGTAGCCGGCAATAGTGTTTCCAAAGTACCTTCTGAACTCCCTCCTCATAGTTTGCATTTGCTCCCGGTAGGGTGAGATGATGCCTATTTTCCCACTTAAATCAAAGCTCTTTTCGTAAAAGTTCATAAGATATTCAACAAGCTCTATGGCAACCTTGCATTCTTCAAAGTTGACGAAAGACATTGTTTTTTTGTTCTGTTCCTGTTTACCCGTGGCGATATCAAAGAATTTATATGGACCTAGGGGCGAGCGAGAATGCCACGGCCTGGTGTTAATGGCCTCCATATCTGGCCCATCGGTCAACTTTCCCTTATAAAACTCAACTGAGGGGAATTTGCTGATCGCGGGATGCATACGGTACTGAACGTTCAACAAGTGTGGGGTGCATTGTTTTTCCATTCTCACGAACAAGGACTGGTTATACTTGAAATTGCTGGCCGCGCCTGACAAGACCGTGGGCGGCAATTGGTTAGGATCACCGACCATAATGCAACGCCTAGCGCCATATCTCAGGGGAATGATACTGGACAGCTCCGTACATTGACAAGCTTCATCTACTATCACAGTGTCAAACTTAACACCCAAAGAGGCCATAATGTCATGGGCTGATCCTGACAAAGTCGAACAAATGACGTCGCTTTCAGCTAAAATACGCGATTGTGCCTTTCTTCTGTCAACCTCCCTGTTTCTGTAGTTGACCGAGTTTCTTTCTCTAATCTCGTCTTTTTGTTTACCGAGCTCATTAATCTTCCTGCTAAGTTCCCTTATACTCAACTGAATCTTGGTGATATCATCGGTAGACAAGGTGCTACCTGCGGACCCGTCCTCGTTGTCAAGCTTGTGCCGCAATTGGCGCCGCTCGCCGATGGCAGCCTGCAGGTTTTTTTCTAAGTTTGGATTGCTTGCAAACTCATAGTTCTTACCATTGAGCCTCTTCTCGACTTGTTCTTCCAAAGTCAAATCTCTTATGGCAGCGTTTACAGCATCAGGGCGACCTATTCTCACTAGTTTTGGCTGGAAAAGCTTTCCGTTCTTATCAAAAACTCCTAACTTGAGTCTCAACACCAACTCATCGACTGCTGCATTACTAGGCGCGCATATCAATACTTTTTGTTTGAGCAAAAGCTGCTCAGTAGAAGATGCTACTGCATCCAGTGGCTGTTTAATCACCCCTGGAGGCAAGGCCTTTTGCGTACTCAAAGTGTAGCCAACAATACCCAATATAGTTTTCGTTTTTCCGGTGCCCGGGGGACCCTGAATTAATGAAAAGCCTTCACAAGACACAGTACTAACAATCGCCTCCGCTTGAGAGTTGTTGAGCTTGTACTTGGTTTTCACATCTTCAATTTGAGTACTGTCAACGGGGTGATGAGCTGTAGGTTTACCGCTAACAATTTGACCAACAAGGTCGTAAAATGGAAGGCCAACCAGTGAAGTGTACTCTCTTTCAACGGTAGTCATTTGCATAACCTTGACGACGAAAATTTCAGCGCGCAATGTCAAAAATCTACTGAAGCGATGGCTTCTATCAATTCTGAGAGTTAAGTCCATGTTGTCACCTTTATTGTTTTTGAGACCCCAAACCTTGGCTAAACAAGTGTGTTCAGCGGTTTTGAAGTCGTCTGATCTCAAGTCACTTGCAGATCTTACCCCAGGAATGAACGATAAGACCAGCAAGTCAGAGTCCGAGATACCTGCTTCCTGAACCATTCTCTTACTAACAGAAGCATACACTTCATAAAAGTCCGAAACAGCCGTTCTATTACCGACCACAATACTGAAGGGTTTGTTTTCTTCCCTGTCCCGAGCAGCACATAAGCCCTGCCAGCACTCTAGAAGCAAGAGAGGCTTCATGATCCTCTGATATTCATCTGCCGATCGGAAAGCATCCTTGATATCCTCGTACTTATAGTCATTTGACCCTGATGGGTACTCTCCAGTGTTTGTGTAATTCCACTGCAGAATATCTCTGTAAAATGGGTTTAGATCTACATTTAATCTCCTTCTCATGTTCTCTTCTTCTTGCTTTTTGCGCTGGGCGCTACTGGACTTCTGAATTGGCTTGCCATTGATATCCAGTACTATAGGTGTACTACGCTCCTTTGGCTTTGATAATGAGAAAAGTTCTTTAGCATCTTCTAAATCTCCCTCACTCTCATCACTACTATCTGCTGCATTTGTTTGTTGTGGCTGAGGCTTTCTGGAGTGGAAAACGCTAGAGCTTGGCGGATGCACTGTTCTATTTGCGAGTAACTGCCTTCTGGCTAGTTCTAACTTCGACGCTGGGGCCTTTAGTGGTTCTTTAGCCTTCGGCGCCATTCCTGGCCTGAGAGTGCCAAATGATGTTATCTTCGATTGACTTTTGGGCCTTCCCATTAGAGAAGATGACATAGCCTTCCTTTGGAGGAAGTCTGCTCTAGACTCAGTGGCAGGCGGCCTAGACTGACTCGAGAGCTTCGCACTTGAGTTCTGGGCCGAAAGCGACAAATTATCATTTTCTTTAACGCTTTTAGTTTTGTCCTTTTCTTTGTGATAAAAGTCGGCCTCTCCCACCACCTTTTCGACCAAACTGTCATTAAAGCCTTTCGCTCTAGAAAGAAGTTCCTGAGATTGCTGAGCAGTTAATTTGTTAGAGAATTTCCTCGCTTTTGAGGCATACTTTGCCATTGTTGCAACCAGGTTGTCGTCGAACCGCAACTCTTTTTCTATTGCTAGGTCTGCTGCTCGAACGACTAGTTTCACGCATGAAGCCAACAAATACTCATCACTCAGCCTCAGCCAGTACAGCATATCTTGAAAAGTACCAAGTACATCCTGTAAAAGATCACTTGATTGGTCGATCCCGCTTCTTGGTGTCAGTGCCTCGGAAAATTCTCTGTATGCATCCAGAAGCGACAAACTTGTATCCAGAGTATCTTTTGTGAAGTTTTCTAACTCAGAGTATGGGTATTTGGAAGCCCAACCGAGGGTTGCCCGATAAATCATATTTAAGAAATTCCAAGATAAAACCCAAAATTTGCGCAATACCCTGTCAGTGGTTTCGTTCTTCATTGATTGGTAATTAGCAAATATACCATTAACAGGATCGGAGAAAGCAGTGATAATGTCCATCAATACTCTTATAGCTCGGGGGCATGGCTCAAAGAACTCGTTTTTTATCAACTGAGACAAAACCATATTGACGGAACCCAAACTATAATCCAAGCTCCTGGTAAACATCTCTTGAATCCCCTCGAGCCTACCTTCAACGTCGAAGGTTTCATAAAGGATGTTAGTCGCAGTCTGGTAGAGTTCAACGTCAGACGTGAAAATACACGACCAAAAACCCCGCGAAGCATTTTCATCCAAAAGCACTTTTGTGAGTTGAGACGGCAGAATGTCTGTGATCTTGATCAGAAGATTTTTGAGAAGATCCACATAAACGCCTATAAAGCCATTATGCTCATTTATGGGTGAGCCAGCGGACTTAGGTTTAAGAAGACCGTTGACATTTTGCATAGATGACAGAAGTAAAGATGCAAGTCGTGAGGCGTCTTGCGAGTGCGTTAGGTCCAGGCTCTGTACAACTCTGGAAAGTAAATGTGTAGTGACCTTAACGTCGTTAGCTTTCTCTCCTCGATACAGCCTGTAGGACGCTTGACATAGAATGAGGATATCGTAATCAATACAATGAGCTAAAACTTTCATTGATGAAAAAGAAACTGAGCTTGTTAACTGCCCCACTCCAGGGTACATATTAGCATCAGTTGCTGATCGAACCACCAAATCCAAGACCATTTCATTGTTTAAAAGTGCCCGAGAATCTAACTTAGTAAACAATACAGTTTCGAAGCTCTCATTCGAATACAACATTGATCTCTCTTCTTCTGTGACTGCCAAAACAGCGCTCAACAGCGCAGTTGAGGAATTCATCAAACATGCCTTAGGGATAGTTTTAAGTGTTTGATGATTGGAGATTATACGGAAAAATGCAATCGAGACCTTTTTTACCATCTGTATTCTTTTAGAAGGCGATAGAGAATAAAAGAATGGCAGGGTCCAAGAAACTAGATCGGTGAGGGAAGTTGTGGGGAACAACAGCGCCTCAAAATCATTAGAAGAGAGTTCTTTGTCTTGCAGTTTGGTCAAGATGTTGGAGAATGTACTCTTTTCAAATATCAACTCTAGCACACTGTGAAATGTGAAAGGTTCGAGAATGGGCCAGAAACGCCCTTCGGCTTTTTCCACTAGTACTTTCAAAGCTCTCAGTAACATGTCAAGTGGCTTCTCCCGGAAAAGGTGAGCCAGATGACGATACCACAGCTTGTAAATAGATTCTATCGGATGGCGGATAGATTGACGTAGTGACTCCAAATTCGGAGGAATAATCAGGTATGCGTCAATTACCTCGGAGCTTAAAAGATAAAACACTGGAATGAACTTGGACCAAAAATGAGAGACCAAGGCTTCATGGAAGTTGCTCGAATTTTGTAAATACAGGAAATGGACATTAATTTCCTCCAAAAGATCTTGCGTAAAATTGTCCTTGGTGAAAGTGAAATTCGTTTTCCTCAGAAAGCGAATATAACTTTGGGCCCATAGGACTTCTTCATTGTTACCCTCAAACCAGCAGTATATGAGGCCGGCGGGTACATGTTCAAAAGAAGCTTTTGTCTCTTGAAAATCAAGAAAACTATGCTGTGAGTTGTAAAGAAACTTGAAAATTGCATCGAATGCGATCTTCAGCTGCTCATTAGTTCTGAGCACTTGAGGATTGCATAGAGACTCATAAAGCGCCAGTTCGATCGCTTCAGTGAGGTGGATGTCCGTGTTGTTGTTTACGGATATTCCGCGCAAAACAGGCAGTAGAGCTTCTGCCCTCCACAACGATACAATATTGTTGAACTTGGTGACATGCTCGTAGGGAACTTTTCTTAAAACGGAGAAATGCTGTAACATTTTACATTTCCCTTGCGTAAAATGTAAAATACAGGCTCTGCACCGAGCCAGAACAGGGTTAAATCTTCCTTTCAGCCAAGACACGGTACCTTGATTGCTGAATGAAAAAAGAGTAAGACAAAAAACCGACACAGGTCTGAAGATTTCGTCGCAAAACAGGTGCTCATCTTCAGGGATTTTATCAATGAGTTTTAACAGCTCCCCTAGCAATTTGGACTCGTCGATTCCTTGATTGGTGCAAGCATATACCTGCTCTATTTGCGGCACGAACTTAGTGGCGAGCGCCCTAATATCTGCTTTGCCAGTTTCTGAGCTCATGAAAGATGTCACTGAGGACCTTCCTGAACGTGCCTTCCCTCAAGATCAAAGAGTTTCCCGAAATTAAGCGCGAAACCAATGATACAGGGCAATTCCTATACAGACTATGAAGACACCAGATCAATAATTACTATTGCACGTTGATCTTGGTGAGCGTGTTTATTCCAGAAACTGGAAAAGCGCGTATTTCTAAAGCTGAGTTCCTCTTAAAGTGGGCGGATCTAATGAATTTTATTCAATATTTAAGTTTACATCAAATTTTTTCTAGATACTGCAGTACGAAGATGCATGGAAACAAGAATTCAAAACATACTCAATCAATTGACGACTGTTTAACTCCGCGCTTTGACAAGCTGCTCTATTTTCTCCTCCAAGTCCTTCAACCGATTGTCTTTATCTAAATTGCTTTGCCGGAGATCAGCTACAACGCGATCCAGCTGCAACACTAAATCCGAGAGTTTCTCTACGGACTGTTTAAGACCTAGAGATTTTGGGGCAGATGATGCTTGTTCAGCCTTCGCAGGGTTCGCTTTAGCTCCGAGCGTTTCCTTTTCAAGATGGTTTTCTTGATTTGACGCCGTTTTAGTTTCTGTTGCCTGTGTCTTCGTTTCTGTTGCCTCGGGTTTTCTCTGTAAAGTTGCCGGCGACACGGCCTCAAGCTTCTGCTGTGAAGCTTCTTGCTCCTTAAGCTTATGATCAGAACTCTCGGGTTTAGGGCTCGAAGCGTTAGATTTGAGATCAGGGGTCTTGGGCTCTGCTTTTGGCTTTTCAGCTTCACTTTTGTTTTCAGTCTTCAAGCCCTTCGACGATGATTTAGTGCTGTCAGCTGCATTTCTATCAGTTCGTTCAAATTTTACGACCTCTATCTCATCATCTTCCTCATCCCAGCCGGATGTTTCTTTGGAGGGGTCCTCGGCCCCGTTAACGCTATCCAACTGAGATGACTTTTTGAGTAGTTTATCGACGGATCTGTCTTCTTTTAAGGCACCATTTGCGTCGCTTGGAAGGGTGCTAGAGGCTGATTCAGGAGAACCACTTACATTTGCTGCTGAACTTGATTGAGTTTGGGATACTTCTGCTAGCTTCGTTTGCTCCTCCTTTGTTGAAACTTTGGCAATTTTCTCCTTCTCGGAGTCTTTCTCGGAATTTGAAGCAGGCAGTGGCGAAGAGGACTTGTCAGCAGCCGATATTGGTTTTTCCGCGGGTTTTAGCACGGGTTCGGAGCCATTGTAAAGCGAGCTCATGTTAAGAAGTATTGGCCCGTCAACAGACTTCTTCGAGACCCATTCGTCTGCAGTCAAAGCTGCTGTTCCTGATGGGGCATCTGGATAGATGTCCTCTTGGAAAGAGTCAGATTTCCTCGGGACGTAGAAAGAAATCGGTTCAATACAGTGGTCGTTAACCGTTTTGTAAGCTTTTAAAACCTCATTATCTTTGACGCTGACTGCTCTTCTTGGTGCAGCTGCAAACCCCCTCTGAGGGTCAACAGATTGAAATTCAGAAAGCTCAAACAGTTCATCATTTTGGAATTCGTAGTAACGAATGTTGCCATCTCCTTTTCCAACTAGGTAGAGAATCTTGTTCGAGTCGTCGAAGAACGGCATCAGAATACCCGATGACTGGTCAACGGTGTAGAAACCGCCCAGGTCACCTTTTTCAAGGTTGAAAGCGTCCCAAATTCCAATTTGGCGATCGCTGAGCTTGGAAAACCCGGTAGTAGCAAGTCGGTCGGAATTCCCGAGCCACACGACCCTTTGGTTCTTCGCACCGGTATGCGCCTGACCTTCGCTTACAACCTTTTCCGCTCTAATATCCCAAACTCGTAGTTTTTTATCGCGAGAGACTGTGGCTAAATGACTACCACTGAAGCTGAAAGACATGGAGGTGACCATGTCGGGATGCTTCAAAGTGAAAAGCTCTTTTCCACTCTCAACATCCCAAATTCTAACGGTATGATCGAGGGATGAGGAAGCCAACACGTTGCGAGCAGTTGGATGAAACAAGACATGGCCAACTTTGCGGCCATGGCCCGTCAAAAACTTTTTAGGCTGCACGTCCTTAGGTTCATTCTCCGAATTCGTGTAGTGGTGAAACGAGTAATCTTCAGGAATTTCCCAAATGCCAATCTTACCATCGTCGGAGCCAGAGGCGATAACATTGTCGTTGAAAGGGTCAAAGTCAGTATCCAGGACATGAGCAGTATGGCCTCTGAAAAGCGGCACCTGATCCGGGGCCTTTCCCACTTCGTTCAACGGAATGACAGCAAAAGCACCACCCCCCGAAGAATTCCAATTTACAGAAATAAACTTGGGATTAACCTTTATCAAATTTGAGTCCCATGCGTTGTTGGTTAATCTGATGTTTTCGTACTGGCGTTCCTTCTTGGCCACTTGGCCATACACATGTCTGTACTTTGAAGCTCTCACAAACTTGCCGCTTCAGAAAGTAAAAAGTTAGTGAACAAAGTACTAGTAAGCCCTTAAAATACTGACGACTTTAACATACCTCATTGCTGCTTCGATAGCCTTTGTTTACGGTATTAGTGTGTTTAGAATTCAACGTCGATCTTGATTTTCGTGGCTGCTGTATCTTTCTCGGTACCTTTAAGCATTAATCACGACGTTGCCACTACCCGCAACTAGCGCTTTTGGACATTTGTCCTGAATGCCGCAGCGCTGCTAGTGATCGGAGCTTTCTTAAAGTTTCCGCAGTTGAGCACGGAGTTAAGGCGTCTGATCAGCACTTTAAAGCAATGCTTCTCGGGGGAGCAGAAGTGACGATTTGTGACTATCTGTAACTAGACAGCAAAAATATGCCAGTAGGTATTAGAAGCGAGGCTGATCTGAAATAGAAGGTTCGCTATAACCGACGTTTAACCCGTTCGTGAAGCGTGGGAAGCCTCACATTGATCACGTTTTTCAGATGCCGCCTATCGAACCAATATTTTCATCATGGCCTAGAAATATCATTTGCACAAGGCAAAGCCAAAAGTGGAACGCCTGATGCATATCAGCAACGTAAAGCTCAATAAAAAAAACAGGCCTTGTGTAAGCCTCCTACAACTCTGGGAGTCAATATCCTGGCGTGGAAGTGTTTTCAGAATGGACAAAAGCTTTTAAGAACATTTGAAGATTACCAGTGACTTTTGACAAAACCGCCTTATGATTGATTCCACGAACGGACTTTTCGAACAAAAAAGGCTAGCTTGCAAACTATAGCCAGTAGGCATTTTTGATTTATGGAAAGGAATAGATCACATCTTGAGAACATCTTTTGCGTCGCGAATGCAGGTTTTGATCCAAATAGTCAGCTTCCAGGTCAAAATGCTTAAACTGCGCTCTTGGGGCATGGCTTCATGTCGAAAGATGGACATCCTTTTGTCAAGGCTTTAGCCGCAGAGGATCTTAGAGGCGCCGCACCTAACATACCCCATCAACATGGTATGGGGTTGATAGCTACAACATATTTGAGAAATGTGTTGAGCGTGCAGATATATTTGTTTGGAGAAACGGTCTTGGAGAATGAGTTTGTGTTCATAATAGCCGCTGAAATTCAATCACTTCGTCATGAACGACTGATAATCCAATTGATAACACCCATATGTTACATAATAGGTGTTCCGCCTAGTCACTCTCGAAACAGCATTCGCTAGAATGAACTGGTTTCACAGACCCGTATAGAGTCTTCTATGAGCCGCAGTTCGTAGCAACAAGAGGTAAATCCATGAACACTATAAGTCATAGCTCTCGTATGCTGCGACTTTCGAATATCCTGATCCATAGGCGCTAAATGTACAGCTTCAGATTTTGCAAAGTCAGAGACGCGTTTCCAATCAGGGAGTCATATAGCATTGATCCAAAGGTCACCGGAATTTTAGTTAGGTATTAGCGCTGTTTTTTTCTTATCTACCTCTCAAAGGCAGCCTTCGTTTGCTGTACTCATCAGTTCATGCAATTTGCTGTAGTCCAGCTTTGAACGCGGCAGAGAGGATTGACGTCTGCGACTATTAGTTCATTTGTTTTTATGCTGCGTGGCTTTCCTAATTAAGACCGCGGGCCTTCGATATTTTGATAGCAAATGACTCTTTGGAATCAAACGACAAAGTATTGTGCGGTAACATGCTACAGAATGCTTGTTGTTCGTGTGTTGAAGTAATGTACGTATGCGTTGGTAGACTAAGCGGTTGGAGGGTGGTGACGAGGCTTAACAGGCTCCAGAAAAGTAGGCGCCGCCTCTAATGGTAAGAGATATAGGGTAAAAAACTGGTAAAGTCCGCGGTTTATACGTGCACATCGTAAGACCAATTTTTGCGTAAAAAAGCGGCGCATTACCTGCATTAAGGCCAAACCTCTCGCTAATTGCAGCATCGTGGAAGCAAAGCTGCCAAAAAAGATACTTAACTATCTTTCGCAAGGAAAGCTCAATGTAGAAGTGCTCACACGCGCTTCAAGATGTGCAGCACAGTTTTCACTTGATGAAGTTTATCACAGCCCCGAGGCGATTACAATGAGCCACGTGAAGGATTGGAACTTAAGAGGGTCACCATCCTCTTCTTCTTCTTCCCCTGTTTAGTGCTTGGACCTTGATTAAGGTTGACTAACAGCTTTTCCAACTCTTCGTCTTCTTGACTACTCTCTGGTGCCTTATCAGATGCGGGTATAGATGTACCCCAAACAGTTCTTTCTAGGCGTGACGCCGACTTTTGAACCAAGGAGGTTGAACCAGAGTCACTCTTTTTTTCAGGTAGCTTTTGCAAGGGAACTGAGCGGATTGGCTTTATAACCGACGCAGTGTATTCTGTATTTCCGTTTTCCCTCATATAAAACTCCTGTTGCTCGCGCTCAAGTTTTTTTTCATAGCGCTTCTTTTCTTTATCTTCCCGTTGTTTTCTCCATGTAGACTTGCGGCGTCTAGATGACAATTCGGCAGCAAACGATTGGTAAACTTCAGGTGCGATAATGTCCGAAGTGCGCCAGTCAAGGTCAACAAAGGCCATCTCACTTCCGACTGGCAAGTGCCCAAAATATTTGTACCTTTGCATTAAAGACTCTGTCACGACAGTCCCATAGTGAACATCTTCCACTTGGGCAGTTAGTGATGGGGGGAAAGCCGAATAGTGTCCAAAAGCGTTCAATAGCACTTTAACGTCCAGAGGGGAGAGGTAGTAGCGTGTATTCGCATCAAATGCAGTTTGAAAGAAGAAGAATGCATTGGCGTCGTTGTATTTCTCCAGACCGACATCTAATGATAGATGAGAAATGCTCGATGACAGGATCTCTGCTTCGGAACGGATTGACTTTTCGGAGACACTTATTTTCAACTTGTTTTCTTCAATGGCAAGTTGAGCAAACTTCCCGTCTTCATTATAAAGTACGCGGTCAAGCTCATACTGACCCTGTATGTTGGAGATATCCTTTTTGTAAAGATCGATGGCGTATTGAGGATTGCATTTCATGATGCGGGAGTATGGCGCAAGCTCTTTGAACTCCACTGAGGGAAAATGATGCAAGGACATAGGGTCAACATTCAAAACGACAGGTAGCGGGAGCATTGACCCATGTGGTTTACACATCAACTGAAAGGTATCGATTTGTCCGACTTGAGGAAGCTTCAAAGTCGAATCAGGCTCCGTCAACGTCGCAGGAATCGCTTTTTCCTTTCTTATGATAGTGCTACAAAGTGGGCATTCTTTGTATCTCTTTTTTTTATAGTTTATCCCGGTGCCATCGTTGTTAGGTTGTTCCGTGCCAGCCGCGAAGAAACTGAGAAGGCAAGCATGGCAAAAAAGGTGTCCACAGCTAACCATTCTAGGAGCTACGATTTCTTCAGTCAGACATATTGGACATGACTGCCCCTTGGTTGCAGTCACGCGGACAATCTTTTCGTGAGGAATTGGCACATTAGGATCAAGACTTTGCTCTTGGTATGTGTACCGGTCGTCTACCAAAAACTTGAAGTTTGCATTTATAAACGAGTCCCCATGCAAGTGGATATGTTCTTGAAATTGTCTTTTGGTCCTCCGTCTCGCAATGCCTGAAGCAGCTTCTCCGTCATTAGGCCTTTCAGGTAGTTGGAAGTCCAATAGGTGGTTGATGGAGATCTGCGTCTTGCGGCCTCTGGCTTTAAAGTTACCACTTACAAGCTCGTCTTGTATATTGAACTCCAGATCATTTTCGAAGCGCTGCTTTCCTGGTCCGTCTCGGTGTTTCCCTGCCTTTGGAGGTTTTGAATTTACACGGTGTTGCCGATGTGAGCCTAGCTTTTTAGGCTTCTCTTTATGGCTGGACTTCGTATTGTTCGGGTTGCCAGAAGTTGCAGTAGTACTGTTTTCCTGTGACATCGGTCTATATCTCCATTACAGAGAGGATTCCCTCTGCCTTTAGATTATCAAGCGTCTTGAATTACCTTATAATTTTTTTATATGCCGAGAGTTGTAAAGAGGTATATTGCACGTTTAAACAGGGTGGAGAGTACTAAATTGAAAACTGAAACTAATTCCACGCCTTGAAGTCTCAAATCAATCAATCTAAGATCGTCAAGTCCCGATATCAGGTTTTGATTAGTTAGAGTAACACAGACGCCTTCGGTTTAACGCACTGGTACTCACAATTTCTCAAACATGAGTAAACCAATCAATGTTTACAGCACCCCAGACCTCCGTCAGGCGCTGGATGAAGCGTTGCCCGGTGTTTTCAAAAGACTGAACTACGAGCAGTCGTTCAAGCTTATTGATACGAAGCTCATTATAGGCTACTCAATCGCGATCGTGGCCGCTATTTCGTTTCTATTGGACAAGAAGCTAAGATTTGAGGAGGCTCTTTTATACCAAAAGATGCTTGTTGGTTCTTACGCAATACTATCGGCAGTGTTTTGGTACTTCAACAAGTACGTTGAGAAAGGGATCAAGTTTACGGGGCACTCAAAAGAGAAAACTATCACAGTGACTACTAAAATGAACAAATATGATTACAATTACCAGGTGACTCTTGGAAACGAGGCTAACTCTGTGGTCAAAGCGACGCTACCTGCCAATACTGTATTTAACGAACAAGGGTACTTGCAAACAGACATCTTATTCAAGTGGTTCGAAGAGAAGTTAGACTCGCTTTATAAAAAGGCCAAATAGTGGCTATTTTACATATTACTCAAAGCCAGGAATGCATATATGAAGCTGGTTCATTCATCGGGCAAGCAACTGTCCATGCCAGAAGCCTTGCGCGCAAAGTAGATAACTGCATATGGCAGAGTCCGCAGGACGCCCATGAAGTTGGCATAGAGCGGGGCTGACAGCTCCCCTCTCTCGCCAACACTACATTTCTCAACAATTTGGCGAGCGAGCTCCCCAGGGTTCACAATGGGAGCAAAAAACTGCTTTGGAGGCTCAAAACCGCTAAACATTGTAGTGTCAAGCTGGCCAGGTGTAACAAGAAGTGATCGAACATTGTTCGCATCACCTAATTCTTGAGTCCATGCCTCGTGGAAAGATATTAGTGCAGCTTTCGAAGCTCCGTAAGATGAGCCACGTGCAGGAGTACAGATTCCAAGGGTACTCGCGATAGTAACCGCATAGAATTGGCGCAGTTCGGACTTTTTTGGGCTTAACTGCTGTATCAACCGCATAGGCGAGAAAACATTGACCTGAAAGACACGATCTACATCCTTTTTCTGCAATTCACAGAAATGTTGGTACTTGCCTCTAATACCAGCATTGTTGACCAAAATGTCGACTTCCCCGTAATCTCTCTTGATCTCTTCAATAGCGTGATCCACGCTAGACGGATCACTCAAATCACATTTGCGGTAATCTAATCTGGGGTGCACAAATTTAGGCGGCGATAAATCGAGTGATACGACCCTCAATTTGTGCGATTTCGCAATAAACCGTTGTACAATAGCCAATCCTAGTCCATTACTGCCGCCTGTTACTACGCATGTCGCATTTCCAAGCTTGCGTAGATCCACCCATGGGCCCCTTTGTTTGAACTTGCGGTTTGCTATTACCAATACGTTGAGCAGGATAGAATAGACAAGCGTTAGCCAAAACCAACTTCGGGTATCATGCTTGGTGAAGCTATAGTTTAAATTTTGGTTTCAGTATAAAGTTTGAAAAACGGTTAACAAAAATGATTATGTTGCACTTACGTTCCGAAGGTGAGCACCAATACAACAGGGCACCTTAACAATGGAAGCACAAAGCTGTTGAAGATGGTATCAACGTTCATAAGGACAATCTTGCAGTGCCAGAAATTGTTTTTTGTGACACGCTCCTGCACTTCGTCACTGCCATTACCTGCCATCATTGTCAAGTAGATCACCTGATTGATGTCAGCATCTTCCGAGGTCGATGCTTCTCAAGACTGACAAATACTGAAGCACAGCTAAGGATTTCCCTCTGAACGCAAGATACTTTACCAAGGCATTGTTAACACAGGATCAACCTTCTCAAATCTTGCCAATCAAGGCTGTGGTAAAGGCTATTCATGGAAGCTCTTAACTATTTTGAAGTGCGTATCTTTGTAAATAGTTTGCGATAATGTACGCCCCGCCTCAGGCGGTATGCTTAAGAAAATAAAACTGCGCGGGAGTCCCTGCCAGAATCTCGAATAATAAATTACTGTTAATCTGGAATTTTTTGTAAATGGCACCAAAAGACGCTTATGCTGGTTTTAGTGCCCGCTTCATTTCTCTTTTGAGCACTTAATGTCTTTGCTGCATTTATGAAATTGCTGATTGAATTGAAACTAAACATCTATACTCCATAGATCCTAGGCATGAAAACGCTTTATGCGAAATTCTCAGTGGCCTATAAATCATGTACTAAACCCTGACCCTTTACGAAACGCTAGCCTTCAAGCTTAAACGCAAGAACTAGCTGTCTTCCAGGGATTGACGGATGACTCAAAGTGACAGTAGGACTTTCCGTACGATCGGAATGTATTAGTTTTATCTTCTTACTCTTAATGATTTGTATTGGGGTCAATCGACTTAGCTTATTATTCAGAATGGTCCCTGCGTAGTTTAGGTCATAAATTTGAACGAGATTCTCGCCGAATAATATGAGAAACTCTTCAGTTAAAGATGCGGCCAAACAGTAGAAGTCCAAAACCAAAATATCAGCTGTCCAGTCCGGTATTTCACCGCTATTATTAACTCTCAGAACTGCCTCATCATATATAATGATGAAGTCATTGTCACTGAGCTGAAAGCATCCCACACAACTTGTCTTGCGGTTTAAAATGTCGGTTTTGACGTAGCTTGCCATCTTCAGTTTCGAAGAATCCATCTTTGAAAGCGAGTCTTTGTAAGATTTAACAGCATGATGAGTAAAGTGGTGTTGATGGCTTGATATCGTTTTGTCATTGAGAAAGCTGGGTAAAAAAATACCCGTGTCGTTGAAAGAATCGTTGAACAATAATGCCCCTTTCGATGAACACACTATGAAACTTTTAGGAAAAACCGCAATGTCCTTGACATCAGTTGAGACAAGCCCATTGGCTGAGCTCGGTAATCTGTATTCTTTGTAGAATTTGAAAAATTTTAGCTTTTTTGTCAATCTGTCAAATTCTGGAGTAAGCACTATAATCTTTCCCTTGCGTTCGTAAAATAATTGCCTTGAATTGCCAAAATCGTCCACGACTTTGAAGAACCCGACCTTTTCTTGTAAAATGACACCCGTTATTTGCTTTTGAGAGAGGTACTCGCTTGCGCCGAAATAAGCACAGATAATGCTAGGAATGTTGAAATAGCACAGTCTTTTATCTGCCAGGACAAAAAACAAACCAAGGCGTACATTAGCTTGCATTCTGGTAACTTTGTTTAGAACTAGGATGTTCTTCCACTTGTTTGAATAGTCTGCACACCTCATGTAGATGCTTTGGTTAGTGGCACATAAAACAAAGGTTTTTCCTTCATAAGGTAAAAGTACTGTACATCTTACCTCCGCACTGACTCCCTCCTTATTTGGTGTGTTGTTTGTATAGTACGCTTTCAGAGCAGAGTCGATGGCGCTTCCCTCATGAACTACTGGCAAATTTGTAGGGGCCTGTCCCTCCTCATAGCTGAACATATCAGTTAGACAAGTCAAGGAAAATATCCTGGAATTATTTTTCGCGTGATGGGCCTTGAAACAAGATACTAAAGAGGACACCCATGCGTCTCGTTCGTCGGTTGTCGATGTCGAGAAGGTGAAAGACTCATTTGTCGCTGTGTTTCTGACCTTAAAAGCGATTGACGATTCTTGGTGATCAGAGCTTTCATTTTTGCTTTGTGCCACCTGGAAATCATTATGCGGAACTTTTGAATGTAAAGGAGAAAACCTGGATCCATATATGGAAAGCCTGTTAGATTTCAAGACCGAAACCGATGGCTTGGAATTGTTTTTGCTCTCAAGAGATGGAAAATCCCGCTGATCACTTTTGAACTTGGAGAGCTTTAAATCTTCTTTTGATTCCAAGCTTAGATAGTCAATTGGTACTGGTCTCTCACACAGTTTATACTTTGTTTCATTGTTTCTTGTGATATCTTCAGTAATGAGGAGATAGTTGTCCAGTAAAACCAGGTACAATTGAGTGTTTTCAATCCAGAGCTCCCTTTTTTTGTACACAGGCCCAGACATCAGTAGTTTTCTTGATTTTTCATTGAGTTTTAAATCAAGCTTTTCCTGTGCTGATTGAGCATTAGAATCCCCATCATGGATATTAACATATCCTATTGTGCTGCTATTCGACCCCGAGCCAAGAACCAGCTGTCTCGCAAACCGAACTACCCTTCGGTGGTCGATAGCGTTTCCATGAACAGCATCAACAGTTGCATTTAGTGCCTTGATATCTGCTATTGCAAGCTTGAGGTACTCATAGTCCTCCATGGATTGATCGGTGCATTTCAAAATAGATTTCAGAGTAACAGGGATATTCTGCAGCGCTTTAAAGAAGCCACCAAAAAATATAACGTCATGATAAAGTTTTGAACGAGAAATTTCTGGCGAGTTATCTATGTTTTTCAACCACTGCGAAAACCTTGTTTTATGAGCCTTCTCCCAGTTTATAATCTCATGGACCGTCGCCATGCTTTCGGCATATTGTACATACAATTCGCGTGCTGAATTACACCATTGGAGGTAAAACTTACCCACACCGTCAATAAATTTGCCACGAGATTTAAGCTTCCAAAAGAGCGGAGTGAGCAAATACTCTTTGTGCAGTTCGACCATGGGCTCAAAAATGTCAAATGCCAATTTTTTGAAATTTGGGTCTTCAGGGAGTAGATTTGGATCAAACTGGCTTCCATAAATTTCTACCGCAGCATTTGCCAAATTCAGAGATCGTTCCTCTAAAATAATCAAGTCAAAGAATAGACTTTGCCTTTTAACTTCCCGGGGATTTATTTCGCTCAATTCTTCGGGAGTAAGCTTCCAATAGTCAGTCCAAAGCCCTACAGTCTTGTTGATAATCTCGGAAACTTTGAGAACAGGCCTAGACTGCTTCATGAACTTTGAAGGACATCTCGGGCAGTAACAATGTGGGTCCTGATTGCTTAGAATTTTCTGGCCCTCGTACGAGTAACATGGTAATAAGGCTGTAAAAACGCCCTGCACAGCCAAGCCTGCGACTATAATGGTTATTTCGTCTGAAGATGCGCTCTCCGTATCCCCCTCAAATCGTACCGCGCCCTGAAAAACAAGTGATTCTATTACTCTATCCACATTTGAGTCTACAATATCCTGGTCACAAGAGACAGGCAGTTGAAATTCCAGTAGTAACTGTACCATTTGAAAAAAATCAATCTTATGAAACACGTATTCGTTGAACCATTCGAAATACACCTTCAGTAGCCATTCATATATATCAGACAGTAAAGAGACTGTGTAGCACTGATATAATTTATTTTCATCCAATAAATCAATACTGAAGGGTTGGGTTGGGGCTGTAACGCTCGGAACGTGCTGTAGAGGGCGGTTGCCGGCAATAGAATTAAAGCTGCTGTGTTTTCCTAGTTCTTCATTGAATGCATAATTGGAGTTTGAATAGTAACTGCTTATGCTATCTGAAATTGTCCTCTTGTCGCTGCGATGCCGCAATTCATGGGTGAATGGTTTCAAAGGCTCCTCGAAGTTTGTATCACTATTTCCAAGCGGGTCGACACCTAGATTGAACTGGGCAAAGCTTTCTCTTGCGGGCCTGTCTACAGACAAAAGTGCGGAGTTTTGGTTTCTTGGCGGCAACGGAGGCAAAGCTTTTAAGCCCTTTATGCTTTTAGTTTTGCGCAGTTCACTGCTGAACACGACGTCTGGTGAGCCGCCACTGTCGATTCGATCTGTCCATTCAAGCTTACCGCCCTCTACAGCGACTGGCATGAGAACACTCGAGTCACCCACAAACGGCGACTTGAAAACGCGCGTTTTTGAATTTCTGCGCGTCATTGGTTCTAAAAGTTCCTGTTCCCCCACAAATGGAGACTTGTAACTCAGTGGCGATGCTGGAGTCCTCTGCACCCTTGATGCGGCCGTATTATTATTAATTCTGGGGGAGAGCGATTCCACGCCAACTAATGGGGGCGGGGGTCTTCTTGTTCTAATACTTGATGCCGAGTGCGGTGAAAAAGCGCTAGTGTCCGAAGAGGACGAAGGGCTCGGGCCACTACTAACGGTCGCGGTTCCACTCTTTATCTGCGACCATCCGATGGGGACTTGATCTCTGTCTCGTAGTAATCGTTCAGGGGTTATTTGAGCCGTAGCCAAAGGCGGAAGTGTTGGCAACTTAGGCTTTGCATTGTCAATATCCTGATCTAACCATCGGCTGTGCGCCATTTCAGTGCGTCAGCGTCCAGAGAGCCTAGGTTCGCCGAATAATAACTTTATGTATTGACGTTTACTACCTAATCAGATAAATTGACTTCATGTATCATAAACCTGAATATATTGTTAATTCAAAGCCAGAGTAGATATACAAGACTTCGTGGCCAAGCTGGTTAAGGCGTGCGACTGTTAATCGCAAGATCGTGAGTTCAATCCTCACCGAGGTCGATATTTTTGAATTTTTTTGTTAAAATTGCGGCCTGCAAGATAGCCGCAGACATTAGCAGGTCGTCGATCACTCTGATGTAGGACTCGTCTCTAAGTATCCGGTTTTAAATGCCTTGTTAACTACCAGTTACATAAGTGTACAGCACGAGTTGGTTTTCTTGGCCTGCTTGTAAAACATACGAGAGCTTGCAGACAAGCTCTCCGACTTGTCTACTAAGTTGTCAAGTCTCTCACCTCTCTGCAGAACAGATTCGATGGTTTTATGTAGTACAATCTTCGTCTCATCTAGCTCCTGCTGCACGCGCATAATAGAGTCCGCCTGAGATGGGTCCTGATACTTGGAGATGTAAATGTCGAGCTCTTTGAGTGCGAGGCCGTCATTCGTGGTTGTAATATCGCGCCACTCTGCGGGTGGGTGCGCAACCAGGTACTCATCTAGTATTTTGTTCAGCAAAGTGTATGCTGGTCTCACGGGATACTCTTTGTCGGTGATGAGGACTCCGCAGCAGCCCTCGGCCCGGCTGTAGACGTGCCCAATGTAGTTCCCCTCTTCAATACTCTGTCTCTGACCAGCAGAAGTCCTAGCGGCCACTGTCTCTGAGAAGAACGTCATAAACTGGGCCACACCGTTTCTCTCGAAAAATCCAAACTGAGACAAGTCCTTGACTGAGCAAAGCTCTAGCGCCTTTTCCGTAGTATTTCTTAGCACGCCGATGTAGTAGATTTTCATTGCTATTGCTTCTTATTGATACCTTCTAATGTCCAAGTGATTGTTCGTTGTGCAGCGGTTCCCCCGCTTAACTTGTCTAATCCTTCGTTGAAAGATCAGGGCTTTCCCGTATACAAATATATGACTGATAAAGAGATTACGTAATACGAATACACATATACGATATCATACCCATGTACGAAAAAGGCAGGGTAATAGACGTGGTAAATCACCACTCGAAATTCAGAATGATAGAATTAGAATACTGCAGATTGATAATCCACTCTCTTTAATCATCATAAATCCAACACTTAACTACCTCTGCCTAGAAAATGTACCGTATTGGGTTGCTTGGCGTCCGTCGCATAACTCTTCTCAGACAGCCCTTCGCTCAGAAAAGGCTGCTCTCACATGGGAACTTGAACAGACAGTTTGCTACATCCCGCTTTAGGTTGGCCAGTGCCTCTGTAGCGGCCGGGTCGATGCTCGGCCTGCTCGCAGCCGGCTCATGTCTTGCTTTGGAAGAATCTGAAAAGACTGAGGGTGGAAAGGAGGCCCCAACTGAATCTTCTGAGAAAGGCGAGACCGAGAAAAAGGGCCAAAACGGGGACAACACCGAACAGAAGCCTCAATCGGCATATGACCCAGATACAGGCGAAATAAACTGGGATTGTCCATGCCTGGGTGGCATGGCGCAGGGGCCTTGCGGTGAGGAGTTCAAAGCCGCGTTCTCGTGTTTCGTGTACTCCGAAGAAGATCCTAAAGGCATTGATTGCATTGAAAAATTCAAGGGAATGCAGGATTGTTTCAGGAAGTACCCAGAACATTACGCTGAGCAGATCAAAGATGAAGAAGACGCTGCGGGAGCCGCTGCACAGTTGGAATCTCAAAGTAGTGATCAGTCTCAGACCGTTCCAGAGTCTAAAATGACTGCGCCAGAAGAAACGGCACCTATGAAACAACAAGAGGCAGACTTTGAACCACTAGAAGAAGAGTTGAAGGAAGAAACGAAGAGTAGCGACAAAGATAGCAAGGCTGAGTAGCTGCCCTTTGTTTCTGCTATTTCGCAAAAGTAAAGACATGTAAATAGCCACCTTTATTAATTATATTATTAGTTACACGCTTCGAGCAAGTAGGTCTTCTAGCTGCCACACGAATACCGGTGCGTAGTTAGAATTGGGTTCTTTCACCCAAATTATATCGTTATAGATCGCAACATGACAGCGTGACGCCTCTGATTGAACGCTGAAAACTGGAACAACGATATCCTCGCCCGCACCTACATTTAATTTTGCGAACTCACCATTCAATTTGCGAAGAGAGAAGCCATGACTGTCACAGAAATCTTGAACAACCTCTTTGAAAGAAACTGTGACTTTCCTCATAGGAATTGACTTAAATGTGAACTCTCTCGAGTTTTTGCTGTTAAGTCCTAGCGCATCTTTAAGGGAAAAGCACTCATCGTGAATCGGGTCCAAAGAGGGGTTTTCCAGAAATGAAATAGCCCTTTCAATACTAGCTACTTCAGGGTCGGACGGATCGGCATAGAAATTGTTTACCAGACTGTTAAACCAGTACTTTGCCTCCGGAATGAAGGTTTCCTTTGAAAAACAGAACCATTGGTAAAGTATTTGATTAATGTCCTGGAATTCCGCTTCCGTTATAATGCTGCTAACATCTTCCGCAAGCAAGGGACGGCAACCATGCAGAACTTCTTTATAGTATCCTATGCCTTCCCCGGAGCAGGATTCCTCCAATTCTACAACCGGGTCGAAGTATCGATCCCAGATTTGATCCAAAAAACGAGGCAGAAATATATCATGACAAATTAGCTCAAATTTGGCTTTCCCAAGTACTTGCTTCACAAAAAGAAGATCCGCAGCGGTAGTCGAAGTTTCGCGGTGGTGCCAACTGTTTAAATATTGAACAAATTTTCTCTCAATTTCACCTTCCAAAGCATCACAAGCCCGTCGGTCAAAAAATGTAGTGATATTGAAATACCATTCTCTAGGCGATAAACCAGATTTTCCGCAGATATTCCATTCTTCAATGGCTTCAGCCAGCTTTGGGAAAACGAACGTCTTGAGGATATAGGTCAACGAGTCAATATACTCGAGGATTGGCTCATAGTAAAGCAGGAAGGTTAGAAGTGAATCAACTTTATTTTGTGACATCTCGAATTCTTCCCAAATTGATCGCAGGCTCGAAAAGATGTAGCGATGTATCACAGTTTGCGTTCGGTTAAGCCTTGAACCCGAAGAGTCTGTCTGATATGAAACTAAATCGACGATAGTGTTTAGTAATTCCATTACTTCGCTTCCAGGATCAAGAGTCGGCAATTTATTATAAGTATCAAGTTCTGTAGAGAGGAAATAGGCGATGAGTTTATCTCTTAATTCTGGGTCTTCAAGAGCCATAGAATGCGTGATTTTTTCGAGAACAGGAGCTGGTTCGTTCACAAGAGACTTAATGCGAGAAATTTGTACCTCATCGTTTGCACAGTCTTCAATCTTATTCTTAAGTGATGCTAATTTGTTATTGGATTCTTGAAATTGCTTTGTAACATCTATGAAATCGCCAATAAGTGATTTAGATTTTTGTTTCTGAAAGTAGGAAAGGTTGTCTCGAGCCAATAAATCTCTTACGTTGACGGCTAACGCATCAAATCCTAAATCTCCCAATGATTGTAAGACATCTTCTTCTCTTATCCCATCTGCTGCTTCCTTTCCTACCTCAAAGCGGACGGCAGAGTTACCGAGGTCAGGTTCATCTTCGTCAGAGCTACTGTAATCGTCTCTGGCAGTCATCATTCCGGGCATACCAAGACCCATACTTTGAGGACGCTTAGCAGCTTCAATTGGTGCAATGATTCCTGATTTGTTGAGACCCAATCCTTCCCCCTCCACGTAGCCCATCTGTGCAAGCAGTTTGGCCCCGATACCATACTTTTTGATGAGGGGTTTGGAGGGTATGGGCACTTCTTTGGCAGCGAGAGCATCACTTTTATTTGTATCGCTTCTAGCAGGTTGAGGATTTGATTGCATGACTTGCTGTACTTAACATTATCGATTTGTTTTCAAAAGCTTATGTTATGTTAGGACTAAAATACAATGGTAATTAAAAAACATGTTTCTCCATGTCAATAAATGGCCGATTCTGATAATAGAAAGATACATCAAGTCATGAAATGAATGAAGCTGTGGTTGAAAAGCTTCTTGAAAATTCAAGAAAGTTCTTGACGGGCGCAAAGTTGATATGCCAGGAGTCAAACGATAACCTCACAGTAACGAAATTACGAATAAGGGAGTGGCAGAAGTATCAATCGAAGCTGCAGTTTGTTCTAGATTGCATCCAACAACAAACAAACTTCCTCTCCAAAATCTTGCTAAGAGAAGGCATTGGGAAGAACCTGATTGATGAAGAATGGTCTCAGACAGTTTTAGTGCAACTCGTCAATGACATGAAGCATTGGCAGAATGAAATTATAAAAATGATGGATAAGCTTGACAACGTTACGAATGAACTAGATCAACAAAATAACTCCAAGCTCGGTGACTTTATTTCGAGAGACTCTTCCCACGTCCTGGATGGTAAGTTGAATGAAATCCCTACAATAAAGAAGCAAGTGGAGAACATTACCCGTCAATATCAAATGATGCAGGCAAAAATACAGGACCATCTAGTCGAGACTCGTATGCAGAGCCTGCGTAATGAGTTTGATAGTAAGTTCGGAGATCAGTGTAAGGAAAATATGAAACTAAATGAAGAGTTTACCAACGAGGCAGATCAATTGGAACAAGAGCTAGCTGATTTCCTAAAGTCATTTACAGATCATTTTGATAAATGCTATGCATTGAGTTCCCGTTCAGTCTCTTCTGAGGATGCCCAGAATTTATTTGAGATTGTCGAGCGAGACGACAAGGACCTTGCGGCTATAAACTCTCTACTTCACGACGCTGCCACTGATGTTTCTTCTTTCGCGAGAAAAGTCAACATGTTGTTAGATGAAAAAGATACAGATAAAGCAGAAATGCAGGTCGCTCTCTCAAAGCTGCTAACTGAGCTTCGAAAACATGAAGAATATATATCCGTATTTGAGGGAATATCGGCACTCATTCAAAAATTCAAAGCATCGTGTCTTGAGGACATAAGGCAAACTCGAAACCTATTAGATTTCTACGCAAACTTTGAAAAAAGCTACCAAAATTTGCTCAAGGAGGTGAGAAGAAGGAGAGAGACAGCAGCTAAGATATCACAAATCTTGAAGTCATGCGAAACCCAGTTAGATCAAATAAATACGACAGACTTGAGGGAACGTCAAATGTTTTTGTTAGAAAATGGAAACTATCTGCCAGAAACTATATGGCCAGAGGAGATAGGAAGTCTTTCCCCATTATACACTTTAGATTACGAGGTCCGAAAAATTTGAATACCTATTCTTACCTGCGACACCGGGTTGAGCTACTTATAGTTTGACTCTAAACTTGAAAACTTTAGTATTATCTCATCGAGTGTTAAGTGCTCTAAATCTCTGGACTCTCTAGTTCTTATGGCGTATCTACCACTTTCAATTTCTTTGGCACCAACCATAATCAAAAAGGAATAATTCTTTTCTATCGCTTCCTTAATTCTGTATCCCGTTGGTTCCGCGCGGTCGTCAATATCAACATTGAAATGAAAGCTGTTAAGTTTAACAGGTTCATCAGCAGGGATGTCTTCCCCTCTCAAAGCCCTAGCTAAGTCGTTCGCCTTATCTACAAGGGCTTTGTTTTTCGTGTTTAGCGGAACAATCATGCATTGATGTGGATTGAGCCAAAATGGCCATTTTCCCTCATTTGAGTCTATCAGCATCGCCATAAAACGTTCCACAGAGCCGAAGACAGCTCTATGGATCATAATAGGCCTCTTAAACGTATTATCTTTATCTTTATATTTTAAATCAAATCTCTCCGGAAGCTGGAAATCGAGTTGAATTGTCGCCACTTGATGCAGCTTATTGTTGTGGTCTGCCAAAAGTACATCAATCTTTGGGCCGTAAAATGCCCCGTCTCCTGCATTAATTGACCATACCTTACCTGATTTGTTCAAGATGCCTTCTAAGATCGACTCCGCATGATTCCACACACTAATATCGCCAACGAAGTGCTCTGGTCTTGTTGAAAGTCTTAGCTCGTAGTTTGTCGGCGTGTTTCCTGGGCCCAAAGGAAACACTTTAGTGTAACAAAGATCAAGCATCTTGATGCACTTTGTGATCTCCGACTCCACCTGGTCTGGGGTACAAAATATATGGCCGTCATCTTGGTGAAACTTTCTGACCCTAGTTAGTCCCGACAAGGCACCAGAAGCTTCGTTTCTATGCAATGGTGAGAAATCAGAATATTTTAAAGGCAGTTCATTGTAGGATCTCGCAAACCGTTTGAAAACCATGCAATGACCTGGGCAGTTCATCGGTTTCAGACCGTATTCCTCCTTCTTTAAATCTTGACCTTCAACGCGAAACATATCCTCCTTGTAGTTCTCCCAATGGCCTGACTGCTCCCATAATGACTTTCGATATATCAGCGGCGTTATCACTTCTTGGAAGCCAAATTTGTTCTCTTGTTGCAGCTTCATAAAGTTCACAAGCTTGTTGAAAATCTTAGCACCATTTGGGAGGAAGAATACCGAGCCAGGGGAAACTGGGTCAGTCATAAATAGCTGTTGTTTCGCTGACACGTCATGAGAAGATCCGGCAATCGAATCGACTGAGCTTTTCGTGCAGAAGCGCGACATGGCCCCAACAACATTCGGAGGTCGGCGAAAATTAAGGCCTGACTTAAACATGTCTTTAAGTGAGATATAAACTTTTGACGTTTATCTTGCCATCGCCAAGTCGATGTTTGATGAACCCCGTAGCTCAGAGCTTATTGGATACGTACACAACTACATAGTTGATCACGCACAATTGATCAATAAAGCTCACATAAATACTGGCACAATGTAGTCCATTCGCCTTTCCCAAACTCAGTGACTTTGCCTTGCCATTTTCCACCTTTATTGCCAGTTCCACCTTTCAACTTCGACACAATTTTTGACAACTTCGTAGAGACAGCATCTATTTCCTCACATGAGTCTGATGATATCAGCACAGTTCCCGCACCAGTGGCCTTGTCTCTCCCACATAAAACGACAAGATAGCGATCCAATTTTCGTAGTAGAATTCTAGAAGCGAGTTCTTTTTGAAGACAAGAGATATAAGATGGCATCCCATATTCATCCATTACCAAATGCGCCTTTTTTTTTCCACCAAGTTGACCGATGAGGTTTTCAGCGGTTGATCCAGCAGCTTGTTTCATCCAGAACTGCTCCCGCTTTACTGATTTTTGATTCGCATCGCGCTGCAGCTTAAGTTTTTGTGGGACATCTATTTCGCCACAGGAAAGTAGCACTTTAGAGCTGTTAACAATTGAATGCATAGAGTCAGTATAATTCAGCACGCGAGAGCCACACATGAAAGAGAGTCGGGAATTACTACCCCTGACAGAGGATTGTGCAGGGGATATGAAAATTGATCCAATCTGGAAGGTATTCTTCAGATGTGTTCCACAACAAGGGTTTGAGTCAAGTTGCCCGATATCTATAGTCCGTAGAGTACCCTTTTCGAGATCATAGTTGTCGGGAATTTTAGAAGTATCAACTTCTGGCCCAGTTGAATCTAGCTTACGTTCTATTACCTCGATTTTCTGAGGATCGACTGTAATGTACCTGTTGCACAACAATGAAAGTTTTGAAACCTCGTCTTTCGACAGCTTTCTTTCAATCTCAATGTAATTAAAGAAGTCACTAGGTCCCAGCTGTGATCTTTTTGGGGTCGGAACACCGCCCATTGACCACGAGACTGTTTTAAGTCCCCACTCGTTTTCAAGAAGTGCACTAAGGAGGTGCTGCCCTGTGTGCTGCTGCATGAAATCTAGCCTGCGGTCCCAATCAATCGAGATTCTAACTTTACTTCCAGGTTGCACATATTCATCAACCAAGTGAACAGCACGGAGCCTCGACCTGAAAACAAGCGATACAATAATAGTTCTATTAGAACCAAGCACCTCGATTTTGCCTGTATCACTTGGTTGGCCACCGCCCTCGGGAAATAAAATAGTGTCTAGGAGTTCGATCTCATAGTTATCATTTTTGAGAGCTTTATCACATTTCAAAACTATAGTTTCGAAGTCCTTTCTATAGAAGCTATCCCTTTGGCACGCTAAAGAGCCAACAAGAGTGGCGCCTGATGGACTGCCTGTCATTGCCGAACACTCATTCTAGTTAGCGGACGCCATCCATTGCGCCGCCTGCTTTCTTATCTATATAAAACGCTACTTTCATCACGTGTGATAGCTAGGCAGCTCAAAAACATGATGAGATAAGGCAGAGGATAAGCAATTACCAACTGAGCCCCAGAAAAAGAGATTATTTGAAAATTCTGAGCAATGAGTGTCTATGAATCACAAATAACCTGAAGTTATAGCAGGAAATTCTCTTGATTTATGTTTTGGCGCATTTGAGGCGTGAAATTATGAGCGATGAGCAATTTCACGACAGTTAACCGCGAATGTATGTAGCATCAATTTTTTGGAGGCTAGGCCCCAAGTTCAGTACCAATTTTCTTCTGTAAGTTGTTTCATTCCTTGTTTGAATAGGATTTCCTTCAAGGTAAATTGTTTCGAAGACAGGCAGCTTCTTGAGTTCCTCGCCGAGACTCTCAAAAGATTGATCAATTTGATTGAAAGACAACCACAGATCTGTTAGATTGGTGAGGTGGCTTACATTCTCAACTTTAGTAATCTTGTTTGACGTGATATCCAAAGTCGTCAGCTTGGTGTTTTTGTCGAGGCCTTCAATTTTTTTGATATAGTTGTGAGATAGGTAGAGTTCTTCAAGATTTGTGAGGCTCTCCAATCCCTCAATTTTTGTCAATCTATTAGACTGGATTGAAAGAATGCGCAGTTGTGTAAGGTGATGCAAATTATTCAATCGCGAAATCATGTTCTTGCCTAGCCAAATTTCCTCAAGTTTTGTTAGTCCCTTAAGAGAGTCTTCATCAATCTCGTGGACTTGATTACCCCCGAGCTCGAGGTTACGTAGCGATTTGAGTTTCCCTAAGTTCTCCACTTTTGAAATCTTATTTTGAACAAAAAATAGATTCTCCAGTTTTGCTAACGTTTCGAGATTCTTTATATGCTTGATTTTGTTGAAGGAGAGGTCCAAGCTCTCTAGATTGGTAAGTTTCTTGACGTTGCTGGAGATGTGTTTAATTTTGTTGTCGTAAAGGTCAATATCCACCATTGTTTCAGTAGGGAGCACATCCACTTCACTCATGCTCTCTATAAGATTTTGCCTGAGGCACAGAGATTTGAGCTTGGTAAAGCGTTGCAGCTCAAGATCCTCCATAGATTTGATTCTTAAGTGCACCAAATCAATACTCTCAGTGTCATCCGGCAAGTCCTGAGTCAGTTCAGTATCTGCTTCAATGTGATCAATTTTTGTATCCGGAACAATCTCACCACCAATGTTCAAATGTGATAGTTCCTCGCATTCTTTAGCGGGGGGCTCAGTTTCCGAGTTTCTGTTTGTCATCTTGCTTGTATGCGCGAGTAGCCTCTCCATCTAACTATTACATTGCATACAATTATTAATTTAAGAAACTTGCGTCGTTTGGGGCGAGTGGTCTGAATTTGAGAATTTGCCAGAGACCCCTGAGGTACCTTTGTGGCTTTCAGCTTCAACTGGTGGAAGCTTGGATTCTTGGATGCAGTGCTGAAGCAAGCGCTTCTTGTCTTGGATCAAGTCACTATAGAACGCTTATTTCATAAAGGAATATTCAATCACCAAGACCTCAGTCTTGAGATTGGCTTTGCTAATAGAATATACAGGAAAGATTGATAGGACACCGGATTAGAAGGTGTTCCTTCCATACAATGAGCCTTTCAAGCAAGGAGCTTTGAATACAGCAGAGAACAGATGGTCGCAAAGTGCCATTGGTTCAGCCCCCGTGGCCCTTTAATTTGCTTCAGGGTTAGACTCGATGTATTTCACAGCTTCGCCAACACTCTTGATTTCGTCAGCGACCTTGTCAGGGATTTCGATATCAAACTCTTCTTCGATTGCCACAAGCAACTCTACAGTGTCTAGCGAGTCTAGACCGAGGTCCTTCGCGAAGTGAGTATCGTTCGTGATGCTTGCACTGGCCGTGGCCTTGTCGAATGACTTCACAACATCAATAATTCTTGAGCTGATTTCGTCCTTGTTTAGGGAGGAAGAGTAAAATCTAATTGGTGAAACAAAAGAAGCAGACGCTACTGGACGGAACGCGGCTCTAACAGAAACTGCCTTGAGTGCGTATGCACTACCACGGAGCATTGGCTTGAACATTTTGTTTATTGTCTTACTACTCAAAAACAGTTGATCCTTCAATTGAGCAAATGACAAATAAGGTAAGTTGTCAAATTTTTCAATAGGCAGTTATCACAGTTCACGCCTTTAATAAGACAGTCTATAGTTACATAAAAAGATATGGACCTACCGAATTTTGATATTTACAGGGTCTCGATTACTGCGTGGAAAATTTAATGTCAATTTAGACTAAGCCCTTCGTAACTTGGTTATTTGGAAGGTTTTCCTTTCGAACTTTTCAAAAATTTCTTGTTCATTCCGGATCTGAACATACTGAGTTTGGAAGATGGAACAGATGTTCTCGATGCCGCAGTGGTGCTTGTGTAAGGTTGTGAACTAAAAGTTTTCGCAATTGTTTCAGTGCTTGCCTTGCTGTGATTACTGCCATTCGAAGCTATGGATTGAGCGCTAGACATCACTGGTTTTTGAAGACTAACTCCATCATGTTGCGACTCTGTAGATACATTGGTATTGTTCTCAGTGGCAGTGTTCGTTGTGCTTCTACTTATGAGGTCAAATCCTCCTTCACCCATCACAATGCTGTTTCTCTCAATTTCGTCACAGAAGTTTTTCTGAAATAAGTTCAGCAACATTTCGTGAGACTTCTTCATGTGCCCATGACACAGTTGTCCGTGTAAGGTTAAACATCTGTTCAAGATGTTGGCGAGCTCATCAAATGTTGACCTCAGGAGGTTAAGCTGACTTTCGTCGCATGCTTCGATATTCTTCTGAATAAAAAATTCGCGGTATTGAGAAACACCACCATTGACCGGGGAGTCAATTGTCCCACTGATGTTTCTCGATAGCTCTGGAAAAATTGCAGAGTAATCACCATTCTCTTTGATAAGTTTATGGGATGTATCTTCGAGACCAGTTAAATCTTGAATCTTTAACTGCATGGACCTAATAGCATTCTCGACAGGAGATAGGGTTTTGGAGCTCTCATTTTTTATTTCAGCTCTGTTCATTAAAGTAGGGAATGTTGAGTCAGTTTTATAAGTTAGCTCCTTCACCCACAAATCAGTTGCAGTAGTCGCACCAGGTAACATTCTATAGGTACAGAAAGTATCCAGGTCTCTGTTTTCAATGTACAATCTAATTTTGTTGTTCGCGTTTTCCTTCTTTGACTTGTTGGTAAAAGCATCAGAAATTTCGACGCGGGGCTCAACAGCAATAACATGAATAAACTTTCCAATAGGAGGATTAACCAACAGGTTATTAATCTCATCCTGGCTTCCGACAATTTTAGACCCAGGGTGCGATACAAGAAGCCGTGTCTGCATGGAAGTAATGTGCTCAAACGGTAATCCCTCATAAACAAATGCTTTGTTTCTTGTTGAACTTGGGAAACCAAAACCAGCAAACGATACTTTGAAATAAGTCGGTACCAACCTATCTACGGTCTGCAGGTCGCTGTACAACTTCGAAATATTTCCATGCACAAGTGATAAACCACTTAAGTCATAATTGATTTTTTCATACGCTTGTGCAAGTTCTTTGTAAATGGACAAGGCTTTTTCTAATTTCAGGCCTTTATGAAAGTGCCTTGCAGCCTCCTTGTACAAATACTCTCTTCTTTGGAACGAGGATTGTTCTGGTAGCATAGGGGAAGCTGTCGCTGAAAGCAAATCGTTAGGGTCCCATTTATATGTTCTCGCCAACAACTCCAAACATAAGGCAGCTTGCACATTATCTTTCTTTTTGATGTTGTAGATGAAAAGATCATTGACAAGTTTGTGTAGTTCTTCTGGCTTGTTAACTGCCAATAAGTATCCAAAAATAGTAATTTGGTGAGCTGTTCTATCATCATCAAATTCTTTATCGTCAGGAATCTCATTAGATTCCGTGAGAACGGCAAGCAATTCTCGCGACATCTTTAAGATGCTGACCACCGGAGTAAAGAGCTCATCATCTTTGCGGACACGCACGGTATACAGAAGAGCTTTGACATAGTTTTCAGACTCTTGCTGCGTTGGTATAAATTTACCAGATTGATGAGCAAAACATAGCTCTGATGTGGTTTGCATCATCACAGGCTCTAGTGTACCAAATGCATTCCAACAGTTCGTAGTCGAGCCCCAAATCATTTTGGCTCCCACTCTGCGGGATTCTGTGTGTCTTTGGAAAGTGAATTCCATAATGTCCCTCACGAAAGTCTTGTCAGTGCGTATTAGATAGTTTTGATAACCACCAGAACGTGCAATACCGTATTTATCCCAAATTTTCGTGCCGTCAGGGCTCTGCCCAAGAGCATCCCAACATTCCTCCAGAACACTTGCAACGTCAGCTCTGTAATCTCCACCAATGAGGAACAAAGCCTTTCTTGGAAGTTCTGCCAACAAAGTAGGATTAGAAGGAATGTGGTTACCCAGTGAAAGCAAGGCCTTGACCCATTCGCACCATAGCTTGACATCTAACTGTTCTTCGGAGCCAATAGTTGGAATTTTGTACATTATCAAAATATCTTTGCAGAGTTTCAGCAGCGAAATTGAGCTTTTCGCAAACAACTCGCTTAAGCTGAGCCACTTCTTCTGGGGGAAAAATTTACCCTTCATCAATAGCTTTGTTGTATGGACTATAGTTAACAAATCCTCTCTTGCGAACTGGGTAATGTAAAACACTGAATTGAACGCAGCGTCTTCTGAACACATATCAATGATTGTCATAAATGACAAGGATTTGGAAAATGAATCTTCTGCCAGCTCGGTCACAGTTGCAATGATGGTAGCTAGCTCAACCAATACTTCAACCATCATTTCTTCCTGGACGATAGAATCCACAGTAATTTCATCAAATGGATAGCTGATCGGGAAAAGCTTGGTGAACGTTCTCTTATATTTGAAGTGGTCTTTTTCTTTACAGTACTTCCTCGCTAAAATGAAGAATCTGCAAAGAGTTGGAAGGAGCCTTACAAGGTTCCTCTTAACAGCTTCAGAAGCGTTTTGCGCAACGCTCAACAAGACACCATTGGCCAAACGTATTGTGGTCAAATGAAGGTGTTCTCCGTTATAATTCAAATACGGCTCAAATGCCCATTCTATCATCTTTGCAACGAACTCTAGCTGTTTCGGTTCTTCAGAATTTGAACCAAGTAATGTTTCTCGAACAGGCACAACATCGGTTAAGCGGCGCATGACAAGATACTTGGCAGCGACGAACTTCTGTTCTCTCACAGAGAGGGCGCGGCGGTAAATATTGTTTGCGCGTTCTTTATCGTGGCAGGCTTGTAACAAACTCATAGAAGCATCGACAAGAACGTGGGGTTCACAATGGGTAGAGAGAACCTGAATCCAAGCGTCAAAAGCATCCAAAATCAAAACTTGATCCACTAACGACGAGTCCTTTCTTAAGCGGAAAAATGCTGAAACACCGTCAAAAAGATCGTCTAATGATTTCTGCAAGCCTGGCTCAAAAGGACTTGAAAGGAGCATAGCCAGCTTCAAAATGTACACGGATACACGGCATAGAGCTCTGCCATCGTAGTCCCAGACTTCGTGTGAGTTTGCAAAAAACTTGGCTGCGAATGATATCAAGCTTGATCCAATTTCTGGAAGCTCTGATTTTCTTTTGGCGAAATGAGCCAAAAAGTCGTTAAACAAGTGTCTGTAGTTGTCTTGACGCGCAATGACCATATCCAGGAAAAATGCTAACGAGGTAAATGACGATTTTTTGAACTCCTCAGATGACCTTTGCTTCTCGAGAACATTAGCTACGTAGAAAACGTCCAAAAACTTGGTCAAAAGAGGGTCAAAAGTTTTTATAAGCTCTTTAACAGGAGTGACTTTAACGTCCGATAGGAGCTGGACACAGTCTTTCTCAAATTCATTGTACGACTTCTTGAAATCGTAAGAGAAATGCAAAAATTGTCTAATAGCCGAATCCGCATTGAACTTTTTGCCCACATATTCTGTGGTTATTTCTAAGTCAACTAAAGGTTCACTTGTCGTTGACATGAGCTGGAACACAGATTTTTTAGAATATTCGATAATCCTGTCATTTCTTTTGATATAGAATTTCGACTTTGCCATCAAAAATCCATTCAAGTAAGCAGAAATCCTGAGAGTCTCATCGTTTTGCATCTCAGATAAACCATCAATTCTGATGGTCTCTCCAATAACCTCATCCGGTTTAACAGAGACAAAAGTCCAAGTTTTTCTCGCGGAATCGTTTTTTCCAACTCTGAAAAACACTTTTGGATTACTGGAAGAAATTTGAATGGCTATACTTGTGATATTCGTGTCTGGAGTCTTAAAACCGCATAATGAGGTCTTTCCTAGAGATAGGTATATTCTGTCATCAGGATTGGACATGGTATCATAAGAGCAAATAGGAACACTTTGAATAGCAGACATGTTATTTTTGAGAACACTTGAAAAGCCGTGATCCCCTGTGATCTCCCGAACTGTTACCGAAAGGGATAAAATTCTAGGGTTTACCGCTACACCTTTCGTAGCATCCGAGATAATCCTGTCAACCAATTCACCCCAACCATGATTTTCATCAACTTTTGATGCCCTCATTAAGGCTGCGGGATTCTGGCTGTTTCCAACATTTACCATGGATTGTGGATTGTTGTTTTCCTTGTGTTTCGTTGGAAAATAAGATCCAAATAGCTCGACGTTGAAATTGAACGACTTTCCAGGCATTTTGTTCTTTTTCTTCCGGGTGAAAAGCCTCGATATATCAATAACACCGGCAGCTAAACCCTTTTTAATATGTGACAATTTGTTTTCGGGACCTGTCAAAAATGGAATAAAAGGCTTCCTGAAGCCTTTTCCAGACTCAGGCGACGTTAGCTGGATCTTTATTGTTTCTGTCAAAACTACAACAAGGTAGATCTTGTTGTTGTCAATCTCACTAGGTGGAATGTTGTTAAACAGAGCAGCCGAAATGTTGTCCATGGACACGACATCATCCTGTTCCATGTTAAGAATAAAAGGCTCAGTGAGCGTTTTCTTCCCCGCTCTCAAAAACATAATTGCGGACAGGTTCTGAAAGTTGGGATTGACCGTGGGATCGCTAGCGGCATCTTTAAAGTCAACTAGAATACTTGTTGTGTCCACAGAGTCGTAGTTTTTGTTCTCCAGAGCTTTGAGCTTCATTTGATATGTGTTGACAGCAGGGAAATTGTTGCTTAAAGCACATAACATTGTGCTAAATGCTAATGTCTGAGGAGATACCTCTCCTCTCTTGTAAAGTTTTCCAGAATCAATATCACGAGTCAGCACAGCTCCATAACCCGATGTGTCTACGACGCTACTGTTCTCCGCAGCAGGTGAATTGACTAGGTTTTTTGAAGAGATAAACTTTGCAACCTTGTAAGACATGGCACTGAGCTCTTTCAGGAGCTGTAAATGCTCAAACTTAGTGGTGAGGTCAAATTGCAACCTAAGACGGATATCATCAAGTCTGTAATAAAGTTCAGACATACTATCTGCCACGTCAAACTCCCCAAAAGAGTACATCGAATAAATGTGCGATACAAGTTGAGACAACATTGGTGTCAGCTCTTGAACCACGTTGTAATCTTGGAGACGGAAGTAAGGAAAAGGTGGCCGACTCGGTTTATCCATGTTCCTACTACCGAACTCTAGAGCATCAGTCTCTGACCATTCCTGAGTCTGCTCATACATTGTTGGAATATCTTTATTGACGTGCGGACCCTCAAACTGACTCTTTTCGGGCGCTGCCAAAAAAGGTAGATCTGTAACTTGCTCTTCGTAGTTCAAGTGCACAAACTTCTTAGGAAACACCACTACTTTGAACTTTTGCTCGGGCAGTTTCTCAGCATAGGAGCTCAGGCGGCTGATGAAGTCCTCGGGTAGCGGCTGCCAGCATGTGTAGCCCCGCAACCACCGGCCGTCTGTGCTTTCTTCGAAAACATAAACCTCATCGCCGGGATACAGGTTTGAAAAGTTGGTGTTTTCGAGGCCCAGATGTGGATGTCTTTTTAGAGGAAGAAATTTGTTGATTATACGCCCATGTATCATCCGCTCAGTGGGAATCCACTTGGAGTTGGGCTGCGCCATGATGAAGGGCAGACGTGATGTGCTGGCTGGTCGAGGAAGAAAAGATACAAGCGAACACCACTAACCTCAACTGTCTTTTAAGTCAGATGAAAGAAATTGTATCCGGTAAACGCAGAGATCTCTTTTTTGGACCTACGGCGAACTGTTCAAGGTGGGATTGTTAAACGGTTGGCATCGTTTATAACGGATACTGGTACTATATACCAAAAGAAGTAACGCTACTGATGTAATGGTGCGGTCAAATTGAGATGCAGGTTTATGTGCCATCAAAGGCTTAGAAAGCCCGACTTTCATGTATTCAGTAGGCCTGAGTCACGGTTTTGTATCTGGTAAAGCGCGAGCTGTCACTTGCCTGAAGCAACTCGGCTCGGTCAGGTGATCGTTTGTCTGATGAGCTTTGGGTTTACTTCATGTTAACGGGATTAGGTCGATTAAGCTCTAGGCGCAGTAGCATAGCTGTCGCAGCCAGAGGATGCTCAAGGTTTGGGGCTTTTTTTCGTCCCAGATTCGTCGCAGGCTTCGCCTTCAGAATTTTCTTCGACTCTCGCCCTTTTTGTCGGGGGTTCTTCCTTGTCCTGCTCCTCAAGCTGCTGTAGCAGAAACTTTAATCCATGGATTGCAAATTGCTGCATATTATAACACCTGTCCTCGCTACCAGTATCGTGCGTTGCGGAAACGTCTTCCTTGGGCCCCGAAACGCCATAGCACACTACGCCCACTGCTTGCTCTTTTCCAGGAAGTTTCAGGTTCGAGGAGCGCGACGCATATCCCGTCTCTGATAATGTGTATGTAGCGCCGAGCTCAAACTTGAGATTTCTTGCCAGCCGTAGCGCCACGTCCACGCTGGGACCTGTGTAGTTGTGAATATCCTGCTCATCCCAGCCACTCAGTTTGAGGCGGCTCTTGAGGCTGTATACGAGAGTCCCACCGTGGAACCATTGAGAGGCACCGGGTACGGACACTAAGTAACTTGACATAAGCCCACCACACGCAGCTTCGCTTACTGCTATTGTCTCATTTCTTTGTATCAGAATTTGCGAAATTCGAGTTACAATCTTAGAGGCTTCCGAAGGTGGGAACTCTGTTGTCATTGTACTTGACGACGCTTTGTCGTTTTTGGACTATCAACTGTATTACCCAGGTTCGAGATGATGCCCTTTGTGCTCTGAGGATCGGGAATTATGAAGCGCTTCTTAAATACTCGTTTTTCATGATAATATCCACTTTTACTCGCAAATCCTCGCGAAGCTGAGCTTGCCTGGCTGATGGTCACTTGAGGTATATTGTGTATTCTTGTGTGGATCGGTTCATTTACTTGCAGCTAAGTATCGTGCTTTCTCCTCTACTACTTTTGCTGATGTACGCTGCCGCTGGCGGGTTGCCAAAAACATATTCGAAATTAAAGGTGGCAAATTGAGAAGTAGACCTATTTCTAGAGACATCACTATTAGCACCATATCTAACAGCAAAGTACATTTCGCAATGACAGAAATACTCAAATTCAGGGCAGGCGTTGCGGATTTTGATGAGAGCTCTAATATTTGCTCCCCAAAACCCATCAAGGGCGAGATCGTTGTCAAACCCTCAGAGGAAGCGGAGGGATTTTATGATCTGGAATGGAACGCCATTGAGAAAGTGGCCTCGGGAAACGTCGAGCCTATTGAACTCATTCTAATTCCAGGTACTACCAAATGGGTCCACGTCAAATCGAGCAAAAACGGCCGTATTTTCTGCTTGGTGTTTTCATCAGATGAAAAGTACTTCTTTTGGCTCCAAGACAAAAACCAGGAATGCAGCTCGCTCAATGAGCTGAGTACAGCAGACAAGGCGATAGCAGACAAGTTTGATGAACTCCTAAACGCAGGTGATGAAGAGGAAGACCAACAAATCTCTGAAGACGCCGACGTCGATATGGATACGCCAGCACAACCCTCATCAGAACAGCCTTCTAACCAGTAAGTACGGACTCGCGATGTATGCCTTCCAAATCTTCCAATTGTGCTCATAACTGCATTTTTTTACGCCTTATACTAATCAGTTTAGACCCGTTGCAAACATAACTGACTTCCTCAGTAAAGAAGTTGTGATGAGCTACGTGGAGGGGCTCGATTCAGATTCCGCTCAGTTACAGCGGCTCTTAGAATATCTACCAGCTGATCAGCCCCGCAACAAGCAAGCCTTAATTGAATGCTTGAGGGGACCCTACTATTACCAGGCCACTGACAATCTGTCTCGTATTCTTCTTGAAGGTATTGAAGCAGACCTGGCGGTCTCAAATGGGTTTGGGTTTGAGTTTGCTGGCGAAGGTGTATTAGGTTTTATTAAAGGCGCAAGGAAGAAGGGCCAGCAAGATCAAAAAGATTCTAAATAATTGAATTGGGCGTTGTAGAGTTTAGTTCAGCTCTTCCGTCACCGACTCAATTTATATATATGAATTACCAAGCACGTTACTTAGAAGCCTTCCATTTGACGGACCAGTTCAACTCCTCCTTAGGCATGAAAGGCGCAACGACAATGCCCTTTCCATCAGTAATGCTATCTGGGACAACTTGTTTGCGGCTGTAAAGGATAGCTTCGTCCGCATTCTTTATCTTAGTAATTTCGATACCGTAAAATGAAAGACCAAAGTCAGAGACAAATCCTCTCAGCTTCTCGAGAGCATTGTGTGATTCAAAAATTTGAGCTAGGTAAGGAATCGCCAGGGATTGCGTATAAACTCCTGCGCATACACCGATATGTCTCGACTTGTTTTGAAGAGGGTGTGGGGCGGAGTCTGACCCAAAAAAGAAGTAAGGCTTTCCAGAAGTCGCAGCGGCAATCAAAGCTCGTTTATCGCGGGGAAGCTTCGCCACTGGCTTACAAAAGTTAATTGGGTTTCCGGCCCAGTCATCAATTGTTAGATAAAGATGGTGGGCAGTCAAAGTCGCAGCAACTTTGACATCTTGTGGCTTTGAAACGCCTCTATTGATTTCAATAATTGTGTTGACGGCAGCCTCAGTGGTACAGTGTTCTAAAATAATCTTCAAATTAGGAAAATCAGTGTGTAACTTTTTCAAGGCAGGTAAAAAAGACTCCTCCGCGTTTAAAACATGGATATCGTTGCCTTCTTCGCCAACAGATGGTTTCTCGCCGTGAAGGTTCAAAACTAAATTCTCCTCTTGCATAGCCTGGAAGATTGGGTAAAAGTCACTAAAATCATTTGGATCGACACCAGCAGAGGAGTTAGTAGTTACGCCAGCAGGGTAGCATTTAACGCCATGAATAGCATTTTGAGAAGCTGCTTGATGTATTAGCTGCGGACTGAGGTCTTTGGAAAGATAGAAACTCATCAAAAATGTCGTCTGTGGAGCTAGCTTCTCAAGCGTCTGCTTGTAAGCCACGACTCTATCAAGAGTGGTGATAGGTGGTTGCAAGTTGGGCATAATGTACGCAACAGAAACACCTCCCTCTCGAATTGTTGGTGTTACTAGTTCGCACATTTCGCCATCTCTGACATGCACATGCATGTCACAGGTTACACCTAGGTTAAACTCGGACATTACTAAATAACTTTGGTCCGCTGCGTTTTGAAAGGCTCGATCCTATAGACAGGTGTTGATACTTGACTTGCTCCTGTAGGCAAGGCGTGAATCTTGAAAACGCTTGATAATTATTTCATTATCTCTGCACAACCGAAGGAAAAAATATTGAAGTTCAACGCATCTCATCGCATGTTCCTAATTAGAAATAAACTTTGAGGGAAGACTGAGACCTCGGTAAAAGCAGAGCAAAGCATGGAGGCAGAGACAGTTGCAGCACCGGCGCTGTCAACTTCACAAGGAGATGAAGTCTTCAGTTTGGGGCGGTATAATGACGCTGAGAAAGACAGAAGTAGCTACTTAGGACAAAACGTTACTGACAGAGGCGAATTGGCCGAAATGTTGAAAAAATATTACATGGTGGATGAAATGATTAAGTTTCTCAACGAAAATACTCACTTCAACAAAATTACGCTTCAGTTTCCGGATTACCTCGTCAAGGATTCAGCTTTAATAACTCAATTCTTACAGCAGGAATTAGTTCAAAAAAGTTGCCAACCAGCTAAGGAGGAGTCCGCCTGCAGAGCAAATACTGGGAGCGCATGCTGCCAATCGAATGATTTGGCTGTTACAGAAAGGAGAGTTTGGATTTTGGCGGATACAGCTTACAGTTCGTGCTGCGTTGATGAAGTGGCATCCGAACATGTGAATGGTGACCTTGTTATACATTTTGGAGATGCATGTTTGAATGCAGTACAAAGGCTCCCTGCACTGTATTGCTTCGGGCGGCCTTTTATCCGTTTAGATGAACAAGTATCGAAATTTCAGGAAACTTATCCAAGAAAAGATAGCAAAGTGGTTCTCATGTCCAACGCAACATACGCGTATCACCTAGAGGCACTTTACGATAGCCTTAGGGCTATAGGGTATGAGAACATTGTGTATTCCGACGTCAACACGAAATTTGCAGGTGACAACGCCTTTTTTTTAGGAACTCAGCAGCATGATGACTCTGAAATAGTGTACAATCTCGATAACAGAATATTACTGTCGAAGGAGGCTAAAGTAATACAAAATGATGAAGAACTGCAAAATGATTTTGATTTGTTTCATGTAACTCAGCCAGATGACCCTCGACTTTTGTTTTTGACGACTAAATTTAACTCAGTTAGCATTTTCGACCCATCTACCAGCGAAGTTTCACAGGGCCCATTTCCCTCTATGATGAAGCGTTACAAATTCATGCATGTCGCTCGCACGGCGGGGACCATCGGTTTGTTAGTGAATACTCTTTCTTTGAGAAATACAAAGGAGACCGTTGATAAGTTGGCCAAGCTCATTAGGAAAAATGGAAAAAAGCATTATATGTTTGTAGTTGGCAAACCAAATGTTGCTAAGCTAGCAAATTTTGAGCCAATTGATGTCTGGTGTATTCTGGGCTGCAGCCAGAGTGGTATCATTCTTGATCAATTTAATGAGTTTCTGAAGCCCATAGTTACCCCATATGAGCTAACTATGGCACTGAATCCTGAAATTACTTGGACAGGTCAGTGGGTGCTCGATTTCAAACAGGTATTAAAGGAAATTGAAGACGAAGAATTAGGAGACCAAACAACCGATGATGAACCCACTTTAGAGGAAGAAAGTGAAGCACCGGAATTTGACGCTGTGAGGGGACAATATGTCAGCTCTTCAAGGCCGCTACGAAACCTGAGGCATATCGACATAAGTTCACCCGTAGTTGAGCCTTCAAAGAGCAGTAACCAGCTTGTGGAAAGGTTATCAGGAACCGTTGCAATTGGCAATACCCTCTCGACGTCTGCCACCCACCTTCAAAACAGGCAGTGGACTGGCCTGGGCAGTGACTTTACTGCAGAAAATTACGAGGAAGATGGGGCAACAGTTGAAGAGGGCGGGTCGGGAATTGCGAGTCAATACCAGTTCGATAAGCATAATCAAGCGTAAAGCTGCCAAGCGCATGAGAGGTATAATTAAACTTGCCAAAAGCTTCGCAGCATAACAAGCGATCAAATTCTGTCGATGAGTGGACAGTTTCAGTCAGTACTACAATAGTTATCGAATAGCTCACCGGCTCTTGAATGAAGCCTTGATATTTATAAAGATTTAGCGCAAAACGCGAGAATTAGCCTAAAGTATCAGATTTTCCTTCCAGAAAGTTAATTGGTAATTAACGCCAAACGGGGTATGCTTATTTCCCCGAAACGCAAGCACTGAGCGCGTTCTGTCGCTTGTTTTGCGAAGTACAATGCACAATGGACAATGTTAAGGCGGGTCGTACAATACGATCATGTCATAACTAATAATTCTGAGTATAGTCCCAGAGTTAATTTGATGATATAACTGCAAGGCGACGCACATACATACAACTGCAAGATGGGTTCTGGTATTTCCAAGGTTATGGATGACCTCCTTGAGGACACCAACTGTATGTTCGAATTGTGTATTTTCTGACAAGTTCCTAAATTGAAGTTGTTGAGAAACTAACTCTCAGGGTAGTCGACAGAGATGAGATTGAAAGGTTAAGGAAACGGTTCATGAAGCTGGATAGAGACAGTTCTGGATCTATAGACAAAGGCGAGTTCATGTCGATCCCGGGTGTTTCGTCAAACCCGCTTGCCGGGCGTATCATGGAAGTATTTGATGCCGACAACAGCGGGGACGTAGATTTCCAGGAATTCATAGCAGGGCTTTCCACATTCAGTGGAAGAGGCAGCAAGGACGACAAACTAAAGTTTGCGTTCAAAATCTACGATATTGACAAGGATGGCTATATATCTAATGGGGAACTCTTCATTGTTCTCAAGATCATGGTCGGAAACAACCTAGAAGATGAGCAATTACAGCAGATTGTTGACAGAACAATCCTCGAGAGTGATAAGGACGCAGATGGGAAGTTGAGCTTTGAGGAGTTCAAAAATGCGGTAGAAACAACCGAAGTCGCTAATTCCTTGACCTTGCAATACGAGATATGAGTGAGCGTGATACTCTATTGAAATAGCTCCAGATAAATAGGCGTTTAACATACTGACGGTTCCATTGATGCAGGTTGTATAATATTAGGTATTTAGTCTATAGAAGTGATTCAAGGAAACAGGAAGCTAGAATGGCGCCAAAAGCACTAGAGAGCGTATCTGAAGTGAGGGTTTTCCAAGTCGGTCAAATCCGCGAACTCCATGTTCTCCACGACCGTTGCATCTGGACCCCTCTCGGCAGCAATTCTGTCTCTTCTCTTGTTCTCTTGGATGTTCAAATAGTACAGAACACTCAAGACCACCACAGTACTGGAGTAGCACACAACCATGGCGATCTTTGCACCATTGTAGTTAGGCGCTTGCTTCGCGATAAAAGTTTGAGGACCTGCCAAATTCGATGAAGCATAAGCGACAAGGTTAATCGAAGATACAGTCCACTTCTTAGTGTATCCCAGCGTATTAGAACTGATGATAGAAAGGATACAAATAAACGATAGTGGAGCCACGTACAATAGATATGCACCTGCGAGTTTGGCGTTCTTGGAGCTGTCAGCAAAGGCAAGCATACAGGTGGCCATCACAGCAACACTTGAGGCCATGATACCCCAGGCAGTTCTATGCTGCAAGAATGGGATTTTCTTTCTAGCACACAAAATGGACAGGTAACCGAACAATGGACAGGCAACCAGCTCTACAGCACCGGTAGGCATGGTCATAAGCAAAGTCTTCTTAGTGTCGTAGCCAAGTTCATTCTTAATCAAAATGTTGATGAAGTTAGTCAAACCACCGTTTGGAATGTTGTTACCAACCGAGAACAGGAAGTACAGCCAAGTTCTGATATCAGTGAAGGCTTCTTTGATTTGGTACTTCTTAATGCGGTGGTTGCCGAAACCTTGTTGATTCTCTCTGATTCTCTCAACCACCATCATCTTTTCACGCTCAGACAAGAACCAAGCCTTAGATGGGTCATCAGGGATGTGGAAAAAGATGAGGACACCCACAACAACGGTAATGAGACCAGTAATGATGAAAAGCACTCTCCAGGCTTCGATAGAATAGGAGTCCTTTCTAATGTAAAGTCCGTACGCCATAGCGTTGGCCCAGACACCACCCAGACCGTTGAAACCAAACCACAAGCACACTCTCATGAATTGCTCTTCTTTCTTCCAGTATTGCGATGTAATGATAGTGAAACATGGGGTGACCATACTCTCGGCACAACCCAGCAAAACACGCAGGAAAATGAAAGAAGCGTAGTTGACGGAGGGGGCGGCGTGCAGTGCTAGGAACATACCCCAGATCACCACAAAAACACCGAGAGTCTTAGCCAGCCAGCGCGTCTTCTGGAAAATGACTTGGCCCGGGCCCAAGTTGAAAAACAGGTAGCCGAAGTAGAATGCCGAACCCACCCACGAATACTGATCGCCGTGCATCTTCAAGTCCTCCCTGAGGCCCATGATGGCGGCGGAACCGTTGGAAATTTTGTCCATGAACTGGATAGCGTATAGCAGACACAACAGTGGAAACATATAGAGATCGATCTTGCGCACCAGGCGGCGATCGTCCTCAGGCGAAATCTTCAGACCCTTTGACTCCAGCGCCAAACGCATCGCGTCGTCAACATTGCCTGTGATCTTGACTTCCTTACCCGAGGGAGATACAATAGTAGAGATCACGTTGTCCACATCGCCAATCTGGTCCTGCGTCACCGAAACCACAGCCTGCGCCTTAACCTCCCCGATGGAGTCCGCATTCGAGCTGCTAGGCTGGATGACGTCCATGTTGTCGTCGTATTTTTCGTTAGACATGTTTGCAGTAAGCTTCGCTCTGTCTCTAAGCTTCAGCTTGCCTGGTGTTCTTCCTAATGACCGACTAATTCAGCCGTTCTCCTCTCTGCTTTTATAGACTTGCTATGTTCGCAGCTCCCCGCTGAACCCTTTTTTATGCTATGCACATCATCTCATCGCCAACCCCCGTCCGCATCTTATCGCCTGCCAACCATCCACTCACTCCATAATCAATGCTTCAAACCTATCAAATTCGCCGAGCTCTTCAACACCGACCGCGACACATGCACAAACGTGCATGCCGAGTGCCCAGTCGCCAATGCTATGGCCACACGACTCCTTCTTCGGCTTTTGCGTTATCAACATCCCGCACTAGCCTTATCATCACCGGTATGATACGACGAAAACAAAAATAATAGGCTCTAAACGCACATTCGCGTACATAGCGATATGTACCAGCTGCTGTGGCCAATTAATTGAATCCTGGGCGCACCGGAGAACAGCGAAATGCAAGAGAAAACAAAAGAAATTGTAGAAGAGATCCTCGAGCAAAGAAGGACGCAGCGAAATGCCGCGCCTCCTTAGAATACACGCAGAAATAACGGGCAGCATACGTAAGAGCGCGTGATCGCGATTCGATAGTGGACGGCAAAAAAACTGCCGTTGTCGAGGTCAAAAATCACGTATCGATCACTAGTCACGCATCTCACGTGATATGCGGGTGTTTGAGATTACATAACTTTCTATGTGCTGGAGCTCCGTAAGCCACCTATGAGTAGCCTCTCCCTACCAACTCCCGCTCAATGGTATTCCAGAAGTATCGCAGCACCTCGACGTCGCGGAAACGCTTGTTCTTGTCGAGCTCAACGCGCTGGACGTTCCACTGTTCCACGTGCTTGGGGACGACGTCGCCCGCGAAGTAGAAGTAGTAGCCCTTGCAGCGTTGGAATAGCTCTGACGGATTCGACCACTGGTAGTTGTTGAATTGCCACGCGTGGCCCGTGGTGAAGACGGCGACCACGCGGTCCCAGTACTCGGGTTTTGTGAAGAGCCGGGTGTTGTTTGCGATCAGGAACTTGACGGGCTTGGCGAAGCGGTCCAGCTTTTTCACGGCGGTGGTCACGTCGGGGTGTGGACCGGGCAGGTCGCGCGGGTGCACGTACACAGAGTCCTCTAGGAACTGTTTTATGTTTGCGGTTGTGAAGATCGACGAGGCGGCTGAGGGGATGAGTATGATAGGGTCCTTCTTGGCTGCCGCTTTCTGGCTGTTTTCGTATTTTGATACGCCGCCGCTGCTCTTCTGAGAGCGGCGCGAGCTCTTCAGAGAGTGTACGAGCTTCAGCTCTGCCTCCTTTATCAGGTACCCGAAGTTTGTGGGTTTCGCTCCTCTCAGCGATGAATTGTGATCTAGTAGCACCTTTTCGTGCGCCAGTGCCTCCTGTAGAACGGGGTCCGCCGCGGCCGATCCTTCCGTTGTTGCGGGGAGAGCTCCGGCAGCCGTTCCTGTCGCACTGGGACCGGTAGTACCACCTCCAAGGCCTTGGCTTTTGCCAGACAGCCACGAAAGAATATCCTGTCTCTGCAAAAATGAAATGTTGGTCAGGTTTTTGGCCTGGCAATCTGCCAGGTAGTCCGCCGCACTCGAGTCCTTGTGTTGCCAGCAATGAAGAACTACCCGAAGCGGAATGTGTTTGCCGTCGACCTGGAAGTCTGTGTCCTCGTCTAGATCGAGTTTTTCACTGCTGCTGTTGTCCCCTGTGTTTCCTAGTAGTGCCCATTTCGCCGCCGAAATGTCCTTCGTATCCTCGTTCCCTTGCGTCAAGAGGTTGACGGGCCTTGACTGACTTAATTGGTTCCTTAGTTTCTCCAATGTGGACATTGCTCCTTCTTCTTTGCCGCGTTATTGTCAGTAGTGTTGACTATGATTGATTTCAAGTAATCCATCATCAATAATTAAATTTTTCAAATCTTGAGAACGCACACTCGAACCTTCCGCCCATCGCAGAATTTCTCTGGCTCTAACAGACCTCCTCTCTAGGTAAGGAGCTGCTGGTACTTGATTTGTGAATAATCTGTATCTCCAATGGCCAAGAAACCAAGCAAAACTCCCCCAGCGCCAGCTGTTGTGGAGCCCGTTACGAAAAACAAGCGAGGCAAAAAGGGCACTAGGGTTGAGACAGAGGAGGAGAAAAATACACGGCTTGCAAACCGCGCCAAGGTTACGTCCACGTCCAGCTGGACCGGAAAGCTCCCGCACACATTACTTCACGAGAACTGCCAGAAGAGGAAATGGAATAAAGTTGAATATGACATGAAAAAAATGGGTGACACGGGCATGCTAGCCATCGCTATCCTATCTTATACTGATCCCAAGACTAAAGAGACGCTCACAGTACGAATGAATGATCCTACATATGATAAAAAATCGGGAAAAGGTATCTTGACCCCTCAAGAGACCCCGATGGAAGCTCGGCACATGGCCGCTACAGTTGCTCTGTGCAGAATAGCCTCGAACTCTAACATGCATATGATGCTGCCGCCTAATCATCGAAAGCTGTGGTACGAGCTAGACGACTTTCGGAAAAAACTGCTCAAAGAAAACCCTGGTCTTGCCCCAAGGCTTTTTGATCCTGAGCCTTTCAAGACTTTAGTCGCGGACAGAAAGCTCAAGGATTCCAAAGAGAAGGAGAGGGCTACCAAACAACAGCAGGCTGAAAAAGTCCAAAAAGCTCCCACTGTTATCACTTCAGTCTCTAACAAAAGCGCACCTGTCGCTAAAAGTATGGTTATGAAAAAGCGTAACGTAGAATCCTTAGACAGAAGGATCATCAAGTTTCCTCAAAAAGTTTGGGACAACGCCACATTCGTTGATTTTAAAGAGTCATCCAGAAATCTCATTGAGCTCTCACTAAAATCTCACATCGATTGGAACTCCAAGAAATACGAAGGTAATAATGATCGACAGTTATTGAAGAATAAATTGGTCTCTTTAGGATTCAGGGGACCTCATGTTGAAGAGGCGCTTCTTTATAAGGATCCTCTTTCGTTTCTTCTATTTAACCTCCCCGAGGATGACTTACCTTCTTTTTTCCAAAAGCGACAGGAGGACACAAAAATGCGAATTGAGATTGCTTCACTTCCCCTCAAAACTCAAAACATGGTTAGTCGCTTGATGGAAAGTGGTGTTTCATACGCAGAAGTTCTTTATGCTTTGGAATGTACCAGTTTTGATGAAAATGAGGCTGCGGGTAAGCTGACGGCTAAACTCTCGACTCAACCCTTAGAGTCCCTTGCAGAAGTTTCTCCCGAAGAATCACTCGATATTTGGACGCAAGAGCTCGAAAGCCTGCAGAGCATTTACACAAATTCTATCGAGGTGCTGAATGATGAAAAAACTTGTTACACGATAAAATTAATAGATGAATTCAATCTCAAGCTAAAAGTTTACAAAACTAAAAACTATCCCTGTTCTCTTCCAGGACTTGTCGTGTCGACCTTTGATAAAAACTTGAAACTGCCCAACTATATCAAGCAGATTATTTTGACCAAGCTTATAAACTACATCACAGAATCAGGACTTGTCGGTGACATGCTTATTTATCACGCTTATGAGTGGCTTCAAGAGAATCTTGCGGGGATAATAGACAATCCAGGATCTTTGCTGCCCGAAACTGCAGCAAGTCGGCATGATGGTGATAGAGATAATGAAGCAGGAACGGATAAAGGAAAAGGACGAAGAAACAGGGGAGGCTTCACAAGACCACTCACGAACAACGAGATAGAAAAGCTCAAGAGTGAGTATAAAGAGCGGATGTGCAGCGGAAGGTACGCCACTATGAAGAAGCAACGTAGTCAGCTGCCTGCTTGGAAAATTCAAGACACAATAGTTGACCTCATTAAAAATAATGACGTCGTCCTCATTACTGGTGAAACGGGTTCCGGTAAGTCCACTCAGGTTGTTCAATTCGTTTTGGACTACCTGATGTTAAAGGAGAATGACTTCAGCAATACCAAAATTATCTGCACTCAACCTCGTAGAATCTCGGCAATAGGTCTGGCAGAGCGTGTATCTGATGAGAGGTGCACTGATTGTGGTACTGAAGTTGGCTATATGATTAGAGGTGTCAACAAGACTAAACCCTCAACAAGGATTAAGTTCATGACAACTGGTGTGTTAGTGAGGATCTTGCAAAATTCAAGGGACTTTCTTGCAAACACAATAGTGTTCATTGACGAAGTTCACGAAAGATCTGTTGATACAGATTTGATTGTGATTTTGTTGAAAAATTTGAAAGGAAAGGTACCCGGTTTGAAGATTGTACTCATGAGTGCAACTGTCAATGTTGATATTTTCAAGAAATACTTTGGTCAACTCAAAAGCTGTCACATTGAAGGAAGAACTTTCCCTATCCAAGACCATTATCTTGAGGAAATCTTAGAATCTCTCGATTTCAAAATCAAACGCCGGAACAATGGCTTTAATGATTATCATGACGAAGGCGAAATGCGTGAGGATGGTTCAAACGACCTAAGGCCAGGCGCGGATTCTAACTTTTTTAAATCTGGTCAGATAAACTATGATTTGATTTCTTCTTTGACTGTTCATATTCATGAAAAGCTTAAATCAGAAGGCAACGATGGTTCGATCGTCATTTTTCTACCAGGTGTCGGTGAAATAAACACCTGCTGTAGAAATATAAAGTCGTCACGAGAATCACAGAATTTCGTGGTGTTACCCCTTCATTCGGCACTGACGCCAGACGCCCAGAAGAGCGTTTTTAAACGTTTTGCTGGGAAAAGGAAAATTGTAGTTTCCACCAACATTGCAGAAACCTCGATCACAATTGATGACTGTGTGGCCACTATTGACTCAGGACGTGTGAAAACGATGTTTTACGACGCAAAGACTAACACCACTCGCTTAGTGGAAACCTTTGTTTCTAAGGCAGAAGCCAAGCAGAGAAGAGGTCGTGCAGGAAGAGTGCGCGCGGGCCATTCTTACAAACTTTTCTCCAAAACGAGATACGAAGAAATGCCAGCACAGCCAACCGCGGAAATCAAACGTGTTCCCCTTGAGTCTTTATATCTATCAGTAAAATCGATGGGTATAAAAGATGTAGTGGCTTTTTTGGGCAGTGGCCTTGATCCGCCTCCTCTAGATGCTTTGAAAAAGTCAGAGCAGCTTTTGACAACCTCCGGTCTGCTAAGTGAAGAGGACAAGTTGTTAACAGAGCTTGGTAAATTTATTGGCTTGATGCCTGTAATGGATCACAAGCATGGGAAACTCCTCATCTATTCCATTATTTTCGGTTGTACAGATGTTGGTATTAATACTGTCGCTGTTCTAAGTATAGGCGGATCACCTTTCGTAGTGACGCAAGAAAATCGAGATGAAATTAAGAAAATATGCCAGCGCTACAGCTCTAGCGGTGACTTACTTGCGTACGTGGAAATTGTACGCCGGTACCTTGCCCTAGAGGATGGTGCATCGAGGAGAAAGTTCATGAACGACAACCACCTGTCTTTCAACAAAATGAAAGAAATAACATCGTCGCGTGCCCAGCTTTTGAGTATCCTAAAGGACATCGGTTTTGTTCCAATGAATTATAGCATGGGCTGTTCTGACTACCTGAATCGTAACTGTAATAATACAGAGATCATTAAATGCATTCTCACCGGTGCGTTCTATCCTCAGGTTGCACGCGTCCAGCATCCGGATCAGAAGTTTGTCAACACAAGTTCAGGAGCAATTGAGAAGGACCCAGAGGCTAAAATGATAAAGTACTGGATAAGAAACGAAGAGTACATTAATCAATTATACGGTCTCGCGAAAGACTCGGAAGTTACAAACACGTCGCTTCCAGCAACGCGAGCCTTCTTGCATCCTTCTTCGATATTTTTCAATACTAAGAACGACGATGTGTCTGAGTTGGCATTACTGCATGAAATGCACTCTCCAGAAAAGTCTGAGAAAGCCGGATCTGGCCAAAACGTTTTGAAGGCTCCCTTCGTCATCTTCAACAGCTCACATTCCACAAATAAGTTATACTTGAGGGATATTACACCCACTTCTACGCTGGCACTTCTGCTGTTTGGAGGTGCCATCAAATACGATTTACAGGGTACCGAGCACTCGCCAGGAATAGTAGTTGACAATTGGCTGCCAGTTCGCACTTGGTGCAAGAATGGCGTTCTTTTGAAAGAGCTCAGAACATTGTTAGACAATGTCATAAAACAGAAACTTGAGAAGCCGGAGTACAATACGAGCCAAGAAAGCACACATAGCGGAGATGACGTTTTGACAATCGTGGAAGAAATCGTGAAAACGGAGTCGTCAAACTGATTCTTGCAACGCTGTGTTTCCATAAACAAAACGCATTAAATACAAGGATATAGAGATAAAACGCGTTGCTCGCGCCGCTGGCCGATTTCAGCTTGTGGGTGTTTAGCTCCATAGTTTATCTTGAGATGCTTTGGAATAATATTTACAAAAAATTATGGTGGATGCGAGGTTCGAACTCGCGCGGACAACCGTCCAACAGATCTTAAGTCTGCCGCCTTAGACCAACTCGGCCAACCCACCCTTGTTTTCCATTATAGAAATATGTTGTTATTTATACCTCTTTATTAATTTCAATCACTTTGCTCTAGGCAAGAAGCCCAGTCGCCGCACTGTCAACGTTGATAAAACCCACATCAGATAACGGGACAAGGCCACCTCATAGAGTGGTATTGTGCAATAGTGTGTCACTTCTGTTTAAGCATCCTTGACTTACAACCAGCACTTGTTTAGCAAAAGAAGGGACGGAATAGCAGCGTTCTTAATTTCTTTGCTGCTGCTTCTGGTCGTGGTTACTCTCATGAAAGCTTGAAGGCTCACCGTAGCCCTACATGTAAAACAAGCAGGACCTATTTGGTTTTTTTCAGTAGATATAAGGTACATTCAGGCATCTCTGATTATTATTGTTGGCTCTAGTGGTTCTGCTTTCGTCTTTCTTGGGTAATTTGTTCCTGTTAATATAGTGCATTAGTAAAAAATGTTTTCAAAATCACTTCAGAGTTCGCCCGGAACTTCAGAGAGATATCTGGAGACTTGTTGTAAGAGGGAGTAGACGGCGAGCCACACAAGCTGCCTTTTTTAGGAACTTTAATTTTCAACTACCGGGAGTCTTCATAATGTTAAAAATCTCATTGTGCAACTATGAAATGATGCCCATCTCATGAAATCAGTGAATTGAAAAAGACAGCCACGCCCGATGCTGGCACCCATTCTGAGCAGTTCGCGGACTTCTGAAGGTTAAAAAGCAGGGCGATATCCTTTGATAACTAATATGAAAATGTTTGCGATGACAAGGGACAAAATCAAGCTCAGCCGCCTTCCAAAGAACCTTGATCTTGTCAAACTCACCAATGTTCCTGCAACGGGGTACTTGTTGGAGGGTCGGTCCATCATCATCTGCCGCTGATAGGCCAAAGCAAGTCTGCTGACCTTAACATTTCATTGACCGCGTCGTTCCTGGTGATAGTCACATGTCGCCTTGACACTAGGACTTTTGTACCTTTGCGCTAATACACTGTGATGATCGAGCTCGAGGTTGCTACTTCAAGAAAACATCAGATCCTAGAACAGACTTGGGACTAATCTTTAGAGCTCGATAGGTCCGTGATGGCTTTTTGGTGGAAGAAAACTCCGAAAACTGCTTCAGATTATGCGAGGCTTCTTTCGGAGCAATTGAACAAGTTTGATAACACCTCCGCGAGTGACAGTCGAAGAAAGGTCCAGGACGAATGCAGCAAATATTTGAGTGGGATCAAGCATTTCTTGCTGGGGGAAGTCGAGCCCGAACCCAGCTGTGAATCTGTAGACGAACTTTATGACGCGATCTACCAGTTAGATATACTGCACGATCTGCTTGCCAAAATGCCCGAGCTCGAGTTTGAGCCTCGAAAAGATGTAGCACTCATTTTCGCGACATGCTTACGACGCTCGAGGGACAACAAATTTGTGACTGTTGATTATCTAGTTGCTAAGCCCCAAACGCTCTCTCTGATGTTGCGCACTCCTGAACTGGCCCTCACAAAACCTAGCGCCAGCGATCTCTTCCTAAAATCCGGCTCCATTATACTCGAATGCCTGAAATATGAGCAGCTGTGTCGTGTGATGCTTCGGGACCCGCAGCTTTGGGTGTTTTTTGACCTTGCCAGAGGCGGATCCTTTGAGGTTAGCACTGAAAGCCTTCAAATTCTGACCAGCTTCTTCACAGTTCATCATAAGCTGGTGGCTACGGAATTTTTCAGCCATCAACCCAATCTTCAAAAACTCATCGACAAGATAAACAAGCTTATGGCTCACGGTAACTACGTGACCAAGCGGCAAAGCGTTAAGCTTTTGCATTCACTTATCATGATAAGGAGCTACAACCAGCTTCTCACGACATATATCAACTCGCCAGAGAACTTGAAGCTCATCATGATATTGCTCAGCGACCGATCCAAAAACCTACAGATGGGGTCGTTCAATATTTTCAAAGTATTCGTGGCAAACCCTAGAAAATCGAAGCCTGTTTTGGACATAATGGTTAAAAACAGGGATAAACTTTTGCATTACTTGGCATGTTTCAATGCCGATAGTAAAGATACGACATTCTTGGATGAGAAAGAATATGTTGTACAAGAAATTGAATCGCTACCAAGGCTGGTATCCCCGAATAGTGATCTGACATTAGGAACATCGCCCCAAAATTGATCTACGACCGAATAGTTAGCGTCTATATCACCAAACTTGCATTTTCTATATTATCCAATCAAAGTTGACATAGTAGTGGATGCCCGTGATTTGTTCATCGACTAGCAGCTTCCCCTCATTGACGCAGTTGTTCAAAGCCTCCATTATGATTCCCATAGTCCAGGAGTTTCCATTTTTGTCATTCAATTGCTGGCTCAACTGTAGCAAATCGGTTCCTGGAGTAGTCGTGGCAACATCTAATATTTTCTGTTTTATGAACCCGAAAGAATCACCTGAGGATACACATAGAACACGACCATTAATTCTTGTGAGATGCAAATCATTCAAACCCAGTTTTTCAAATCTTTCGCAAGCTACTCTGAGTTCCTGAGGCGATACTAAACCAGACCCTATTCGCATAGCTTTGTTGTACAATGCATAGATATCAACAAGGGTGATTAATATGACACCTTCCTTTTCTTTTTGCTCTTGGAACTCGGACATGATGAAACCGTAGAGCTCCCTTGAAATCTCGTCAATGAAAAGATCCTTGGTGAGAAACTTTTCTCTGTCGACGGTTAAAAGAGGGTGGCTATTGTGGTCAGTCTTTCTTCCCATTGTATTATACAGTTTTTCGATGTCTGAAGCTAAAGCCATTAAGCTGCTTAGGTCTGATAAAGCCTTGTTCAATATTATATCGTTGTTGATAAGCTTTGTTTCTTGCGACTTTTCCAAACTTGTGATTCCTACTTTGCTTAAGGCACTATCCGTGTCGAGGATCTGTAAGCTTTTGAGTTGCAAATCGGTTCCATTGACAGATGCCACGCCCTTGTTAAAGACGTTCTGAGTCTTTGTTCTTTCTTGACTCTCGAGTAGATTTGAGACTGTTTGAAAGAGCAGTACCCCATCAGACATTCGAAAGCTGATTTGGACAAAAGCAGGTCCTCCTGGCACCAGTCCATCTTTAGCCTCGAGTTCAATTTGAACTCTTTTATCTTGAGGAGCTCGAACACTGAGCTTTCTCTCATTTTCTGGAAGCCTAGTCCCACACATTTCACAGTTGCTTAGCAAGGGATAGTTCAGATATGTACAGACAGTGCAAGCGTTTTTCGAGGAGTTTCCACTGGTTTCATCGACAGCTTCGACTTGGTCCAAGGTGATAGAGTCTTTGATCATATCGTAATCGGGGACTACCCCACAGTTTTCGCAGGGAAAGTCATGCATATTGTTTTCAGATATCTCTTCTGTAGTCTTATTAAGCGCCGAACAAATGGGACAAGTCCACTTCTGTGCTTTGGACTGCTTTGCCGCAAAGTTGTCTGTACCAGTCTCGCTGTCATCCGCTGTGTCTTTTAGGTAAATGATTAATCTAGCAGATTTTCTTAGAAACTTCGATGAGTATTCCACTTTTGCGATATCATCTATCTCCAGCGATACGGAATTCGTCATGGGCATCTCGTCGTCTATATAGATCAACCTCTGCGACGTCAGGTAGATCCGCCCTTTTTGTTTCCCTATTATCTTGGCCTTTCCTTGGTAACAGCCCGCTGGATACTCTACGTACACATCCTTTTCATTTTCACGTAGAATAGGCTGACCTGATGCTGTTGTCTCGACATAGTGCCACTGCTGTAGGTGCATAGGTTGTGGCAGAATGATTTGGTTTACCTCAAGGACGGCTCTTGATAGTCGTAAGGTACTATCATCATAATTGTCAGTTTGGGTATTCTAAAAAACAATTAATAAATGGCATTTGTGCTGATGATTATGAAAATGAACTAAATATATGATTTTACGGTAAAATCCGCATCATCGGTCTGCGGGAGTCGAATTGAGCACCAAATTTTTAGCGGACGACAAAGATTTAAGATTCGTCTGCGATTTCCGTAAAACGTTTGAGTTTTTGGCAATTACTAACTCTTGCAGTCGCCTATTCCACAGCGGAACGTCTTTCTCCAGTTTTGTGTTGAGCTCATTGAGCTTATCTTCGTCATGTAATCTTTGCTTAGGATCAAATTTTCCGAATTCGCAGTCTCCCTTACCGTCGAATTTCAACAGATAGTTGTGGAAATGCCATAATGTTGTCCTGTGACAAACTGATATCAAAGATATTCCGAGTCCTTGGGCATGGGAGTACATCTTTTGTTCCATTTGCGGGGATACTGCTGACGTGCATTCGTCGAGCACTGCGAACCTTGGTTTATGGTAATACATCCGTGCCATCGCCAGCCTTTGCTGGACTCCAATCGAAAGCTCTTCTGACCAGCTTCGTATCACCTCAAAAGCCTGCTGGGTTGTGACCTCTGGACCCGTGTTGTTATCATCCGCAGAGCTTGCCATGATTATTGACATGTTTTCAGTCAGCAAATCATCCAGTTCTAGCACATGGAGGATATCAATCAAATCATGGTCCCCTCTGGAGAAGTCGCCCTCATACCTGGCGTCAAATTTCTCGATGGTGTCAGGGTAGATAAGCTGCTCACGGAATGTGAACTTATTGCCCATGAAAGGTTTTTGTGGTAAGTAGAATATCGGCTTTTCGCCGTTCGGTCCTACTCTTGAAGGCATTATTAGCTTTGATTCCCTCTCCGGGTATGTAAATGACTTCATTATGGGCCACAACCCTCCCAACACTCGAAAGAGTGATGACTTACCACATCCATTAGGACCTATGATTAGCAAGTGGTCGCCGTGGTTCAATTCAAAGTTGAGTTCTGGAATAAGAACCTGGTGCGTAGGTGTTACCAAAGGTATATTGATAAATTGGATTTTGGAGTCATTGTATTCTATGAGACTATCAGTTTGCTCGGACTCAGCGAATTCTGGTGGAAGATCTAGCCTCTGGTCAAATTGCCGTAACCTCATTGAGACTCCGCGTAGCTGTTGAATGCTTTTCTTGAGCTGAACAAACCTCCCGACAGAAGATGACGCAGTTAAAAGCAGTCGCCGGTTGGTTATGAATTCAGCAGTAATATCTTGGTTGTGGTGGTCTTTCTGAAAAAAGATAGGAATGGAGCACAAAGCCAGCCCTGCTGCTCCCCATGTGTATTTTATTATGAATGTCGTAGCGAAGTCGTAGATTGAATGCAGCTTGAGCTCTCTATTCAGGAATATGGCAAGTTGGTAGAACTTATAATCAAGATTCCACAATTCCGTAGATTGACCTTTCAACAGGGCGATCTCTTCGCTATTGGAATGTATTTTTGAGTGCAAGCTTCTGAATACGCCCTCAAGATGGGTTCGCTGAACTGAGAGCTTGGTAAAATTAGGCTGGATCATTTTCAACAGCAGGTTGCTAACATGTACAATGATGCCTAGCGCCAATGTGCCCTCTCCCATCATGCTGTTGTTGGCGCTCGAAACCAGCTTAAAAGAACACAGGAGCAGATCTAGAGTGGGTTTTAACAGTTGGTTCAAGAGTACCGAGAGATTGTAGGAGAAGGCTCCTACATCGCGCGTCAGATACTGCACAGAAAGGTCAGAGCGCGCCAGTTCTTCAGTGTCCTCGCTCACTGCAGCAGAAGAATTATACGCTACCAACTGCTTGCCGCCGTGGGGTATGCTGTTAACGGAGTAGAACGTGTGGTGCGAGGACATATACCGGTCCAAGAGATGCTTGGAGATAACTCGATTGACACTGACGGCACAAAGTCTTGTGGTGTAGTGGATGAGCGAGTTTATGATGCTAGCCGGGATTCCCAAGACCATCCACTGCCCTAGCAACACTTGCAGGAACTTGCGATACTCGGCTTTGACCAGGCGAGAGACAAGTTGTCCATCCAACGTGGCTACCCGAAGGGAAAGAACGGTTCGCAGGACTAGAAGAACAGCCTGGAACAAAAAGAGAGCCATGCACTTGCGGTTCTTGATAATCAGCATGAACATGAAATTATGGCGCGTTGACGAGGAATTTTCCGAACCCGCAGAGCCAGCGCCACGATTTGTGGCAACATTGCCGTCACTATCGCTGTGCGATCCCTGACTCCGGGTGTTTGGTTCCGACTCCGTGTCAGTTTCAGACCCGGTTGTAAGTTCGAGCAGCGAGCCCCGTTTCGCCCGCGGCGGCTTCTCCCCCTGCTGGTCGAGCCGGTCGCCTTCACGGGCATTCCTGGGTCGTGCTTGCATGCTCTTGAACATTGTCAGCAACAGCAGTACATATGTGGTTTTTAATATCCTGAGGCGGTGCCTCTTGTAGAAATGTAGCATTACACAGATACCGTGGTCCTCGCAACAACTTGGGTATATGTGAGCAAGCAGTTAATTATGTTGGATGAGAGCGGTTCACGTTGGTAAATTTCGAGCCGCCCGTGTTAGCTTTCTTATATGCACACTCCGGTACCAGAGTTGATGGTAGCGGTCACGACGCGCGACTGTCTCCACTGCACTGACGCGGGGGGTTAAGGGATTGTCACGTGTGGGCACCACGTGCCAGTAGCGTGATTCTCACGTGCCGAGTCGAGAGGCTCTTGAGCGATCTAGCCCAAACGCCGTGCAAGCGCCCTGTTGTCCCATCCCCCAGCGCTTCAACGCCCCGTCTGCCCGTCTGCGATATCCGAGACGCCTTGAGTCAAAGGGAACGCCCCCGAATTCTCAAGATGCTACTAGGGGTCGGGTTGCGAGGCTTTTTTAGGAAAGCCATTCAATTGACGCAATCTCAGCGCCACACCAAGAACTTTTGCTACTCTTGTCGCACCCCTTCCTGCCCCAAGGCTCTTCCCCGTCTTCGGTACTGCGCCTGTTCATCCGGAAGTTTGATTGTTCAGCTACTCATTCTTACTCAATCGCGTTCTTTAATTAAAACGAGGCTGGTCAAAAATGTGAGGCTGAAAAAAACCGCCGCATCAGCTTCTCGTATTCAGTGGAAACCAAAAAGGCCTACGCTGGATCAGAGCCGTCTCCGGATCTTGGGAGAAGAATCGGCATCTGGTATGTAGGCTTGGGAGTCGTCATAGCTGCCGCGTCAGTTGTAGCGCGACATATGCCCAAAAATATATCGGGCTGGCGACATATATAAGAACAGAAAAGTAGATCAATTGCACAACGGGCAAAGAGGTTAGAGACCATTCAAATCACCGAAGAGCAGTATGGGAAACGGCTGCGCTCTGTTCAGTTCTGCATTCCTGTCATTCGCGGCCCTGATCCTGGCCATCGTCGCGTGCGCAGGGTCGACCAAGAACTACAATCCGATCAACAAAATCTATGAAGCCCAGCTGGACCTGTCCAACATGCAGGTGTCCACCGTTCTGTCGAGCGCGACTTCCAGCAGCACATCGCTGGATGCTCTGGGCCTGCCGTCGTACATTAACCTCGGCCTGTGGTCATACTGCATTGCGGACTCGTCGGGCAAGGTCTCGTCGTGCACATCGCCCTCCGGGATCCAGGACTTCAACCTCAAGAATATGATCTACGACAACATTGAGAACAACCAGGTTGCAGAGCTAGTGAGCAGCGTCGCGGAGCTGGCCATCCCCGATTCGATGCAAAGCAACCTGACACACTACAACAACCTGATCAAGTGCACGTTCATCACGCTCATTATCGGTATTGTGGTGTCGTTTCTAAACTTCGCGGTGAACGTGCTGCGCTGGCTGGTCCACTTGTCACTGATCACGTGGTTGGGCCGCTTCTTCTCTCTCATTGCATTCCTGAGTCTGGGTGTAGCCGCCGGAACCAGCACAGGTACCTACGTGTACATCAGACGTCTTCTGTCGTCGAGCTACAGCGACTACGGGATGAAGCTCGACCTGGGCCGCAACTTCTATGCGATTCTGTGGGCGAGTGTGGCAGCTGCGCTGCTAAACCTCATTGTTTGGTCCACCGTCAGGTCCCAGCGCTACGCTAGGGTCGTGCCCATCGAGGAGAAGCCCCTAATGTGACGCGGGCATTTTGGCTACTAGGTTTCATAACATCAAATAATTAAAACATATATTTCAAAGAACTGTAGAGTTTTCAATTAGGCTGGAGTAAACCATATTACTCGGATTTTTTTTTTCTGGGGGAATTGAATAGAAGCCATGATAAGCTGGCAAATATTATGTTTGAGAGAGCGCGGTCTGCGGGGATTAGACAACGTGCTGCTCAGGAGCGTCCTTGGAGGCGGGCTTTTCGGTGATCGGCTCTGGGTCGTCTGAAGAACTGGTAGGCACCGCGGGTTGGAACTCGCCTAGGTCCAAGTTGTTCTGTTCGGCTTTGGGTCTAACGAAAAACAACAAGACAAAAGTGATTAGCGCGAGAACAAATGCAGTCCAAATCAGGCCTTGGAACGCAGAGCCAGTGGCAAAGAAAACATTGTAGTCGTCCTTCTTGGTGTCTCTCTTGATAATGCCAACAAAAGCAGCGGTGATGGCACCGGAGAGCAGCGTGAACAGGGTGACGAAGAAGGCCAATACCTTGGAGATGAGAAGCGTTAGTCTCTCACGCTTTCCAGCACCGCTCTTCATGAAGAAAATGGCCAGGATCGCCAGCATTAGGAAGAAGGACAGGATGATGGCCAACAGGTTGAAGGCAAGCACGGCACGCACTGCAGGCACGTACGAATCCTGTTTCTTCTGCAGCGAACCCTCCAGGTACATGTCACTCTTCTGAACATTCAGCGCTTGCATGTAGGGCTTGAAGTCGGAGTTCTCGAGCTCATCATATAGGATGTCTCTCAGCACAAAGTTCTGGACGGCGTGGGGCGAGTTGCACTTGCGCATCTTGCCATCGCTGAAGCCGCGGCACAGAGTGAAGATGGCGAGTCTGTAGTGCGAGTTCACGTTCAAGTTGTCCATGATGATGGGCATCATGGTGTCCAGGGTGTCACGCGTAATGGCGGTGCTGCCCATTGTGGCGGTGCTTAGGATGCTGAGCAGAGGCTGGAAGAGCGTGCTGTTAGCGGCCATAGCCTGGGTGAGCTGAAGCGCAGACTGCATCGTAAGGGTGCTGTTCTTCGCGCCCGCTAGCAGGCTGGCAATTGGGGTCAAAGTCTGGGCACTGGCGGCCGCGGCTGCGGCCGCGGACGACGAGTTAGAAGACGCTGCCACCTGTTGGAGCACGCTCAAGGTGGTGTTGGTGTTGGTGGAAGACTCGAGCAGCTCCTGGAGCGCAGTGAGCTGGGCGGAGGAAGCCGCAGAAGAGGAGTTGGCCAGCAGCGAGACGGAGCTCAAGACCAGGGTCTTGTTCGAGGAGTGGGAGAAGAGGGAGGAGAGCGCGACAAAAGAGTTGCGCGCGGAGGGCGAGGTGGTGACGTTGCTCTGGATGAGCGAGGTCAGGGTGGAGAGGGTCTGCTGGGAGTCGCTGGAGCTGTTGAAGAGCAGCCCGAGCGCGAGGATCGAGGCGCGCTCGGAGGCATCAGAGGCAGCGCTAGCCAGTTGGCTCAGAGTCTGCTGCATGCTGGAGTCGCTGTCCCTGAGGGTCGAGAGCAGAGCCTCGGCGGTCGAGGACGAGAGGTTGGCGCTCATGATGGAGCCGAGCGCGGACAGTGTGGCCGAGGTGTTGGACGAGTACTGGAAGATGGCCAGGACGGGGGCGAGCTGGGCGCGGCTGGCGGCGGTCTGGTTGTCGAGCTGCACTAGCGCGTCCACAGAGGCCGTGGCGTTGGACGAGTCGCCCAACACGCCGAGCACAGCGCGCTGCTGGGCCGCGCTCGTAGCGTTCGCGGTCTGCAGCATGCCCACGAGGCCCTGAAGCGTCTCGGACGCGTTGGACGACGTCTGCAACAGCTGCGACACCAGCGCGAGCTGCTGCGACGAGCCCGACGAAGACGCCAGCGACACGTTGGACTTGGCCACCTGCGCGAGCGCGCCGACCGTCTGCGACACGTTGGACGAGTCGCCGAGCAGCGTCATCAGCGGCTGCAGCGCCGCGGGCGACTGCGCGACCCGCTTGAGCGCCTCGAGCACCTTGTTAGCGGCGGCCTCGATCTGCGCCTCCTGCGCACTACTGCTAGCATTGCCGCTGCCGCTGCTGCTGGTGGCCCCGTTCATGAGCCCTGCCAGCACGCCCAGCACGGGACCCGTCTCGGGAATCACCTTGGTCACGTTGATACGCGAGATATCCGCCTCGCCGAGATACACGTTATTGATGGGTTTGTGGTTGGAGTTCGACCCGGCAGTTGCCACGATCGTGAGGATAAACGCCGTCAGCGTGAAAATCACGCCTATGGCCAGAGGAACTCGCTTCAACATTGCTTTAGCTTCTGACAAATTTCGATTACCACGAAATCACACGCACTTACGCTAATGTTTACAGTCTTTGTTGCGGAATCTGGCCCGACCCAATCCCAAACAATGCGCGCGCTGCTCTGCCTTATATACCTGCGCTCGCTCCAACCACCTTCTCCAACTTACTCCCCAACGACTTGGGAGAGGTGAAACCTCCAATTCGTACGTGCAGCTCTTCGCACACTCTGCGTTGTCCTCGTGTGCTCCTTGCCTGCTCTTTCGTCCGCACTTTACGCGCTCTTCATGCGCTCTTCGCGTGCTCTTAGCGCTGTATGGCTGACCATGCTTCGATACTCCAAGTTTCCCAACAGAAAAAAAACCGCTGACCGTGCAGACCACAAAGGAGCCGCGCAGACCGCGCGGAGCGCGCGGAGCGCGCAAACCGCACCGAGTGCACTTAGAAGTGGATCTCAGGGTTTCGCCTGCTTAGAGCCTCGAGCCCGCGATGCGGGCTCGAGGCTACTGCAGCTGGCTTGGCCGGCCGCCAAGCTCAGGGTCCTTTTGGAGCAAATTCACGTGTGCTAGCACAGCTCATCGCGCTTGCGAGCGGCGGCGAAACCTCGCGCCAAGTCGGAGGCCTGCGTAGTACGCGAAGCTCGCGAAGCTCGCGAAGCGCGCGAAACCTGCAAGGCCCGCGAAGCTGTACGGCTTGTTGTGTTTTTTTGTTGTTTTTTTTTTGTTTTTTGTTTCTCTCGTTGGGCGCCTGCGGCATCGCTATACGACGCGAGGCCCTGGGCGACGAACGGTAGGGGGAAAAAAAGCGTGGCGAGCTCAGGCCACAATGGCGAGAAAAAGGGTGCTGTGCACGTGGATGTCACGTGGGGTGTAGGGGTGTCGAGTGCGTGTGTTTCGTGGGGTGTGATGTGATGCATCACGTGGAGTTTGTTCGTGTGCTGTGATTCTGTGTACCACGTGACTGTGTGCGTGTAGCGTGACGTGCTTTATCACGTGGTTTCCGCACGTGGTTGACGCGTGTATAGTGATGTGATGTTTGTTATCTCCGTATACGATAGATGCGTTCTAGATATGCTATATGTATTGCGTGCGTGCCACGTCCGCGCCGCCCACTAGACCGCCATCAGCGAGTCCTCCGGCCGGTACACCATCGTGTAGTTGAAGCTCGAGATCACGCCGTTGAAGTCGCCGCCCAGCGCGCGCTCGTCCACCACCAGCTGCAGCGACAGCCCGAAGTACGGCCCCCACAGCGGGCGGTGCTTACCCACGGGCGCGGCGGGCGTCGCGCCCGTGCCCGCTGCCGCGGGCACCGCCGCGTCCTGTCCCGCCTTGTCGCGCCCGCTCTCGTCGAAGCGCACCTTCCCGTTAACGCTGCACACCGCGCTGCCCGTGCCCGGGATCACGTGGAAGTCCACGGCCGTCACCACGTGCTGCGTCTGTACCACGCACCGCTGCCATGTCTCCAGGAACCCGGCCGCCTGCGCGAACGCGCTCGCGTTCACGATGATCTTGCACCCGGCTGGCTGGAACCACTGCACCAGCGGTGCCAGCTGCTGCGAGTCTGTCTCGTCCAAAAACGTGAAGATCCTCTTCACAAAGTTCTCCGCCGCCTGCGACTGCCCGTTCATCCTGGCCACACACGTCTGTGCTGCGGAAACTGCTTGCCAGAGATGTTATAGACGCTGTCTGCCCGTAATTTTTCACACGGCCTTCTCCCAGCATGCGGGTGGCCGGGTAACGCGTGCAATTTGCTGCTCTTGATTTTCCAGCCGCCCAGCTCCCGCAGTAAACATGATCCTCGTCTCCACGCCCGACAGCACACAAGCACCATGCTGGGCACGCCGGGGCACGAATTCCCCGCGTTCGCGCCATCGAAAAGAGCCCCGTAAGCCGCAGATCCAGCTCGAAACGGAAATCACATTGTACGAATGTTGGTCAATTTCCCAATTTCCCTGCTACCAGCCCTCTTGAATTCTACCCGAAATAATTGTGATCTGCATGTTGAATTAAACCCAGCCATGGGAAAATTACCGACACTGGCACTGACGCGCAGGGAATTTGCGCACCTGCTCCCTGTCAAAGCTGTGCACAGCAGGCGGGCACCGCACTCGTCGGCCGCCGTAAAAAAAAAAACGCACCGCGGCCGCGACGGGCTGAACCAAACAAAGTGGCTTGATCTGGCACCTTGGGAATGCGGCTAATGGAGTTCCCTTGCGCAATGTGGCCTCGGAGAAGCGCTCTCTGCATATAAATAAAAAGGACCCCAGACGCCTCCGCCAGCTGGGCCACGAGTATCGGGACACTTGCGATCCGAATACCTCACTGCTTTACCGCTCGACAGCATACCTACCTTCAACGCACGCTCGCTACCGCGCACCATCACTCGCTGCCCGCGCCCCGTTCTCACTCCCGCTTTCGCCCCACGGACCACACTCTCGTCCCACTCGTCGTCCTTCACTTCACCTTCGCACGCGATGTCCACATTCTCTGCACCTATGGTCCCCACAGTTTCTGCTGGTCCAGAAACCAACACCCGCAGAAAGAGGTCTTTCGACGATCTCCTACTCCCCTCCTTGGGCTTTGACTCTTCCCACGTCTACAACCACGAGAGTTCCTACCTCTTTCATCCGGTAGCGCTCGATCGCCACAACAAGCGCGCGCGCACAGCGCCCGCCTCTCCTACGGGCGTGGGCTCATTGACCCCTCACACGTCTCCCCTTCTCAACAAGGGCTCTATCAACCCTATTTCACTCCCTCCCGTCCCTTCTGTCCTCAACCTTGCTCAGAGCTGTACCTCAACCACCTTTCGCGAAAGCCTGTCGAACCCCGAGTACATTCCCTCCACGCCAACATTGAGCCGTGTGGCTCACCGCGACTCGTTTCCCAAGCCCTCGCAAAGAGGGCCCTTGCCCTCGCTTAGACACCTTCGCCTCCTGCCCCACCCTAAAGTCCAAGAGCACGCCTACCGCTTCCCTGACACCTCTGAAAATACGCCAGTTTGGAGAGAAAGTTTGATGAACTGGTGCAAGAGCGAAAACTATCATGACTATCAACAAATTACAAAGGAAGTGCAGCGCTGTGTCCGCCCCGATTCTGCACCAGGACTGAGCATTTTGGCGAACGTTGCCACAATATCCCAAAAAATTCCCTCGATTTTGAACCCTGTAGACCAATTTCACGACCTCTCCGACTCGACATCAACAGATGGTGTGGTTACACCCCCAATGAGTCCCCGCAACGCAACAGCGGCTGGACGCAGTGGTCCCCTCACCTTTACGCCCACCTTAAGCGAGAAACTAGTGCAAACCATAAGACAAAAACGAGCGGGCTCGCACAGGAAGACCAACAGCTTTAAAGCTCGCGAGATGAGAAAACTGCTAAACAACAGGGACGTTCTGTCCATAGACTCAAAGGGGAAAGTTGAGAAACCTACACGCAAGCGTAAGGCAAGTTCTCCTTCCTCCCCCCAACAGCTTGTCATGAAATTTAGTACTTTGTCACCTCTTAGAACACCACTCAGTGGCGTCGCTCTGCCTAAGGGTCCCGTCATGGGAACTACTCCTCCCACAAGCAGGGACTCTCTCACAAGGACCCCACGGCGATCCATCTCCCCCGTACGCGCTGCCTCCCCTCCACGAACTCACGTGTTTGTACTGAACGAGCCAAGAACTCCGCCCATGAGTTCCCATACGGTGGCTAATTCAAGCAGGAGCGGTGGCAGTCCGCGGTCTGAAGTTTGTCAGGCCAAGAAAACAACCTCTCCGAAACGCACCTCGAACCGAACTTGTATATCTTGTCTGTCCAGCGACTCCCCATGTTGGAGGCCCTCTTGGACGAATAAGAAACAGGATCAATTGTGTAACTCTTGCGGTCTACGATACAAAAAGACACAGACAAGATGCCTCAATGAAACCTGCCGCAAAATCCCTTCGAAAGGTGAACTTGCTATAATGAAAGCAAATGGAAAATTCACAAGGACCAACAGCGACGGAACGCTTACGGAGGGCTTGGGATGCCTGTTTTGCAATAGCATGGTCGAGATCAAGGAGAAACCGGCATGAGAGGTGGAAGCCAAGCGCAGGTCACGAAGTTCATCACCCACCTCCAAGAAGCAGTACCTTGAAGCAGAAGCGCCGGAGTCATTTTGCATAGCGCCCAAGGCGCATACCTAAGAAACTACATATAAACAGTAACTAGTTCGTGTAATGAACCAAGTTGTTAATTTAGGATTTTATTTATTGTTTATCCTCTGTCATCGTTGTCAGTGGAGCTGGAGTATACAGAGGCAATGAAATATATTTTTCATCACCGAATGACAACGAGAGAGATGGAAACTTTAATTGGTTATTAGACAATCCATTTATTTCGTAACCCGTTACTGGTCAATGAGTTATTAAGTAAAAAGTTCACGGCACTATTAGCAGGGGAGTCATATTGGCCAATGTCTCCAAAGAAGCAAGTAATATGCTTTTCAATCAGCTTTGATTTCCACTAGTTTTAAAATAGATTAGCCGTTATTTGAACGTCGCTGGGGCGGCACTTTTTTTTTTTTTAGCTGATAAAAAAATCGAGATCAATTTGCGATTGAAACAATCGTTACAAAAACACCCACCGGATTGGAAGAACAGTTATCCAACGTTTACCTAGAGCGTTTGAGACCCGATGTCCACTCTACAAGATGTCAGAACCTTGATTAGCGCTGAAAAGAGCTATGAAACTGATATATTGTCGAATCAAGGTGCAACTACGAAGCCCTGCAACGTAGCTGATTCTAAAGGGAAGTCCATCAAACTAGCCCACGAAAGCATATGCAAGACTTTGAGCACTCGTGTTCAAAGCATCAACCAGGAGGTTTGTGAGGCTGGGGACGAGAACTCTTTCTTTGTCTGTGACTTGGGGGAAGTCAAACGCTTGTACGAGCATTGGCGTACGATGCTGCCCCGGGTGCACCCATTCTACGCCGTGAAATCCAATCCAGACAGAAAGGTTTTGGAAACACTTGCCAAGCTAGACGTTAACTTTGACTGCGCTTCGAAGTCTGAGATTGAAATGGTTTTGAACCTTGGCGTCGAACCTTCCAGAATCATTTATGCCAATCCATGCAAGGCTTCCTCTTTTATTAGATATGCCAAAAACAGCGATGTGCGCAAGTCGACCTTCGACAATGTGGAAGAGCTCGCCAAAATCAAGAAGTACCACCCAGAGTCTGAGCTCTTGCTCAGAATTGCCACAGACGACTCTACAGCTCAGTGCAGGCTTTCTACAAAGTATGGTTGCGAAATGGAGGGCGTCGGCTCACTTCTGGCCAAAGTCAAAGAACTCAATCTCAATCTTGTTGGTGTTTCTTTCCATATCGGGTCCGGCGCATCAGACTTTGGGTCGTTTTACAAGGCCGTACGCGACGCGCGCCAAGTTTTTGACCTTGCTCTTGAGCGCTTTGGCCTGCAAAACGTTCATATCTTGGATATTGGAGGCGGCTTTCAACTCGACTCATTTACAGAATCGAGCGCTGTGCTGAACGCAGCTCTTGAAGAGTTCTTCCCTCCTGGAACTGGCGTAGACGTTATTGCTGAACCGGGCCGTTTCTTCGCCGCGTCTCCCTTCACTCTTGCTTGCCATGTGATTGCAAAGAGAGCCCACGACGAAAAAGAGTCCATGCTTTACATCAATGACGGCGTTTATGGCAACATGAACTGCATTCTTTTCGACCACCAGAAGCCCACGCCCAGAGTCCTCCACCACAATAAACAGTTCCACTACTGGGACTTTGAATCGTCTTCTCCTACAGCCACTGCCCAATGCCAGCACAAAGTGTCCATCTGGGGGCCCACATGTGACGGACTCGACTGCATAACCAATGAGTACTACCTTAAGCACGATCTTGTTGTTGGGGACTGGCTTTACTTCCCTGTGTTAGGCGCTTACACTTCGTCGGCCGCGACTCAGTTCAATGGGTTCGAGCAAGTGGCCGACGTGATCTATATCGACTCATCCAGTCAGTAACTCTTGAGACAGTAACAAAGCTTTGTGGTTGGCTTCTATCTTATGTATCCTAACGTCACTATATCTGCTCTTTCTACTCTGTTCTGTGTATGTTCGCATAAGTAAAAAAATATGCATCTTCCAGCGATGCATATTTCTCAAACTTCATTGTAATAATCGCCATGGCGGGAACCGCTGAGGCAGAGTTGATATGTCAGCTGGAAAGCACAAAACCAACAGTGGAAAACGTTACTCCATACTCATCGTACCAGCAAACACAACCACGACTGAAGGGCTTCTCACTTTACCAACAGAATGAGCTACCTGTGCTGTATGGCGGAGGACGAGAGTTTCTACTTAGCCTGATACCAGGCAGCGATGAACCGGCAGACATGAACCAGGCAGAAGTGGTCGACTTTTTCATACTGAACACATGCATGGTAATATGGATCAACACGCTTGATAGAGGGCTGCGCATTCCTTACCAGAAAGTTGTGTACCACGGCGTGCACCCGATCGAGAGCCCGACGGCCAGCGTAGAAGGGCACACATTGGAAATCGTCCTCACGGTCCAGCGTGATGTGACGCTGAATCAGCTGTTTCCCACAGGTGCCCCAACACACTCTGCCGACCCGCTGTGCGAATTCACGATGTCAACGGTGGAGCTTATTCTAAGGCCGAAATACGCGGATTTTGACAGACACTACAACGACCAAATGGAAAACCTGTTTACGTTCAAGGAATTCGGCCTCAACAGAGGAGACACTTTGGTGGTCAATTGCAGCAAAGCCATCGCGACCTGCATGGACTTTTTTTACGTGGAGGAGAGCGACGACGAGGCGGAAACAAACCAAACAGCGAGCAACGCGCTGCCCGGATTTACCGGTGTGGGCGAGTTCCTGCACGAGCCGCCTGTGTACTTCAACAATGGCGCCGCCGACGATCTCGGCGAGGACGACAGATCCATGAGCCGGTTTCTGGTTGACGGGGCGGACGCTGGCATGTCACTTGAGTTCTGTGGCAATGAACAGCTGGCGGGGCGCAAGAAGCAGTGGGAACACGATGGACATGAGTTCCCCAACAAGCACAGAGGATGAGTGTTTCTGGGTCGACTAGCCAAGCCTGTGAGTTCCTATAGGCTGCCTGCACGAACTTTCGCGCGCCCCGGGCGCTCAACAGCCCAGCGGTGCCCAACGAACGCCAGGTCGCCGAAACTCGGGTTCAGGTGCTATCTTACCAATCGGCCTGCAGCTCGCCAAGACCCAGTACACGTGATCCGATTACATAAGAGATGCCCAACTCACTAACGCATCTCATCCGCCTGCACGCGGCAGGTCGTCGGCTGCTGGAAAATCACCACTCACGGATGCGTGGCAAATTCAACATTTCCAACAACGCCAACAACGCGCCGCCATTCTGGCTCAACCTTTATACTACTCCACAACTTTCTGTACAGTGCATCCAGACGGGCACCGAGGAGGTTTCCAACGCATTCACTCGGCTCTAGTCCGGGACGACCCTTTTCGCGGCTACCAACACGCCTCACCATCGCACATAACATATATATGTATATATATATATATATATATCTTAGCATCCTTCACCCGTTAACTTCCACTGGTTTCTGATTTTACATTTTTGTTCGATTTGTACTCAGGATCATCAAGTAAGAGTTACACTACAAAAAGGCGACGTTTTCAATTTCCCAGGGAACTGTTCGGCAATATAAGTTTTAACTCTACTTTGTGATAGATTCTTTATACAGCACCAAAAGTCGCATAGGATATTTGTTTCCTAAGGTATGTTTATGGTTAATGATTTACAAGTGTTACTACGAGATGAAAGGCAGTTGGGCTTGATTGAGAAGGCAAGAACCGGAGCAAGCACTCGGACGGAAGTTTCGGTCTTTGTTGTTCCGTTATATGGTCGGACGCTGAGGAAGATGAGGCGTATTAGCCGCCCACGGAAAGAGGGACAGCCCTTTTCCAGGAGCGAAAAATCCAACAAAATTCCTGGCAACACGTGAATGACGACAGTGTAAAGCGCTGCCCCACACGGTTTTCTAGGCCGCTCCGACGTCCTTCCGCTCTGGGCCTATTCTTTTTTCGTATTTCCCATCCAGTCGTTTACAGTGACCCACAACGGCGTTAGGGTTTTTTGAGGTTCCTAGCGGCAGCGGCGAGGAGTAACGGGCGCTCTAAGGAAAGGGACATGGAAGCAAGGTCGCAGCCAGCGAAACCTCACCAAACTTCGAGCTGGGTTAGCGTTTACGCGGTGAACGTTCCGGTTCTGGGTTTGCGGTTTTCGCGGGCTATCTCTTGTCTTCGTTTCCCGGCTCTTTTTTTTGGGGCCTTAATTTTTTCACCTCTCCGCGAGGCCTGCCATCCCGTTTTGGCGTTGGGCCCAACAAAATACTTGCGAGGTCAAGATTTTGTGAATTTCACACGCTGCTCGATCCGCCGTCGCCAAGGGGGTTCTTCCCAACCGATTTCGTTCAGTGCATTTTTTTTTTTTTGCAGGCCTCCCGCATTAAGACTGGAAGATTTCTTGCCACTTTACTCGCTCAATAGACTTCTTACTCTCTCGTTCCCAGACCTTCGTCGTACTAACGCTCAGCTCCCAGCTCAATTGGACCTTATTCTTATTATTATTATTAGTACAGTCATCCGCTCGCACTATTCCCGCTTCCTTTCCCACATTAGTCTAGCGAGTCTGGCTTATACTTATTTTCCCACACACCACCTTCCACAACTGTACAATGAGCTCTTCTAACAGTACCAGAGCGCTGACTCTGTCTCACGGCTCCATTGAGCATGTACTCCCAGTCCCCACAGCGATCTACTTCCAAGGGTCGCAGCTGCAAGACCAGTTCTCGAAGCAGCTTCCCGCGGCCAGCGAGGGCTTCGTTGCCGACAACGAACCTTCTTCTCCTGCGGAGCTGTTGGCCAAATTCTTGGGCTACGTGGCCTCTTTGGTCGATCCCTCCACTCAAGGCCAGTTCGACGACGTCCTGAAGATCAGTTTGGCCGAGTTCGAGACCAGCTATCTGCAGGGCAACGACGTCCACACTTTGGCCGCAAAGCTGCTGGCGGACGAGGACGTTTACCCAACTACTCTAGACAAGGTCAAGGAACTGATTAAGAACTACTTCAACGCCCGCGTGGCCGCTCAAAAGCCTTTCACTAAATCTGACTCTGCTCTTATCAAGAGCGCGGCCAAGAAGGACTCCCAGTTAGTTGCCATTTTCGGCGGTCAAGGTAACACCGACGACTACTTTGAAGAGCTGCGCGAGCTTTACCAGACCTACCACAGTATCATCTCTGACATCGTCGAGACTGCCGCGTCCAAGTTGGCGGAGCTTGTCAGATCTACCGACGACACCGAGAAGGTGTACACCCAAGGTTTCGATGTCTTGCAATGGCTGCAACACCCAGAAAAGACCCCCGACAACACTTACCTGCTGTCTATTCCTATCTCATGTCCTTTGATTGGTGTGATTCAGCTGGTACATTACGCTGTCACCGCTCGCGTACTGGGATTGACCCCTGGTCAGTTGAGAGAACACTTGGTCGGTGCCACCGGTCACTCTCAGGGTTTGGCCACCGCTGTGGCCATTGCCGAAGCTGACTCTTGGGAGTCTTTCGAGGAATCGTTGAACAAGACTATTACTCTATTGTTCTTCATTGGTGTGCGTTGTTACCAAGCCTACCCTAATACCTCTATGCCTCCTTCCATGCTGGAGGACTCAGCCGAAAATGGCGAGGGTACCCCATCTCCTATGTTGTCGATCTCTAACTTGACCAAAGAGCAAGTTCAGAAATACGTCGACCAAACTAACGCTCATCTTCCCACCGAGAAGCACATTGTGATTTCTTTGGTTAACGGCGCCAGAAACTTGGTGGTCACTGGTCCACCACAATCGTTGTACGGTTTGAATTTGACACTTAGAAAGGCCAAGGCTCCAGCTGGTTTGGATCAAGCCAGAATCCCACACAGTGAGAGAAAGCTCAAATTTTTTAACAGATTTTTGCCTATCGCTTCTCCTTTCCACTCCCATCTTTTGGAGCCTGCTAATGAGTTTATCAAGCAGGACCTCAAAGATGCTGGCCTAGAATTCAAGGCGTCAGACTTGAAGATTCCCGTCTACGATACCTTTGACGGTAAGGACCTAAGGTCCTACAGCGGCTCTATTGCGGAGAGAATCACTCTCTGCATCACGAAGTTGCCTGTCAACTGGGAACTCACAACCCGTTTCGACGCTACTCACATCTTGGATTTCGGTCCAGGTGGATCTTCTGGTCTAGGTGTGTTGACTCACCGTAACAAGGACGGTACTGGTGTTCGTGTCATTGTTGCTGGCGCTTTGGAGCAAAACTTGGATGACGAGTTCGGCTTCAAACAGGAGATTTTCGACATTTCTTCCGAAGGGTTGAAGTACTCGCCCAATTGGTTGAAAGAATACCACCCCAAGCTGGTGAAGACCAAAGCTGGTAAGGTGTACGTTGACACCAAGTTTTCCAAACTATTGGGTCGCGCGCCACTGCTGGTTCCTGGTATGACTCCTTGTACCGTGTCCCCAGATTTCGTTGCATCTACCATCAATGCTGGCTACACCATTGAATTGGCAGGCGGTGGCTACTTCACTCCACAGCATATGATTGGTGCTATCGACAGTGTGGTGTCTCAAATTAAGAAGGGTTATGGTTTGGCCATCAACTTAATTTACGTCAACCCAAGAATGTTGCAGTGGGGTATTCCTATGATCAAAGAGTTGAGAGAAAAGGGCTACCCAATTCATTCGCTGACTATTGGTGCCGGTGTTCCATCTTTGGAAGTTGCCAGTGAATACATTGAGACCTTGGGGCTAACTTACTTGGGTCTAAAGCCTGGTTCTATTGATGCCATTTCTCAAGTGATCACAATTGCCAAGGCTCACCCTAACTTCCCTATTGTGTTGCAATGGACTGGTGGCAGAGGTGGTGGTCACCATTCTTTTGAAGACTTCCACTCTTTAATGCTACAGATGTACTCCAGAATCAGAAGACACTCCAACATCATCCTTGTTGCTGGCTCTGGATTCGGCTCCGCTGAGGACACATATCCATACTTAACTGGTGAATGGTCCAAGAAGTTCAACTACCCACCAATGCCTTTCGATGGTTTCCTCTTTGGTTCTAGAGTGATGATTGCCAAGGAAGCTAAGACTTCTCCTGATGCAAAGAAAGCTATTGCTGCTTGCAGTGGTGTTCCAGATGAACAATGGGAGCAAACTTACAAAAAGCCAACCGGTGGTATTGTTACCGTGCGTTCTGAAATGGGTGAGCCAATCCATAAACTTGCCACAAGAGGTGTTATGTTGTGGAAAGAGCTGGATGAGACAATCTTCAACCTTCCAAAGAACAAGCTACAACCTGCTTTGGATGCCAAGAAGGATTACATTATTTCAAAGCTGAACGCTGATTTCCAAAAGCCGTGGTTCCCCACTGTCAATGGCGAGGTTCGTGACCTCACCGACATGAACTACCAAGAGGTCGCGGAGAGAATGGTCGAATTGATGTATCTGAAATCCCAGAACAAGTGGATTGATGTTTCCTGGAGAAACTTCACCGGTGACTTTTTGCGTCGCGTTGAAGAACGTTTCACCAAGAAGAAGACTGCTTCGATTATTCAATCTTACTCTATGCTCGAAGAGCCTGAGAAGGTTCTATCCGCTATTTTCGACGCATACCCTGCTGCGAGAACCCAGTTCTTGAATGCGCAGGATGTCGACTATTTCCTAAGTCTGTCTCAAAGACCTACCCAAAAGCCAGTGCCTTTTGTTCCAGTTCTGGACCACAGACTCGAGTTCTTCTTCAAGAAGGATTCCTTGTGGCAATCGGAGTACCTAGAGGCAGTCGTCGATCAAGATGTCGGAAGAACATGTATCTTGCATGGTCCAGTTGCTGCCCAATTTACCAACAAGGTCGATGAACCAATCCAAAGCATTATGGATGGAATCCACAACGGTCACATTGAGAAGTTGTTGAAAGATTACTACAGCGACGATGAGTCCAAGATTCCGGTTGTCGAGTACTTCGGCGGTGAGGATCCCGAAACTGTCAAATTCGATTCTGCTGAAACTGATGGCAAGATTATTTACCGTGCCTCTGCTTCTACCGACAAGGCCGAGTGGTTCAAACTACTGGCTGGTAACACCAGAAACTGGAGACATGCTTTCTTCTCTACTCCTAGAGTTGTTCAGGATTCTTTGTACGTGGAAAATCCAGTTCAAAAGGTTTTCAAGCCAACGGCCAACTCTGTTGTTCAAATTTCCAACCCAGAGGATGCTGCCAAGACCACAATCACTCTCTTGGAGCCTGTTCAGGGTGCTTTGAAGCCAACCGTTTCTTTGAGGCTGGTGAAGGAAAACCTGATGGAACTCCAGCTCATTGAAAACAGAACAATTGATGGAGCGCCCGTTAGCCTTCCTTTGTTATACAAGTACCAGCCAGATGATGGTTTTGCTCCAATTGCAGAGGTTATGGACGGGCGCAACGAACGTATTAAGGAATTGTACTGGAAATTGTGGATTGACGAGCCATTCAACTTAGACTTTGACCCTAAGAACCCAATTCAAGGTGGTGAAGTTACTATCACTGCTAAGGATATTGCAGAGTTCACTCACGCTATCGGAAACAAATGTGAGGATTTTGTCTCAAGACCAGGTAGAAAGCTTTTGGCTCCTATGGACTTCGCTATTGTTGTTGGTTGGAGAGCCATTATCAAGGCTATCTTCCCAAAGACTGTCGATGGTGATTTGCTGAAGTTGGTTCACATGTCGAACGGTTACAGAATGATTCCAGGTGCTGAGCCTTTGCAAGAGGGTGACGTTATTTCATCTAATGCCGTGATCAAAAGCGTCGTGAACCAGCCAAGTGGTAAGATCGTTGAGGTTATTGGCACATTGAGTAGAAAGGGCTCCCCAGTTATGGAAGTCACTTCATCGTTCTTTTACCGTGGCAAATACGATGACTTTGAAAACACTTTTCAGAAGGTTGTTGAACCAGTATACCAGGTGCAAATAAACTCCGCGAAGGATGTCGCCGTCTTGCGCTCCAAGGAATGGTTCCAACTTGATGACGAAGATATTGATCTACTCGGGAAGACCTTGACTTTCGAAACCGAGACCGCTGTTACCTTCAAGAACGAAACTGTGTTCCATTCCGTTAAGTGCGAAGGCAAAATCAAGATGGAGCTGCCCACCAAAGAGAATGTCGAAATCGGCGTTGTCGACTACGAAGCTGGTGAGTCTCACGGTAATCCAGTTGTTGATTACTTGAACAGACATGGCTCCACTTTGGAGCAAAAGGTTAACCTAGAGAATGCCATTCCAATTGCGGTTAAGGACTCTCAAGCTCCAGGAACTAACGAGCCATACGCAAGAGTGTCTGGCGACTTGAATCCTATCCATGTCTCCCGTCACTTCGCCGACTACGCCAACTTGCCAGGTACCATTACTCACGGCATGTACTCATCAGCTGCTGTCAGAGCTCTTGTCGAGACCTGGGCCGCTGATAATGTTTCTTCAAGGGTTCGTGCTTATTCCTGCCAGTTTGTGGGAATGGTTTTGCCTAACACACCTTTGAAGACGTCTATTCAGCACGTCGGTATGATCAATGGCCGCAAACTGATTAAGTTCGAGACAAAGAACGACCTCGAAGAAGTCGTGATGGTTGGTGAAGCTGAGGTTGAACAGCCAGTCTCCACTTTCGTGTTCACCGGACAAGGTTCCCAGGAACAAGGTATGGGTATGGACTTGTACGAAAAATCCGAAGTTGCCAGGGTCGTCTGGGACAGGGCCGATGCACACTTCAAGAAAACCTATGGCTTCTCGATCTTGGAGATTGTTAGAAAGAACCCTACTGAAATGACAATTTTCTTTGGTGGTGAAAAGGGTAGAAAGATTAAAGCCAACTACACTCAGATGATCTTCGAGACTATTGTTGATGGCGAGTTGAAAACCGAGAGAATCTTCAAGGACATCACTGAAGAAACTACCTCTTACACATTCAAGTCCCCAACTGGTTTGTTGTCTGCTACCCAATTTACCCAGCCTGCATTGACTTTGATGGAAAAGGCTTCTTTTGAAGACTTGAAGGCTAAGGGTTTGATCCCTGCTGATGCTGCGTTTGCTGGCCACTCTCTGGGTGAGTATGCTGCTCTAGCGTCTCTGGCTGATGTCATGTCCATTGAGTCGCTTGTCGAGGTTGTGTTCTACAGAGGTATGACCATGCAGGTTGCGGTCCCTAGAGACGATTCAGGCAGATCAAACTATGGTATGGTTGCTGTAAACCCAGGAAGAGTTTCTGCTTCTTTCAACCAAGATGCCTTGAAGTTTGTTGTCAATTGTGTTGACAAGAGAACTGGGTGGTTAGTCGAAATTGTTAACTACAACGTCGAAAACCAGCAGTATGTTGCTGCCGGTGACTTGAGAGCTTTGGATACTTTGACAAATGTCCTCAACTTTGTTAAGGTTCAAAAAATTGACATTGTTAAGCTCCAGGCTTCAATGTCTCTTGAAGAGGTCGAGTCGCACTTGAATGAAATTATTGACGAAGTCTCCAAGAAATCTCTTGCAAAGCCACAGCCAATTGAGCTAGAGAGAGGATTCGCATGTATCCCACTTCGTGGTATTTCTGTTCCATTCCACTCTTCTTACTTGAGAAACGGTGTGAAGCCTTTCAAGAACTTCCTCAAGAAGAACATTGTTAAGGAGAACGTGAAGGCAGACAGGTTGATCGGGAAGTACATCCCTAACTTGACTGCTAAGCCATTCGAGATTACTAAGGAATACTTCCAAGACGTTTACGAGCTCACTGGATCTGAGAAGGTCAAGGAGATCTTGGAAAACTGGGAAAAGTACCAAAACTAAACCGGTGTTTTCAGCATCGAAACGGACCGGACCAATCATAAACCCTCTCGAGGGAATTTTATCTTGCTACCAACAACCAGACTGCCGGAATTTAACTTAGGAACCTGATAAAGTCCGATTCTCAAATGTATAGCGTTATATGAGCTGGCGGTACTGGGAAATACTACCACCAATAGACGCTAACTCATTGGGAGTCTAACTAATTCATGAGACAGTAGCCTGATCTACTGAACTTTATCTTCCAAACTCTATCAGACTCGGGAAACTGATAGGGCAATAGGACTTCTTTCAATGTACAAGGTTCAATTAGACTCGCAGGGAACTATTCGAGGTTGATTTATTGTACATATATATCTGATAATATAATATAGAAAGCTTTTCATTCTTATATATATTGGCACCTACTTGCCTTCTGTTTGCTTGAAGTATGCCATGACTCTTCGCTATTCAATGATGTGCAACGTCAGGTCTGAGAAAGAGTTGACCCATGGCTGATCTGCAAGCATTTTTCCATTGCCGAAATCAGTCAAAATACTGCATTTACTAAAATGCGCTGGCACTGATGTGTAATCTATGACCCGTTCTTGAACTCTCATCTTATTCCTGCGACGATTTTTTCTTGACACGAAAGGCTGGAAATCGCTGCCGGGTACGGATTCCTTAACGTCTGTTACGCTGTTAAGTAGTTTCGAAAGGACAGGATATTTATCAAACAGTTGAAGCTTGGTGTATCTGTCTGTGTGCTTTACAATGTGATTTGCGAGCCATAGATAAGGTCGATCTAACGTCATCACACGCTCGCTAAGATCTAGTGGTGCGTGCGGCAGGAAGTAAAGCACAGATTGTGCTTCACTAGATTCCCACGGTGTTTCTTCATCAATTGACCAGTTGGACCCTGCATTTTTGATGAATTCTTGATCTGATTTTGTGAATACAGGGTCATATATCGAAACGCGAATTGGCTTGTCTTCCGGAGACGCAAGGTAATCACAAGTTTCCAGTAAAAGACCTAGCTGATATAGCGCAGCAAACTCCTCATGAAAGCTGCCGATCGCTAGACACCTTACTCGAGAAATGTCCTTTCTGTGTGGCTCCAGATGTTTTTTTAGGTTTTTGAACATTTCTGAGCTGCGCACCGTTTCACGGTGTTTTAGAAGCTGACCTTCAAAGGTTTCTCGGCCTTTCGAGCCCCTTGTTCTGCGTACATACTCAAATTCACTTCCTGGAGCCTCTGTCATCGACAAGTATCAGGCCCATCTCAACTTGTTAAGCTCATCGGCTTGACTTTGTTCACGTTGCATTTTGTGCAACATCACGTGAAAGAAAGCCATGACCATTTATATATTGTCTACCAACTCTTCAAAAATTTTCCACTTATCTCCTTCGTCGATTTCAGGTCATCTCTTGAGTTTATGAGATTGAATCCTCTGTGAACCCTTCTCTGTGTGCTATCATCTAGACTTGAAGCAGCAAGTCTATCAGGATTTAGCACTCATCGCAATTTACCGCGTTTTCCTTGACCTGTGAGAATTTTTAGTCACACTTAGATAAGACGATCTCCGTTGGTTTAAAACAACCTAAGATAAGGTTGAATTAACGTGTCTGGCTATTTAGGACCCTGCCCACTACATTTTTCCCGCCCAAGCTGAACTACTTCGCTTCGGAAAACCGCCCACGTCCATCAGATACTTTGAACGCAGATAATCGAGAAATGCGCAAATGCAAAGTGTTTGTTGGGAATTCTCACCCTGAACTGGGTAACTTAGTGTGTCAACGCCTGGGCATTGAACCAGCCCCATGCACACTCAAAAAGTTTGCCAATGGTGAGACGTCGGTGCAGATCGGCATCTCAGTTCGTGATGAGGACGTATACGTAATCCAGTCTGGGTCGCCCTCCATAAACGATGATATTATGGAGTTGCTCATCCTGGTTTCCGCGTGCAGAGGAGGTTCCGCCAAGAAAATCACAGCCGTCATCCCTCAGTTCCCATACTCGAAACAGTGCAAAATGAAGAAGCACAGAGGCGCCATCACTGCTAGAATGTTGGCTAACTTGCTGATTATGGCGGGCGCTGATCATGTTGTTTCCATGGACTTGCATGCATCTCAAATGCAGGGGTTTTTCAGCAAACCTGTGGACAACTTGTACGGAGGACCAAGTTTGGCCAGGTGGATCAGAGAAAATGTCGAAGACTACGAGGATGCTGTGGTTGTATCTAAAAACCCAGGAGGTACAAAGAGAGTCACTGCTTTGGCTGATACGTTAAAGATCAACTTTGCAATGATTCACACCGACCGCCGTCGCTCAAAAGACCTGTACGCTCAGAATAAGAACAGGCACCAGCTGATGCTAAGAAAGCAGTCAATGTTGAGAAAGAACAAGCCAATTGTCAGGCCTGGCGAGACCCCCGGAGAGGAGGAAAACATTATATTGACAAACGGGATCCAAACTGCTAGGGTTGTTAAAGGGCATGTTGTCGACGACGATGACTATGCTGATGATGCTCTAATGTCTGATTCCGATAACGACTCAGAAGCTCAGTCATCAGTCAGTGATTCTTACGCTTTAGGAGGATCATACGATGCTGTGGACTCCGATGACGAGGAGGGGCCTGAATTTGTCGATCAAGAAAAGTTAATTACTTTGGTCGGAAACGTGAATGGACGCTCCGCTATCATTTTGGATGACATGATTGACAGACCAGGGTCATTCATCAGCGCCGCAGAACATTTAGTCAAAAACTGCGGGGCCAAGAAAGTGTATGTTGTCGCCACACATGGTGTATTCACAGGAGACTGTCTCGAAAGATTGGAACAGTCAGCATCCATTTACCAGATTGTCTCAACCAACACCTACCCCATTTCCGAGCAAAAGCTACAGTCTTCTAAGAAGCTGGTAGTAATCGACGTGTCCTCAATCTTTGCCGAATGTATTCGTCGCGACCACTATGGTGAGAGTATATCTGTTCTCTTTGACTCCCTGGCCTCCTTGTGAGTGATTCAAGCAACGATGAAAGTGGGGAAACATGCATTGCAATCTATACCAGAAATACTACCAAGAAAGCTTTCTGAATTTTTCGAGTTTTTTCTTAAAACATTCACATAAACGATTTACCCAATGATGCAGCCAACGGGCTGCAGGACATGCCTAATTTAACTCTAGGTACTGTACTAACGGAGCATTGGAATATTAAAACCCATCCTAAAGTGGATATCACTGGATCCCCGGTTGAGCGGTCTTCGCTCAACGAGCAGGAAAGTATATGCGCGAGTCTTTAAGGCTCGGTTTTGTCGCATAGTTCTTTCCAGGGATACATACAGTGATCACATTCTTGTAAACTTCGCCTGTTCGCCGTAGTCTTGGCTATAAATCCTATGCAGCTTAAAAGCGTTTTTTTGATTATGTTGGATTATATTAACAAGTAATTACCGTAGGACTTTTCTTCATGGCCTGAATCCAAAATTGTTAATTACATACAGCACTTTCTGTCATTAGCCTCCTTGTCATGAGCGACAGTGTTCGAGCTTCCGGCCCCGCCACATGTCGTCAAAGGTTCGAAGTTGAAGAGTAATCTACCAACCAGAGCACCTATCAGACAGCTGATGATAATGTAGCCGTTGTAATACATGAACAGCAACATGATGATGTAAGAGAGGCCCCATTGAAGGACAAACACCAATGACCTTAAAATGTGGTCTAACAAAGTGGGATAAACGTCTATGTTAGTTGAGCAGCAACTCGCAATCCCTTCCAACCCAGCGAACTCATCTTTGAAATTCGCCAAGAACCAGGTATGAGAGAGCGTGGATCCAACAGCCTTCAGAGAAGTCTTCCAGCCAGGTTCAGCTAGCAGCTGCTCAAGCGCCTGTGTAGCAGAGTCCGACAGAGATAGCCCTGAGGTGTCATCCGAATTAGGCAGATTGTTATATTTTGCAATAACCTTCAACTTGCGTCTTTTCGCTAACTCGATGTCAAACTGCCTGGAAACTCTGTTCAACCATTGGGCAGCTACAACCAACAAGAAGCACCCAATGCAAGACCCAGCAAACTTCCCCTTTGTGTCATTTCTCCACGATCTTGCAATGAAGCATGTGTCAATCGTGTACCAATTCCACAGCATGGAAATTTTACAGGACTTTTTGGAAGATGACGAAGAGCCCATTGCCATCTTGATGAGAGGGTCGCTATCCAAATAATTCGACATGTCTGATGAAGTAAACTTTAAGTGTGCTAGTAATCACTCAGATGAATAACTAAATGAATGTGAACATAACTATTATCATGAATTGTATAAGGTATCACTGACCCATAGATAGGTTTATATTCCTTTGGCAAATCGGCCCTAATTGCTCAATAATTTATCGATTCTCACTCAGTTACTTTATTTTGCTCAATCTGCTCTTGAATAATGCAGAATGAGCATTTTGAGCACAAAAACCTCCCAGTATATTGAATGTCCTCAAGTTCATTGGTGAGCTTTAGCGCATGTCTTGGAAAACACCGAGGCCTTGCTGGGGTGCAATGAGCAGATTGGCGGGTTAGACCCTCCTGTGTAAAATATGTTTGTATAGTTCTTTACTTCTGGGTGGGGTGCGAAGAGGATTCAAAAAGAGGACCTTTCCGGAAAGTTAGATTTGGACTTGTTATGTTTACAGGCGTAAACTTTTTTGGCAAGATAACTCTGCTGAATTTATTTCTAAGTTTTTGAGAAACGTAGTCCAAATCTAAATGTTTTGTCAAAGAAATTTTGGGAATGCAGCTAATATAGTGCTTTTCATCAAGCTGGACTTCCAAGGGATCTTGGGTGTGACAACCCGGAGACATCTTCAGTCTTAAAGAGTGAGCTTTCTGTCCGGAGTTGTCGGTGCTCTCATACAATTCGAAGTTGATTTGAGACAGGTAGTCTAGCTCAGGTAGAGCGTTGCGAGCGATTCGCATGGGAAGCCCACTTTCGTAAATAATATTGAGCAAAGTGTAGATGTGCGATTCTTTCGTGAAATAAGCAACGCAGGCAGGCGCGTCCTTTTTCTTCATGTCATCAATATCATTTAAAATTTGCTTCGCCAGTGGGAGCGAAGTTAACAGCCCGATATCCAGTTTTTCATTGTCTTCGATACCGTACTCTTGCGGACAAATAAAGTCAAAAAGAACTTTCGAGAGTTTATACAACTCACGAAGCTGCATGAACTTAGGATCATCAAATTGCGAGGAGGGGCGAGAAGTGTTTGCGCTGCTTTCAAGAACCCAACCCAAAGAACCCACACTGCTACCTTTACTAGAGTTTCCCCCATGCTGCGAATTCGAGTCCGGAATTTTGAAATTATTCATGGCTAGAATGTTGATAGGATAACGATCCACGAGAGAGTCCTTGCACAAGTCAACATTCGCTCTTGCGGTTGTACCGCTTGAAGCAAATATGTGCTCCAGGAACTGTCTGTTGTGGAGTGCATCATACTTCATGGTGTCATAAAGTTCCGATATTTTAGCAGGATCGACCTTTTCAACACTCACAAATTCTTTAAATAACTTGTCCCAACGTTCCTTGAAGAGCATAGGGTCTTCAGCACAGCACCATCTCCGTTGCATTTCAGCGACATCCTTAGTTTCAAAATTGTAATCCATGACGTGCTTGTGATAGTTCATCAATTCCACAACACGTTTAATAACAAGGTATGGTTCCGGCATTTTGGCAGGCCAAGCAAATTGACGGGGGGCCTCTTTGCCCTCTCTGAGAAGAGGCTTAAGCTGTTTCTTCACGTTGTCCATTAGATCTTTGGCAGCGTTACTGTCGTCCAAAAGGTCTTTCCTAATACTGATCTCGTCACTGCCTAGTTCGTCAGCTCCAAAAAGCGCCATTGCCCACAGTTGCGCAGATGCTAAGACCCGCCTTTCTGAGGACGAAAATATCTTGATGTTAGGCAGAATGTTTTTGTTTAGAAGATCGAAGTCCTGTCTCATTTGCTCCCCTAATTCTGTGGCTTGGTAACGAGCAGAATGCGTGGGCTCACCTCCCCACTTCAATATAAACTGGACTTTCTCAACTTCTTTTTCAGAGTTTAATACTGGCTTCAATTGGATTTTCGTCCCAGGTAGGTCCATCTTTTTTTCAAGAGCATTAGCTAATACTTTCAACTTCTGAGGATCCTCTGTATTCTCTTCTTGTGCAATCATGAGGGCTTGCAGGACAACCTTCAAATCATTGACGTTGCGTATGACAACTTCTTCTTTATGCCCCTTTAGCAGGGAAATAAAGATCGGTGACCTAAATGAATGTTTAAACTTCTGTTTTGGAGTCCGGTCCGCGTGACGGATAACCGTTACCAATCCCTTAAAAACCCACTTTTGGGTTTTCTCCTCTTTGATTATCGGCAAATTACGTTTCTCTAGATCCATTTTCTTCTTGGCCTGTATGAAAGTTTCCCTCAAGATTTTTGCACAGGCGTCGTAATAAGCAGAATTATCTTTCACGAATGAGAAACCGTTCACATCGATAACATAGCTGTTACCATTTACACGCAAGAGGTCAAATCCACAGATCATCTGTGAAAATATCTTCGTGACCCTGCGAGCAATTTCCTTTTCTTCTGGAGTTAGCTCAGTCACGTACCTTATTTCCTTTCCGTGTGTATTCCTGCGGACTATCCCGTCGACTACCGGAGATTTTCGCGTTTCAGCATGACAAAATCCCTCTCCCACTGTATACGCTTTGACATCTTCAAAATTATCAGTATCCATAAATTCCTCGTAAATATAAGATCCATCAGTGCGAGGAGTTTTGAGGCTGGGGTCGAACTCGGAAGATTTGTTGCCAACTTTGCGGAACAGACGTCTGCCACCGCCACCATTCTTGGAGTGGTAGTAAATATAGATGTTATGGTCTTCTCCGTCAACAGGTTTCTCGACAAAAGGTTTTGTCATCCTTTTCCCTTTGACCTCCAAGGTATCATCATCGACCATTTTCCATGCTGGCTCTTTAACTGGCTTGATTTCAACTCCGCGCTCCAATAGCTTTGCTCTCAAGGCAGGGTCGACACGCGGTCCCCCGTCTCTGCTGATTTCAAGCCGTGGTGGCGTTGGGACTTTTGCGACATCCAGTAGCTTCAAACATAGCCTTCTGTCCCAAAGAACCTTCTGCATTTCAAGGTCATTTATGTAAAATGGCTTGCGGAGGTTGACGTAATTAATGGCTTTACTGAGAGGGAAGCCTGACGAGAAAAAGCTAATCAAAAAGTCACAAGTTGGCCAGTTCTCGTTGTTCTCATCCAAAATGACTTTATCACCAAAAATAATAGTCTCGAATTCACCATTCTGGATAAGCCGATTTAAAATATGCCTGCAAGGCTTGGAAAGAACTTTGGCGTCCATCGCACATACGCCGATCTTACCAATTTTAGGCAATTGGGGTCTTCCTGGATTCGAAGAGGGCTTCCGAGACGACCCTGCAGAGCTGTTGGCAGAGCTACTCGGGGTCTCAGTCGGGGTTTCGTTGCCCGAGTCATTGTTACTTGCTGATTCGACCGCAAAATTTTGTGAGTCCGAAGGGGAGTTTCCAGAAGCTACTGTGGACGATTGTCCAAGGTTTGAGTTGCTTTTGAGCCTTTGAAGTTTCCCTCCTGGGTGAATATTATCGTATGAATTCGTAGGTGACAGCCCTGGTCTGGAAGAGCCTGAGGAGTGTTGGGAGCTAATGCTAACGGTGCGATCTAGATTCAAATCACATCCTATGTCCTCATCGATGTGAGATTCGTGGGGGCTTCCTGGAGGGGGTAGTTTCAACGAAGTGTTTTCGCTAGCTGAGGTTTTGGGGCTAAAACCCTCTAAGATCGGCGCAATCGACTCCATGGCTTTCTTGGTTTTGTTATTGAGTAAGAGAGGTGACATGGACCCCTGGCCCGTTTCTTTAGACTTAGAATCGCTCATTCGGGCTTTGTCTCTCTTCCTTAGAAACACCGAGAATTGGCGAAGCTGAAATCAATTAGCTGAAGACTTGTGTGTTTCGTTCACCAGCACACACTTTACAACCCACGTGCAACCCAGTGTTATATAAGCGTAATTTCTTACTAGGACCCTTAATATATGTCGCCATAAGTTGAAATTGACGCAATGAACTCGATTAAGATGGTTAAACCTGACTAAAAACAACTCACTACCTGGAAATATACACTTCTCACATCGAAAAAATAATATCAAATGCAAACTGAAGTGCTAAGATAAAGGCGGCGTCAGCAGAATACAGATATAATAATTCGTGGTCGATATGGACTTAAAATTGCCATCATTTTCGATTGGTGGAGCCGGACACTTATATAAAGCAGCAGACGTATTTATTGCTTAAGCGCGCAAATGACCCTCTCTGCTTCTTTTGTGTCCCCAGATGGCTTCTTGAAACCCCCTCTTAAATTAGCGAAAGAAGGATGTCTGCTAAAAACAGACTCGTATGCTTGATTGTTTTCATAGTGGAGTACAGCATCCTCAGCGACGCTTCAGAGCTTCGAGGCTTATGTAAAGGTACGAGTCGAGGCGACGTCAGCACTATAGCAAAGGTCGGAAGTGAGGTTAGAGAGACCAACTATATCCACCTTCAAGTTCGGATTCCGTAACTAACTAATTGGCTCCCGAAAACTTGTAGAATCCAGACCTTTGATTGTGACATGTCAGCCCGAGATCCGTCATCAGCTATTAAGTTATAGCTTGTCGACCATATGTCACGAGCGCATGAATTCAGCACTATCAGATTATCAGATGAGATCACACCCCGCTTTAAGCGAGTGCTGTATCGCCCGCGCGCGTAACATGAAACAGCACCAAAATAAAGTCACAGTAAGGATGTACGGAACCGACGAGAGCTAGAAACGATGCATGGCTACCTAACTAATTCGACTCAATCACCAAGCTCAACGTTTCAGGATATGATTCCAATTACTGCTAGCGTACTTCAAAAACTTAGCTGCGCAAACAGTACGCAACAGCTAGGCCATAAGAAATTCAGATTTCGAACGAAGCAGCGACGCCAGGGTACCAGTGTGAAACAAAAGGCACAGTATCTTTCTCTTGGTGTGTAACCAGTGATCACCATCTTTGCCGTTAATATATGATTAAATAATCATTTTCTTGGACCAGACCAATAATGAAAAATTTCGAGCTCGCAGTGCGATGAGCTTCACAAACAAAATCTCGAACGACAAGCACAGCAGCTCGCTAAAATGACTGAATCCTATAAGAAGCGCAAGTTTTCAACCAAGGAGGATGGTGCTCGTCCTTTTACGAGATCAAAGGTCCTTTCCCCTTTCCGAGTAGTTGGAAACGTTTCTAATGGTGTACCATTTGCTGTTGGAACATTAGGTTCGACATTTTACATTGTGACCAGTGTGGGTAAAACATTTCAAATATACGATGCTAATAACCTTAACCTGCTCTTTGTTAGCGAAACAGAAACAGAGTCGATTATAACCTGCCTCGCGGCGCATTTCCAATATGTGTTCGTTGGGTTCGGAAACAAGATCGGCGTCTACCGCAGAGGCAAGCTTGAACACCTCCTCCAGCTTCCAGAAACCGATGCTACTGTTACCGAGATCTGTACTTTTGGTGAGTTTTTGTGCGTTTCAGCAAACAACAACAACGTTTACGTCTTCAAAAAGGCCCCAGAGGATAAGTTTGCAACAGTTTTCTACACCAAGTTTGGCATTTCTCAGCTTCAGGGCTCAGAAATTGTTTCAGTAATTCACCTGCCCACTTACTTGAACAAAATTGTGGTTGTGACGAAATCGAATATTCTATTGTACAATGTCAAGTCTGGAAAAATGCTATATGTTTCTGACGAGTTCCCGCACCAGATAACCACTGCTGAACCCGCGCCTGTCTTGGATATCCTGGCACTTGGCTGTGCTTCGGGAGAAGTCATACTATTCAATGTCAAAAAAGCCCGCAAAATTCGCACAATTAAAACTCCAGTTCGCGTATCCTCTTTGTCTTTCAGGACTGACGGATCAGCCCACTTAGCTGTTGGCGCATCTAACGGTGACTTGATTTTTTATGACTTAGACCGCCGCTGCCGTATTCATGTTTTGAAGAGCGTGCATAAAGAAAATGCCGGCGGAGTATCAAGAGCCTGTTTCTTGAATGGTCAACCTATTGTTGTCACTTCGGGTAATGACAATCAACTGAAAGAATATGTTTTTGATCCTTCGCTGTCTCAAGGTGATGCAGAGGTTGTTGTACAGCCTCCACGTTTCCTGAGATCAAGAGGTGGGCATTCAAAACCTCCCAGCTCTATTCTCTTTGCGGACAATCAATCTCATTTTATTCTTTCCGCTTCCAGTGATAGATCCTTGTGGGGCTTCTCTTTGCGCAAAGATGCGCAGTCTCAAGAGCTCTCACAGAGGCAGCACAAGAAAAAGGACGGTGGTAGACTTGCGGGTAGCACTATGAAAGAGAAGTTCTCTGAAGTTCTGGCCATGGCCATTGAAAATTCGAGACAAGGCGAGTGGGAGAATGTTTTAACTGCCCACAAAGATGAAAAGTTTGCAAGAACATGGGACCTTGCCACCAAAAGAGTGGGTAGATGGACACTAAATACAATTGACGATGGACTGGCCAAAAGTGTTGCCATATCACCATGTGGGAATTTCGGTTTTGTCGGATCATCTAATGGTGGTATTGGTGTGTACAATCTCCAGAGCGGTTTACCAAGAAAGAAATACAGGCTACACAAAAAGTCGGTGACGGGCATTGCAGTTGATGGAATGAATAGAAAGATGATATCTTGCGGGTTGGATGGGATAGTAGGGTTTTACGACTTCAGCAAGTCTTCTTTTTTGGGAAAACTACAGCTGAGCGCTCCTATAACATCTATGGTATACCACAGGTCATCTGATCTTTTTGCCCTTGCACTGGACGATTTTTCCATCGTTGTTGTTGACGCAGTAACTCAAAAAGTTGTTAGACAGCTATGGGGCCACTCTAATCGAGTAAGTTCCTTTGACTTCTCGCCGGATGGCCGCTGGATTGTTTCCACCTCCTTGGATTCTACTATCAGGACCTGGGACTTGCCCACTGGAAGTTGTATTGATGGTGTCAGACTTGACAATGTTGCCACAAATATCAGATTCTCACCAAATGCTGATTTCTTAGCTACAACCCATGTCAGTGGTAACGGGATTCTCATATGGACTAACCGTGCACAATTTAGAGCATTCCCTGCAAGACAAATCGATGAAGAAGAGTTTGCTGGAATTTCTACCTCTGTGTCTTTTGGGCAAAACGGCGCTTCGATGCTTGATGGTGCATTTGACGCCAAAGAATTGGGTGACAGTAACGAAGTTGATTTCGGTCACTACGCCTCTGTTGATCAAGTGAGCAGGGACCTAATTACGCTTTCGGTAGGACCAAGAAACAAATTGCAAACGCTTCTAAACTTAGATGTCATCAGACAGCGTTCAAAGCCGGCTGAGCCTCCCAAAAAGCCCGAGAAAGCGCCCTTTTTTCTACAGCTCACTGGCGAGAAGGTGGGCGACGATACTTCTGTGAGAGAAAACGCAGCTCTGCAGGACGTCTCCGAACTGGAAAAACAGAGAGACGTCCAAAATAAGCAAGCTGAGGCAGAGGACAAATTGATGAAGCACAAGCCCGTCGCTGCCAATTTCGAGTCTCAATTCACGAAACTGTTGAGAGAAGGAAGTCTTGACAAAAATTACTCACAATTTTTGGATCAACTGACAAGTCTTTCTCCTGCAGCGGTTGATCTAGAAATCAGATCATTGAACTCGTTTGAACCTTTCCACGAGATCATATGGTTTTTGGAGGCTTTGACAGAAGGCCTGCTGTCTAACAAAAATTTTGAGCTTTACGAAGCTTTCATGAGCTTGTTGATGAAAGCGCACGGTGATGTTATTCACGCAAACAACCGACACGAGGGCTTATCCGAGGCATTGAGTAATTGGGAAAAAACTCACGCACTCAAGGATAGGCTGGATGAGATTATAAAATACTGCTCAAGCGTGGCGAACTTTGTTTCAACTGCTTAATTACTTGAGTGTAAACTTAGCTTAACTGATTAACCAGGCGAACTTTAAAATCTATAAATTATTTCAGTAGATCGCCCCACACCCTATGGCGGTTGCCCTTTTTAGCTTGTAGCAATTGTTCCATAGACTTTCCGCAGTTGTAGTGTGTAACAAGCTCCGAACTTGGCGTGTCGTACATTAAAAGTGTTTCGCCGGTGCTACATTTCAAATGCTTGTGACACACGTAGCACCTTTGTGCTTCCCCAATTATGCAGTACTTAGTGAGTTCATTATTCAATTGATACGTTTTGTCAACCAATGCAACTTGAAGTAAGTTCCTTTCCATTCTTGAAGTGTATCTCCTATTTGAAGAAGCCTCAATCTCCTTCGACAATATTTGATTTAGGTCTTTGAGTTTCATATCAGCTGGCAGTTTTTTTAGCGTCTCGATACTATCAAGCCTGGGACCGTGTTCCCTTAGAAATTTCAACACATTTTTGAAGTCGCCATCGTTGTGCGTAGCTTTCTTGATTAACTTATCAAGGAGCTTGCTAAAAAGTGAAAGTCCTGTATCAGCATCAGTAATATAGACATCGTAACAATAGGCCGAAGCAAGGTTGTAATTCGAAAGATCTTCTACCAGGATTGCTAAAGATTGAGCATGCTCCCCCATGATCTTCAAGGGGTAAACTTTAAGCCTTTTCACAAGCCGGTCCACTCCGTTGTTGGACTCATCAGAATCAATGAAATTTTGAAAGAGTCTAAGAACAGTACGCGGCTCATAACAGTCAGTTGACCTCAAAAGAGCCTCTAGCTTTCTTGCATTTTTCTCATCATGAATATTCTCGAGGTACCGCTGAATGAGGTTCATATAAACCTTCTTCTGAGTCGTCTTGAATGCATCAATCACAAACTCAAGGTATTTCAGTGACAAGCTCTTGTCGAAGTCGTCGATGAAGTCATATGCATTGATAAAGTTATACCTTGAGCAGTTAGGACTGAAGTTCATAAAAACACTGGAGATGACGAAGTCTTTGTCTTCAGGGAATTTCTCGATGAGCCATTTGGTATATTTGAAAATAGTATCAGATTCCTGCTCTGGTAGCTTCTTGATATATTCTACTACAACTGTTTTAATATCATTTGCGACATCACTTTGATGCTCAGACTTAATTTGGCTCTCCAACCCGATCAGAAGCTTTAGCGCCAGCTCATGTTCGCCTCTTTGATAGTAAAAATCAACCAATTCCTGTATCCTCTTGTGCTTGAGCAGTTGTTTTTCCACTGTTTCAAAGTCACAGGAGTTTTTGACCCTAGTAAAAGGACCTATCATAGAGGGGTTAAACTTGAGGTAAACATTAAAGAGAGTAGTGTCAACCATTTTCAAAAGCATGCTAACGTCGAGTTCCTGGCCATGATTTATCTGGAAGAAACTTATCCCAACTTTTATTTCCCTATCTTCCAGTTTCCATTCAACCTTCTTTCCGCAGGCTAAATTGTATAAGACCCTTCTTGTATCTGTTAAATAGGGAATGCACCATTTGATGATATACTGAGTTGGGACTTCTTCTATAGGTTCGTTATTGAATACACTCGTGTCGCGGAGCATGCCATCCTGCAAAGCATCGGGCATAAATTCAGTAAAGCAGTAGCAAATAACAAGCTCAGGGGGGGCTAAGAACTTAATGAAAATTTCGAAAATGCCTTTTATGACAAATCCCTGCAGCTTTGAAAGTCGTCTGACTAAGTTGGGGTCTCTCGGGACCTGTTCAAAACACTTTTGGCAGCGCTCGAAACAGCTTAAACTCCACAAAACATTCAAGTCACGAAGTTTTAACGCATACAAATCTAGTGTCTCTTCAAGGTCATCGCATTCAAAGCTTTCGCACAGCGCAACTCGGTCATGGGGATAGAGAATGGCTTCGCAAAAGATAATTTTCTTCATTGTCAGTGACATGCCCAAGTTCTCTAATTCCTGATAAGCAGCTTCATCGGAAGAAGCATCCGATTCATCGGTAATAAACACTCGGTAAATTTGTAAGTTGTCTTCGCATGTCCACACTAATAACGTGGAATTCGGCATTTGATAGACCTTCTTGATACCTTCTTCGACTTGTAAATCCAAATAAGGAAACCCAAATTCATAATCAACAATCCTCACCGACTTCTTGTTATTAAGTAATAGAAACTTCGAAGACAGATACTGCATACAGTCAAAACCAGAGTTTGCTTCAAAAAACCCATGGCCGTCCCGCACAGACATGTAGGTTAGCTTTGAATCGTTTACAATCAACTCATAAATTTTCTTTTGTTTTCCGTCCATCATCCTAAGATGCGGCTGACTAGCGGGCTGAAAGACCAACTTTTTGTTCTGGAGCTCGCCATTAGCCTCATGACTCTTGAAAAACTGCCTGAAACTCATTTTTCTACTCAAGATTGATTCGCTTGATGAAGCAATGGGCTCACTTGTTTTTCCGGACCTGAATTTATGAGACTCCATTTCTTTAATGGCATCATGTATACTATGAGGATACGTTGGAGAAACGATCTTTTCGATTATATTCAGATGTGTATTGTTCAGCTTCCATTGGTAGGTACCGCGATTGGTTGCTATAATAAATCCACTGCGGTCCATTTCGGCTGACATGACCACTTCGTCCTTGCTGCTAAGATTAACTTCTAAGACACTGTTGAAAGTGCGGTCTTTCCACAAAAAGAGCTTCAGGCTTGATGCTTTCTTGGAGCGGTATAGTAGTGCAGTAGTTGTGTGACATGACTCGGAACACTTTTCGAGCACCCAGGCCTGTTGAATGCCCCTCTTGTCCACGATTTTGTCGAACTGGTTCAGGTTTGTACTGTTCAACAAGACTATGCTCTTTTCACATATAGCAAATACTGTACTCAGTTGATCTGAGTAAAGCAGATGGTTGATAACTGTGTCTGTGTCATTTCTTTTCAGCAAATGGCTGTAGGTGTGAGATAACTTAAGTGTGTGTCCCTCAAAAGCGTAAACCAAGACGTCTCCAGCCGCAGTTGAAACCAATAGCTTTGCCGTTTCACATATAGGCAAGATCGAAGTCACATCATCAGCAAGAGTTGATGATAGCAGGCTAGCCGTGAGCATCTGTGATTTGGTGACAATTCACGCCTTCTTTTCATAGTACATGAACTTCAACTTTCAAAGGGCGAACAATCTCAGAGAATAATATTAAGGAATATGAAATAAGACACTGATGTCGAAGGCCACTAAAGAAGCTATACTCGAGCGGGCGCTGAATAAAATCATTAAGTCACAGACAAACACCAGTGTCGCAGAGGCTCACGAAGAAATTGAAAGTAATTATGCCTACATTAATCAGAAACAGCTCAAAAGACTAGTGGAGCTTCATGATGCCGAGTTCAAAGACAAATGCGTTGCGCCACTTCAGAAGTTATACTATAAGTATAGTGATACGGTTCTATGCGATGGGGACTTGCAGAACTGGGCTGAGCTAATAGAAAGAGATATTAGGGTGTTGGAAACCACCTTGGCTAAAGCGAGAGATAATCAATCTGGAGAGTGAGGACATGCTCCTGCGGGCGGAGCAGAGAGTGCGCCTAATATAAGATGCTTAAATGTAACGCCCTCTACAAGCTGATCCTAAAGTACTTGCTAACCTAAATTAATATACAGCTGCTACAAAATTCGTGTTTTGCGCCTTTACTTCGACAAGTGCACATGACTCTATTTCCCAGTTTTATTTGTCCCTTCATGCCAGTCCCTTTGCAGCCCTTTCCCACTTCTGAGTTTCTATCCAGCCCGCGTTGACTACTTGCATCGCGTCTTGTAAATTGAGAGGCCGCTTCAGTGGCGCCCCATCTACAACCAACTTGCGGTAAATGCGGACATATTGACGTGGAGCAATTTCCTTAAACACCTCTCTATTCTTTTCTGCAGTTTCTAGATAAGCGCTGTTTGTACCTGCAACCCATAGTTCGCGCCTTCTCCTCCAGACTTCCTCGGCTCTCACAAAGGGCTCGCCGGTGGCGGCTCGCAGCTTGGCGCATTCCTGGACGACATCAAAGGTTGCAAAAGTCTGCACGTCTTTCACTCTTGCTGACTCGTCCGGCCCTTCAAACTCTGAATCTAGCTCATCTTCTTCGTCCGTTAAAGGCATCTCGCGCGTTAGTGTCACGGACGTGCTGCTGTTCCGCTCCTCACTGACCCTTTCTCGGGTGGTTCCTTTGCTCGGTCCAGTGTCGAACAACCCGTTAACGGTGTTGTACTCTTCACTAGACTCGCTCTCCAGGGCCTCTTTCGACATCTTATGTAGCCCCACTTTGCATTTATGGAGAAACTGGCGTATGGAACCCCCAAGAGGGGATCCCGACGACTTGCGAGCTTTAGGTGCCATATTCGGTTCGAGAGAGAACCGCGTTCTGTACCCCAGGTTTTTATGAAACTGGAGGGTGTGTCGGTTCGATAATCGGTTCCAAATTGTTTTTGAATCGTGAAAACCCGAAGCATATCATGTGACCGTATTAACAAGCGTATCGACTTGCACGTGTCGCGACTGTCACCATTCAGCAGTCTTGATACGGTCTTGTAGCGGGATGTTCTGGGTTGAGGTGTCCCTGGGCTTGACCTCAATAGAATATATGCCGTAGCTGAGACCGTCGTGACAAGTGTGCCAGGGCCTCGACTTTAAGCCGTTTCTCAGGCTGGAAGAGTAGGCCTGGAGCGGCGGCAGCAGCAGGATGTCCACCTTGAGGTCGTACGCTGTAGGAGCAGGCGGTATAGTGCCAACCACGTGGTCGGGATCCGCGAGGTTGGCCGGCGTTCGGGCATGGGACTGCGGGCTGGAGCTGGGGATTACGCCGCAGTGCCTGAGTACCAGCAGGATGTCAGAGTCGTCAGTGTATATGTCGGAACCCCACATTTCATTGTTCGTGACGTGCAAGTTGGGCGAGTGCAGCTGTGCTGCGGCGGCAATGTCTTCGTAGCTTACCTCGATCGACATCAGGCAGTTGATGTCTGAAGCCTGGAGCTCCGGCAGAAAAGGACGCGGCATGATGAGTCGCATGTACTCAAAGTCTGGCTCCATCTGCGCCACGCTCTCGCGCGCTTCAGCCCCGCTCCACGCGTTGTAGCGCAACGTGCCCAGATGCCTCCTGTTCGCTGTGTAGTGCGACGCAACCAGCTCCAGAATCGGTTTCGAGTTGACTCTCACGGCCTGAGTACTACTGGAGGACTCGCATCCATTTTTCCTGCCGTGGAACGCACCATGTTCCCTTGAGGGAGTCGGATCCTGCTCGCGCGTTCTCGAAGAGTTAAGAATTGTTTGTTGCAGGCTGTATATTTGAGATTGCGTTTGTCGGTACGCCTCATTCAGATCTGTCATTGTAGCCATTTTAAATTAGGCATAAATATACTGGTCGTAGAGTAGATATCTCTTCTTTGTCCCTAACTCTATTATAAGCTGGCTCATCTTCTTTGAATGCTTAAGGGATAGCATGCCGCTTTGAAATATACTTAATATCCACTATTGGTTATTTCCTATTTCCTCTGTGGTATGTGACTGCTTTCCACCCATACATACTCAGATACACCCGTGCATTTCGGGGTGTTGAGAATTGAAATTATTTTGCGTGGGTTACTTTCGTACGAATTTTGAAATAATGTGCAATCCCCAGAAATAGACGTAGGGCTTGAAATCGAGTCTCGTATGACCGATTAGAGAGACGCAAACGGTACTGGGTCGCGTCCCCCGGGGGGTGGATGCCTACCCTACGCCTGCCTAGCATCCTGCCTGGGGACGGGTTCTCCTAGGCGGTACCGCGACGGGCAGCCCAGCTCCCCCGCCTACCGTGGAAGGAGTTTCCGCAGGATCTCGGCCTAGCCACAGAGCCCCGGCAGGACTCTCCCAGCCTAGCCCGCGGGAAAGCAGCGGAGGTGGGCTCTGATGCTACTGGAAAAAAAAGTTGGGTTTGACAAAAGTGAGCTCTAGCGATATTCGTAGTTATTATTCACAAGTAGAAGCACCAAGTGTACGAAATGGCCGGTTTGAAAGACGTTGTTACTCGTGAATACACCATCAACTTGCACAAGAGAGTATGTCCATATTTGAAACATTGAAATCAGCGGAAAGAAACGCGCAAGCGCGAGACACCAAAAGAGATGTGAGTTATGGGTACTCGCTGTGATTCTGGATCCTGTGGAGCGGTGAGCTAGCGAAATGCTAAGGATGAGGATCCACACAGCATCCGCATACCGTGAGACCGGAGACCAGTGGCAGAATCGAGCGTCCAGCTCAGGGCGACGCGCGCTTGCGTTTTTATCATGACACAAGCTTAAATTACAGTTGTACTAACCCACCATAGTTGCATGGTGTCTCTTTCAAGAAGAGAGCTCCAAGAGCCGTCAAGGAGATCAAGAAGTTCGCCAAGTTGCACATGGGCACTGAGGAGGTGCGTTTGGACCCAAGATTGAACCAGGAAGTCTGGAAGAGAGGTATCAAGGGTGTTCAATTCAGATTGAGATTGAGAATCTCCAGAAAGAGAAACGAGGAGGAGAACGCCAAGCACCCATTGTTCTCTTACGTGGAGCCAGTTGTGGTTGCCTCCGCCAAGGGCTTGCAAACCGTCGTTGTTGAAGAAGATGAAGCTTAAATCTACTGACCGGGTAGGACACATTTCCACAAGAATATTGTAGTTTAAGTTTTATGTAAAACGTTCAATAATAATATCAAAACGATTATAAGAGGCGGGTCACTCGATTCACTGGTGCGGTTTCCGGGCCGTCAGCCAGCTCTGTATGTATGCATGCCCTTAAGACAAGATGATGCAGAAGGTGGTTCCGGCAAATCTGTCCCCGTGACTTAAAAATAACAATTACGTTTAATTCCTATAAAACACCTAGACACTGTACACAACTGTTAGTAACCGGGAACAGCCAACATGGGCCATTCGGGGAGTTCCACTGGCATTCTCAGTGTAACTATGACATAAAAGCACTGACCACTCATTACATTAAAGGGCCCAGGACCCGCATTACCCAGGTCATAAGAAACAGACACCAAAACGGCATATGCTTCAGGCCTAAAATAATGGAGACGCACAACCAAAAGGTTGTGCGGGATGCCCTAAAAACGCTTCTTGCGGAAGCGCTCTGTTCTCAATAGGCCAGCAAAAAATTAAAGTTTATCATCATAAAATGCGAGTAGCAAACTCCCCACGCGGCATTTCAGGCAGTAGCGAAACATACTTCTTATTGACCCACCATATTGCCTGCACGAACTGCTGTTCAGCCCGCTGGTCAGACACGAAGCACTCGACGCGCCTGGGTCTCGAGTTTAAGAGAGGTTAAAATTACTGGAAATTTTTCAGTCTTTTCCATACAGCGTGGCGGGTTACCCTGTAAACAAGCAGTGAAAGAGAGGGCATCGGGCAGGACACTGAGGCGAAGGGTGATAGCAGCATCCGTTTCCAGGTTATGGTTTTGAATGGTTCTTGTAGGGAATGTCTGTAGCCTCCGCGAATCCTTGCTCTCCAGATCTTTTTAGCACAAAGTTATGGTCAAACCAGTCAATTAAATGGGAAGTGTCTTTGATATTCATGAGCTCACTGTGCAAGGACTTCTCAAGCCCCATACTACCGAGCATGCAGTGCAAATGGTGGAGTAATAACTGGTGCGGTAGACCCCCAAACTCCATAGTGTAATGCCAAAAAAGCTCTAGGGCTCCCCAAGGGCAAGTCTTAAAGCCGCCAAAAAGTGCAGGGTTATCTAAAAGACCCCTAACAGCCATTACACCATCCACCCCCGTGTAGTCCAATATCCTCTGAAAGTCGCTCATATCGAAACAGTCACCGTTCGCGATCACAGGTACGTTTCGGCTCTTTATCTTCTGCGTGATGAACTTTATGGCGTCGAGATTCACTGGCTCAGAAGATCTCGTTGTTCTTGTCCTCCCGTGAATTGTAATCCAATCAACACCAGCATCGCAAAGCTGGTTACATAGATCCACAGTTTGGTCCCAGTTGTCGTGAATCCTGATTTTGGTTTCCAGTCTCACCTTGTCCCCGTATTTAGTCTTGACAGCGGAAACCATGCTTGACAAAAGTTCCGGATTATAGATCAGCGCGGAGCCAATCCCTTCGCGCACCTGTTCTTTTATAGGGCATCCGCAGTTTATACCGATTCCATCGCAGTAGGGGCTAACCAGCTCCACAAATCTAAGCAGATCTGTTACGTTGTTCACCCCAACCTGAACAATCAATGGAGAATCACTTTCATTCGAACTAAAATCAGCCATTCTGGCATGACAGTTACGCACATATTCTCGAGCAAGGATCATTGGTGTGTAGACAATATCAACGTTATAGTGGCGGCACACTTGGCGAAACGGCAACTTCGAGTATCTCACCATTGGTCCCGCAATAGTCACAGCCCTTTGGTGTGTGGCTTTTCGGGTCTTGATAATGTGCAAAGGGTCATTCTTCTTAGTCAGGATCCTAGCCTGCGGGTACTTGCTCGACATCTGAGAGATTGCACAGAGGATAGCTAGGCGAGCCTCTGTAAAACGAAGTTATTGTTTCGAAAGAGAACAATGCTTGCAGGCAAAGCGGCTCAGCACATTTATCTGAAAAAAAGATAGTCTAGATATTAATATTTTCAACTTTTGTTAATATTACATGATGGTGATGTATACTCACTCCTATAAATGTACCACCAAAAGGTCAGCGGAGCCAAACGGCTTGTTGCAAGTGGGGCATTTGCGCATTCTAGCAGCTAACCGCTCTTTACAACACTCTTCGCAGAAAACGTGACCACAGTTCTTTATGGCTGTGTTTTTCCAGTTTTTGGAGCATAGGGAACAATAGACGATGGTTCTGAAATTATCAAGTTCCTCAGCTATTATGCTGTTGTCTCCGCCATTGGAGACGAGGGATTTATGCAACTTTTTGGCCTTGTTTTCGGCCTGCGAGAGCTGGAGTTTCAAAGCGCTGTTTTGAGACTGCAAAGAGTGAATGTTAGATTCGAGACGGGCGTCTTGCTCGATTTGCTTCGCCCTTTCGCCTTGCAGGGTCTCGACCACTTTTTTGGTCTTGCCTAGCTCCGAAGTAAGATCCATGATCTTGAGTGAGACTGCTTTGCTTGATTCCATGAGTCGCTTTTCATTGGACTGAGAGAGATGAATTTGTTTGTTAAGACTTTCGACTTTGCTCTGCAGAGTGCGTTCGATCTCCTTTAGTTGGTTTATCAGCTCATTGGATTTGTGTAAGTTTTTGGATAGGTTCTTATTCTCTATGAGAATTGAGTCTTTCGACCTCATTGCCGTGAAATACTTCTGGTCTGCTTTTGTTTTTTCGACTGTAAGCTTTGCCACAATTGATTCTTGACTTATGTGGTCAGAGTACTTCTTGTGTGCAAACTGTGTTAATTCCTTAAAGGCCCGTTCCAAATCTTGTAGCTCTTTCATCACAGCATCGTTAGTTGCTTCCACAGATTTGTTCTCCATTTTTTCAATGCGCTCTTTTTGCAAGTCCAAGACCTTCTGTAAATCTGCCAACATCTCTGATTTTGGTTTTTGATTTTCCATTATAGCGATCTTACTTGTGAGCTCATCTCTAGTTGCTCTTATCCTCACTAAATCCTTTTCAAGCATAGCGTTATGCTTCTTCAAGGCATCCTGTGCTGTTTGGAATTCCATTGATAGCTTGTTTGTAAAAATCTCCTTCTCTTGAACCATTTGCTGGAACTTTGACAAGTATAAGTCATTGGCTTGTGTCAACTCAGCGTTCTCTTTAGTGGTGAAGTCTAACTTTTGCAGAAGTGCTTCCCTGTCATTCTGAATACCACGGTTTGTTTGCTCAGAGGCGCTGTTAATTGATGTAATTTCAGTCCGTAACCTCGCGATTTCAGCACCAGAGCTGGCCTTCCAGCTCTCCAAATCCTTTAGGGTGTGCTTCAGTAACTCTATCTGGTCGTTGAGATCTTGTATTTGCAGTTCATGTTCCATCTTTGATACGGCTTCCTCCTTCTCGTCACCAGTTGCCGTGTTTGTTACCTCGCTTTGGTTAGCTGGCGAAGCCTCAGTCGCATCTTTAGCATTGCCTTCTCCGAGAGAATCTTGCAGCTTAAACACCCTCCGCACTGTGTCACTATCCTCCCTATCATAGCGGCGTATTAAGTCTTGATAATGCTCTCTTATTGCGGAGATCTCCTTCCTTAGCTGCTTGTTATGTGCGGAGAGCTCGGCTTTTGCGGCTTCTAGTTGGTGGAGCTGCTTATTCCAGCTAGCCTCGCCGGGGCTTTGCCGCGCCGAAGGCTCGTCTTCAGATATGTGTTTCTCCACGAGGACTGTAAAGTCAGCCGCCAGTGCAAGGACCTCTTTACCGTCCCCTTCGAGAATAGTGTTACATAGCTTCTGCGCCTCTTGATCTTCCTTGCTCAAATCAAGAATCTTATTGGCGAGCGCCGTCACCATCGCGTAAAGACTGGCATACTGTTCTCTGATCTCAGCGCTTTGTTGTCCGCAAACCTCTAGCTGCTTCTCTAAGCTTTTCTCCCGACATCTGTGTTTGTTTATCGTTCTAAACAGAGCCTCCTTCTGGAACGCTATCACATCCTTCCGCGTTAGTGGTTCTGAAGGGTCGGTCAAACCCCAATCCAGTTTAGCTTTTTTGGGCGTTGGCTCTTCAGACATGTTCCACCGAGCTCCTGGGCCGTTTGATGACCTTGTTTGTCTCAATTATCGCCACTTTTTAATCCATCTTCAACTCTGTTGATGATTATTCGCCTTTAAAATTTTTCTACATGATATTTCTTAGTTCCTAAAGGTCGCCCCCCACGTTATATATGACATCAACACCTTGGCATAATAGGTTAAGGTAGACCCCAAACAGATGATGAAAACGCCTTTTGAATCGCTGCATCTTGCGCCTTTGGGCTTCAAACACCTAAGGCTCGTTTTAGGGTCACGTCCCTGTGCTTTTTGAGTTGATTGATTATTCGAAGTAGTTTTTCAGCGTTGTATGATTGTGCAGCGAAAATTAAATACGGAAATTGCCTAGTGAAGCGCTTGGGTGAACTGTCAGGACTTGAAACGAGACAAGAACCAGAAAACAACAAACGAAGAAAAGGCTCAAGGTTGATAGTGAATCACTGAAACGTGTTACTGATAATTATCAGACTGTAGAAGAAACCCGAGCCGTAAAAAACTCGCGATGGAGGGGCCCAAAACGGAGGCTCGGCTATTACACTCGCTGAACAAATTCATAGCTCTAATCAGTCACGTAGACTCGAGTGGGCAGGCCAAAGCGGCGCCGAACAGCAAGCTAGTGGCAAACTTCCTGAGGCTTAATCTATTGTCGGGCTTGCGGGTAGCTCAACAAGCCTCAAGCATTGTGGAAAGCCGAGAAGCCAAAGAGAGAGATATTTTGGTTCAATGGTGGATCACACTCCTTAACTTTCTGAACAGCGACGTCAGCGATTCAGATGAGCAGCCTAACTCCCCACTTCTTAGCATTGAGCTCCTATCTGTCTCGTTGGAATGTGTCAGCAGGATCCTAACCCTGCTCATCGTAACTGCCGGGGAAGACGCGGGGTACAAGCGTGACTTGGAAGTCTATTCATATCACACGCTTTTGACTGTGCACTATGTGACTAACAGGCTTATCACTAACACTAAAAAGCGCAAGCAGCTCTCTGGAAATGCATCATTGCACCCGTCTCAGCTCAAAGTGAAGCTTGCTTATTACAGTGACTACAACGCTCTGCTTAACGCGTTTATGGGCAAACTGATGGCATATGCGTTCTACTTTCTGGATTCTTGCTTTGATTACGACTACTCAATCCTGGCATTCTTAGAACCCTGCATAGTTCCAGTATCTCGCTCCTTTGTCGCTGTGCCATGGAAAACAAAGGACTTCCGTGTTGTTCAAAAGCGTCCGAACGAACAGTCTTCTATTTCACGCCCCAACCAGAATGGCAGAATCTTTCAGGTGATGATTTCATATTTAAGAAATGACATTGTTTTCATGGCGTTTTACTGGCATTATTGGTATATTGCTTTGAAATTACTCTCAACAAGCGGCATCAACGAAATCAGCTTGGAGAACCTCCCCGGCTGTTCTTTCTTGAGCTGGTACCTCGGAAAGTGCATTGATGGCGACTTTCAGTCATTCACGCGATACGTCAAATCGCAAGAAAGCGACATCACCCAACATAACAAAATTCATGCTAATCATTCATCTGCAACCAGTGAACAAATGAACAATTTTGTGTTTGTGAACTTTAAAACAATAAAACTCTGGGAATGCATAAGAACGTTGATAGGATGCGTTCATCCAGCACTTCCAACGCTGCTGAAAAGTCTCGTTTCTTTCCATGATAGCATCCAATTCAGGAAGATTTCGAAAATCCCTTCTCATGATTTTCTCTTGGGAAACTTAGCGTACAATCGGGTACTCCAGTTTATCATATTTCAGTTCGAGACGGTGCCACAATACCTCGAATGTCTGGATTGGCGAAAGTGGTGTCATGGTATTATGCGAATGCTCAAAACTCTGAATGTCAATTGTCAAAGTGTCGCGCTCTTGGCACTTTTCAATATTTGGAAGTTCATTCCCTCTCGGAATGCACTAAAAGGTGATATGTCTTACCTTCTATCTACTGTGCTGTGGAAACACTTAGCATTGGAAACACATTATGACGTTATTCGTATCCTCTTTTTCAAAATTATTGTCTTTCACTTGTTGGACAACGAGATTGACGAGGATGGGAGTGTGAAGTGTCGCGTTCTAAGGAACTTACAGAATGCATATATACGAGCATCGGAGCTCTCGAACTTTGTCTCCTGTGAACCACTTGCGGATCATTCAAAAGATTCCCTTCTTTTTCACATGAACAAGAAGTTGATCTTGTCTAGCACAGAGTTCACAGATGAAGAAACTCTTGTGAACGATAATGACGAAGTGAAAACTTTTGATAGAAGAAAAGCGATACTAATCCCCTCGGTAATATCTGTGGCAAGCATTCGCCCCATGGTGGTGCTAGGCCGCGGGAAATATCCGTTCGACGTCCTAGACGAGATGGTGCTTAAGGCTGCGAAAAAGGCGGCAAGCCGAAGAAGAGAAGCAATCAACGCAAGTCCGCCTCCAAAAGAAAGTATAGTCAGCAGAGCTAACCGAAGCACAAGTTTCAGCAGTAGAGGCACTGATGACTCGACTGCTGACGAGGAAGATCAAGGCAACGCAATATCGAGTGCATTAGGATCCCTTTTCTCGAAGTTGGGCTCTTCAAGCTTCAAGTCCACTCAAAAACCTAAGACTCCGACTTCAAATAAGCTGTCCAAAGTCTACATTCAAAGCAGGCAGAGAAAAAACTCTTCCCAATCTTCCAGTTCAGAACGGAAACTAGACTGCGAATCAACTGAAATGATATCAATGTATTCATCATTATCTGCTGCATCCTCTGTGTCGGGTAATAAAAGTGGATCGTCACTCGAACTCCGAACCCACCCATCAAACTCTTCCATGAATATTGGTTTTCATCGATCTCACCCGGTTAAAGATGATCATGGAAAAAGCCTCCCACCACAACCACTCAAGAAGAAGAAGCTTCTGGCACCGCCGGAGCAAAAATTCTCCGGCGAAATTAATGGGAGGAGAAGTATTCAGTGGATGTTTCGTTTGATCACTGCCCCGATGTCAGGCTCTTCCTCCTCTGCTCTCTCAAAAGTTCAAGAGGCGAACGATCGTTGGGGATGTGTCACGGCTCGAACGTATGATAAGCCCCTGCCTGCTACTGCAGACTCGAGTGATACACTGGGATGTGACTTAGACTTAGGCAGCTTGAACACAAGCCTCAGTGACTTTGAACTACATGAGGCCGATTTTCCGAATACACTACAAAGCTCTTCTAAAAACACCTCAGAAAGCCCGACTCAGAACTTGCCCTACCCGGATTTTCTGAGCCTTGGAGCTAGTACAATTGATAGTATAGAGGGCAGCGACGACATCGGGAATATTTCGGTTTCCCAATGGGGCTTGGACATTCAAACTAGTTTCACCAACATATTGACAGAACCTGATGAAAGCGGCCAATTGGAGTCTTTTGCGAAATTAGCAGATAGCGGAGCTAATCTGCCGAGTGTTGCTGTTATGAAACAAAGAACTGAGCTTTGTAAGTTGATCAAACTGATAGACGTGTTCAACTGCACAATAAAGGAGCGCTGTAACTTTGCAGATATGTTTCACGACGGCAATGCACAAATTCTAATGGACTCAGAAATTGGGACTTTTAGAAGTCCTCAATTTGGCAGTAGGAGTACTATTAATGCACAAATTGATTTTTTATAAGACTGTATAGTTTTAACGATGCCCCAACTTTATGTATTTATAGAAATTTTGCTACGATCATTGCCCCCATTGGCCGTGCGCTAGTTCATTAAGGCCAACCTACCACGTACAGGAAAGCGGGATATATATAGATTGCGAAGTTATTGTTTCATAAAGTGACACATAGCGAGTGGATTATTTTTTCTATGCAGGTATTAGCTTTAATCATTTGTCTTTACTTTCCTTTACGCGTCCGGCACGTAGGAAAGTGAGCCCGAAAGCCAAAAGGAAGAACACGGTTATGATTGTATCAAAAACAATTGTTCCCACAACGTAAGTTAACTTCTTCCATCTTATCATAAGGTTTCTCAGGCTATTTTCAAAATTCATTGATAGCTTAAGTTCTGAGCTATTGGGGTCTACGATCAGGTTAGCATTACCAGCGCACCTCAAAGATATTTCTAGGCACTTGGCGTCATGCTCAACAAAAAACGGACTTTCTAGGCGGTAAGAGTTTACTAACTCGTCTTGAATTTGCTTTGAAAATGTGGTAGTCAAGCGTCTAGTTCCACTGACAGAGTGAACGTCCCTCGTATTCGCACAACTTAGCAGTAGAGTCTTGCGAAAGACAACAGAGGCACTGGACTTTCCTGACTTGAATACTGACAATGAAACTTCTGCATCTCTTATACTCCAGTCGGTTACCTTGTTCAGACAGAATATATTCAAGGTCACATCTATGTTATAAGGTATATCAGATCTTAATGGCACACTTTGAGCGAAGCCATTAGACGAGACGGTTGGGAGATTGGTATCCTCCGTCGAAAAACGCTTGAAATCAAACTGAAATGTTGTTTTACCAGTCCATCCTCCCATTTCCCGCTTGCTTTCCGAAAAGGATACAGTTTGTGTGGTGTCGGGGGGGATCATACGTGAATAAAAATCTCTAAAGAGAAAAGCCGATAGAGGGAATATGAACGCGATGTTCACTAGCATCAAAATCAATATGTACGCCCACCATTGTGCCCACTTTAGCGGCAAGGTCAGATTGATTTGCATACCCTAAAATAAAGACCGTGATTAAGTTTTCCACTATTCCAGGGTTTTGACGCAATCGCTGAATAGGATAAAGAGCCGCCTCCGCGTTTGGGTACCACGTATGCCAAATTGAGAAATACTGGCTGCCAAATGGGTATTTCTTCAGAGTTTGAAGTATAGTGAGCAAGTTGTTTTCGTATATTCACGCCTAAAAAATATTGATTAGAGGTTTCTTCGAGAGGTTGGTATACTTAGAAAATTCAATAATAATACATCCATACGTAAAACTAAACTACCATCAATGCGTAGAATGTCCTCTATGATATTTCAGCCCATTCAAGTTCTTGTATCTTTTACCGCATACCTCACAGCGGTAGGGCTTATCCTTTTCAAATCCCATGCCATCAGGATAAGGCTCATTGCTTTCAGGGTCTATTATGCTGAAAGTGCCGTCCGGATTCTCGTGCAGCTTCTGGTTTTGATGCCCATGAAGTTTATGATACTTCAACCCATTTTGATTTTTATACGTTTTGTCGCAGCCGATGACGGGACATTTAAAGGGTTTGTGCTCTTCATGGTCCATAACGTAAAGCCTTCTGGCCGGGTCGTCAATAAATCCAGCCTGTTGCTTGCGCTTATTAGCTGCTGTCGCTGGAGCGGCAGTGGTGGTAACCTCGTCTTCTTCATCATCTTCGCTCATACTACTATCATCAGAATCATTTGCACTACCCATCTTTGAGCGATGGGTTGGCACCTTAGAGGCAGGGTCCACATCAACTTGCTTCCATGCCTTTGCAACTTCTGCCGTTAAAGATGGAGCAGCTCCCATGATGGCGCTGCTGTCGTGAAGATCATCGATTATATCAGCATCCATAAAATCTAGATCAATGCCGGCTGCCGCCGTGTTCACTTGTGAAGAAACACGGCTTCTTTGGAGCGAAGCGCTTGACATGCCTCCCGCAGGGCGGTGCTGTTGCTGTTGCTGAATTTGAGAACCTGGCCGCTGTTGTTGCCTTAGCTGTTGCTGTTGGTATTGATGAGCATGCTGCTGCTGCGGTTGCTGATGGAACTGTTGTTGCTGTTGATGTTGGAACTGCTGCTGTTGTAGGGTTGTGGCATCCATTCCATGCTTTGACATAGGCTGCATGTTAAGAGAATAGTTATTAAATGCTGCCTGCATTTTGTTGTTGCTAAATCTTCCGTTGCTCACGCCAGTGTTCATCATATTCCCCGCTTTCCCGCTCTGGGCAGCACCTGTCTGTAGAAAGACCTCATTAGTTGAGACAGCATCTACCAGGTTACCGTTGAGGTGAAGCTGCTGTACGTTGCTAGTGGTATTGGAAGAGGGGTTGTGCGAAACACCGTGTAGCTGTTGCTGCATGGCTTGGTTAAGCATTTGGTTCTGAAGTTGCTGCTGTAGCTGATTTTGATGCTGCTGTCGCTGCTGCTGTTGTTGCTGCTGCTGCGGTGATTGCTGAAATTGCAAATTATGACGCTGTTCTTGTGAGAAGGGATGCTGTATGTGTGCTTGTGTATGCGGATTAGTCTGATGCGGGATGCCTTGTTGGATGTGTTGTTGCAGCTGACCACGTTGTTGTTGATGTTGTTGTTGTGGCTGTTGGTGTTGTGACTGCTGGCTGTTATGAAGGCGCTGCTGCTGCTGCTGCTGCTGCTGTTGCTGTTGCTGTTGCTGTTGCTGTTGGTGGTGACTCTGCGGCAGCTGCTGCGGGGATTGGGCGGGATCGTGCGCCTGATGCTGTAGTTGCTGCTGGTACATAGCGGCCATGCGCTGCTTCTTCAGAAGATTGTTATTTGCCGTCTGAGCGGAAGATGACATGCCCCCAAAGTTGGCACCGACGCCGCCTGGGGCGCCGGTGACAGTGTGGGCTGACGCAGTGGTTGTCGGTATATTTGCCATCGAAGAAGCATGAGTGTTGGTAGTGCCAGGGGATGTTGATATGTGAGCCTCTTCGTAGTGCCTCAATAGGTCGTGGAGACCCGGCAGTAACAGGCCGCAACATGAATAGTCTTTACAGTACTGTTTCTCCAGGTTAGGTAGGTATGCAGATGCAGCGCCGGGAGGCGAAAAAGTATTAGCGTTGGAGAGATTAACAACGTTGGACGAGCCAGCAGTTTGGGAGGATGCCGCTGGCCCCGATCCAGAATTCGAGTGCGCGGCTGACATGTGTGCGTGTATCATCACCTCGTCCCGCAGCCATGACCCGATGGTCAAGGAGCCCCACGAGACACCCCCCATGCCTTGAGAGTGTGCTATGGACTCGCGTCTCAGCCGTGCCATGTTAGAGGCACTGGCCGAGGTGCCAGGCTGCGACGAGGCCGAAGGCTGGTTGTTAATAAGGATGCCGGGAGTGGAACCCGAGCTGGGGGCCGTTGTGGTGGCAGAGGCGTCCATTTGGTCTATCGCTTAGCGTGTGTCTCCGCCTGTCAAAGGATCAACCGGGGAATGCCTAAAGCTAGCTAGTTGCGAAATCTAACGCTTGTCCCTGTCTCAGGCGTCTATCCAGCGCTCAGGGGCCTTGCTACGGAAAAAGACGACGAGTCGCTGTGGCGATCAAGTGCGAAAGAAACTCTCAAATGACAGGCCAGACGAAGAGGCCAGGAAAGGGAAAAAAAAAAAAACCGGGTATAAGAGATGCGATCCCTCTCTGTAATACGGACGAAGATCTCAAAACGGGATAAATAATCCTATTTTGGTCTTGTGCAGTAGAAAATGCTCTCTGTACTGCGTGCGTATCGCTTGCTATGTGCTTGTCAGCTGTCCGGAAGGTGCGCAACCAAAGTAACGCTAGTGAAGAAGAGTTTCGCGGCCTGAGCCCGCGCCGTGATGGGAAAACCTTGTGAGCGAATCCCCGCGCACTTCGTACGTGCAAGTTCGTAGCCTTAGTACATCAGCACTGCTCACAGCACCCATCAGCGTGGCGGGACCGCTCGTGACTGCTCCCGATTCTGGCTTCCTGAAGCTGCAGAACGCTCACAGTCCTGCACGCACAATGGAGAGAGCTGTGTTCCCGCAGCCTGCGCGCCGCCTCGTTGCGCGCGACATACCCTACGACGCGCCCTGCGGAAGCCTGAACGGTCCCGCTGTGCGTCTGCAGGACACGCGCACGCTGCCAGCGGCGGCCCACGGCGGCTTGCCGTGTCCCAGGAGAACCCAGAAACTGACCCAGTGGGCCTGGTGGGTCTGGTCCACCCACACATCCATTTTGGGACAGAGCGTGAATAAAAGAAATGACGCGTTTGCCCGCGCCCTAGGGCTGGAAAGCTACCAGATCTGGAAATGGCCTTTCGAACGAAGACAGTCCGAGCAGCGCTCTAGGCGGAGCTCGGAGAAGCGCTCGAGAGGCAAGTCTTAGCGAAGCCGAAACTTTGTGGTAACGTGACCTCCAAATGTCTGCAGGCATCCGGTTGAATCCTGAATAAGCGCGCACCGGCCGCCAAGGGGGACGAGACTGAGTTTTGAGGAGGATGGCGCTTGGTCCGGCTTTCAGGTGAAGCTGGGAAGTAGTGAAGGCGTGTGCGATGCAACGCCTCGTTTCGTGTTTTAGACGGTTTGCGGGAATCCAGCCCCTTGCTTCCATGTTCATGGCCCATACGAATGCATAGGACTTAAGCGCCTTTCGAGGGTCTCGGAGCCTGACCATAGATCCATGTACTGTTTCTCATGGGTGGATCGGTTGCATCGTGTGTACGTGTTGGTAGCACGATCTCGAGAGGAGCTCATTTATTGCGAGCACGTTATGTGTTCTTTGTGTATTGAGCACTGGTGAACTGTGCAAGTTAGAAAGACTGATTTTTTTTTTGCCCTTGGCGGCTATTCTGGAAGGGGAGGGAAAAAGATTTGATGTCGTTATTAGTGACATTTTTCTCAGTTCAGTGTTGGGGGAAGTAAATACACATCGTCAAAGGCATCGGATATTGCGTGCGTACTTGCGTGGGAACCGCAGAGATAGTGTGTCTGTATGTGTGTCTGCCTGCGTGTGTAGAAAAGCGGTCTAGCGTGAGGCTGGTTCCATATGCTTTTTATATGAACAGTTATTTCGTCTGTGGCGACTGATGAGGCTGAAAATTTTCCATTTCGTAGCCAAAACGCACAATGCAGCTGCGATGAGATGAACTCCGTCGTCTGCCGAAAGCACAAGCGCACGCTAAGAACCGTATTAAAATGTCTGAGAAACGCTCTTTGGACACTGATGCGCCGCAAGAATCCGCACCTTCAACGAAGAAGCAAGACTCCCGCGGAATCGCCCACATCAAGCCTGAATTTATAGTCACGGCCAGCGTCACTGACACCCGCACTTCGGAACCGCAGCATGAAGAAGAAGAGCCAGTCTCCGACCGTATATCTACGGGTGCTGCTGGAAAGAAGGGCAAGCAGAAGAAAAGAGGCCAGAACAAAAACAGAAACAACATTCAGGTGAAAGAACAGTACCAGCTGTGCTCGAAACTAGTACTTGGTACCGGAAATGGCCAGGAATGTCCCTTCGGCGAGCAGTGTCGCTATGTGCACGACATCGACGAGTATCTAGCTCACAAAAAGCCCGAAATAAAAAGTGAGTATTTCCCATCGTGTCCAGTGTTCGCGACGCTGGGCCGCTGTCCTATGGGGTTCAAGTGCCGGTTCCTGTCCTCGCACTTCGACTCTGCGACCAAGCAGCTGCAATTCAAGCCCGAGGCAGAGACGCAGAGGCTCTACGACGCAAACCACGAGGTGAATCACATAGCCGCCGACAAGAAGCTGGACTTGATCAAGAGGCGCTTCCCTTTCGAGAAGAGTGAGCATGTGCTTGAAATTATAGACGCCATACAGCAGGAGTACCGCGACGGCATGAACGAAGCGCAGCAAGCGCATGCCTCTAAGAAGGCGAAAAGTGACGGGTCAGCCGCACCTGCCGGCGAGAGTTCAGAAGCGCCGGTCAAAGAGGGGCCTGTGGCTCCCCAGGTTGCTCAACGCGAGCGCGAGTTGAAGGAGAAGAGACAGCGCCAAAAGGATATGTACCTCCAGTACAAGGACACAAGGTTTTTCGCGCAGGAGAAGAAACCATTGGATCTTCACAACAAGAAAATTGTTTCCCCGCTAACTACTGTGGGAAACCTGCCCTACCGTCGTCTGATGCGCAAGCTCGGTGCGGATGTCACCTACTCCGAGATGGCGCTAGCAGTACCGTTGATCCAGGGAACCAATTCTGAATGGGCACTTCCTAAGGCCCACGTGAGCGAGACGCCCGGGTTTGGTGTCCAGATTGCATGTTCCAAAGCGTGGCAAGCAGCGAAAGCCGCCGAGGCCTTGGCTGCGAATGTTCAGGACGTTAGCGAGATTAACTTGAATTCAGGGTGTCCAATCGATCTTCTCTACAGGCAGGGATCCGGAAGTGCGCTTTTGGATAACCCAGCCCGTATGTTCAGGTGCCTGAACAGCATGAGCTATGTGTCCGGGGATATTCCCGTCACCGTCAAGATCCGTACGGGAACGAAGGACGGTCATCCCATGGCCGAGGGCCTGGTTCGCAGGCTCGTGAGCGAGACCGATGTGGCCGCCATCACCCTTCATGGGCGTACAAGGCAACAAAGATACACCAGAAACGCCGACTGGGACTACATTAGCAAAGTGGCCAGCACTTTAAGAGAGGCGGAACACGAGGTCGAGGAGAAAGACAAGGAAAGACGGGAGAGCAAGCTGCGCACGCAGTTTGTCGGCAACGGAGATGTCAACAACTTCGAGGACTGGTACAAACACGTGGAAGACGAAAACATCGACAGTGTAATGGTGGCGCGCGGTGCATTAGTAAAGCCCTGGATTTTCGAGGAGGTAGAGGCCCAGCAGCACCTGGACAAAAGCAGCGCGGAGAGACTGGACATCCTCAAGGACTACGCGCACTTTGCGATGGACCACTGGGGTACCGACGAGTACGGGATCTCGCAGAGCCGTAGATTCTTCTGTGAGTTCATGTCTTTCTTCCACAGGTACGTGCCAATGGGCATCTGTGAGCGGTACCCTGTCCTGCTGAACGAGAGGCCGCCCAACTGGAAAGGCAGAGACGAAATGGAAACACTGCTGGGCAGCACGGACGTGAACGACTGGATCAAGCTGAGTGAGATGTTCTTTGGCAAAACGGACGAGAACTTCGTTTTCATGCCAAAACACAAGAGCAACTCGTATGCTAACTGATTAGGGGAAGCTCCCGCTGAATACGTAACGCGATCTAACTTTCTAACTTTTCTTGCGTACTTAGTTATTGCTACCTGACATGTCGGCCTGCAGGCTCTCGGCACGCTCCTTCATCGAAGCGATCTTCTTGTCCGCGGCCTCAATTTGCTTCCGCAGATCCTCGACGTTCATTTTGTCGGGGACGGACCTGAACTTCTCCTTCATTTCCAGCAATTCCCAAACGAGCCCGTAGGTGCGGAACACTGTGAAGGTCAGGAACAGCGTGATTCCGGTGAGGTACATGTTTCTCTGCGCGTAGAACTTGCGGCTCTGCACTTCGTTGCGGTCACTGACGCCCGACGCAAGGGGCGTCTGTGAAAGCTCGCTGTTGATGCTGTACACCCGGTTGATGGTGTCGACAAACAGCAGCAGAATGAAGGCCAGGACGCACTTGATCGCGACCTGCACCTGCGTTAGCCGGAACGGCTTGATCAGAGCCATCGTGATGGGCTTGCGGAACTTCGAGGGTACCGGCAGCGCCAGCAGCAGGAACATGACCATCTCGAAGGCCAGGATTCCGAAGACAAAAGTGTAATAGAGAGTCATTGATGTGCGGGACGGTACTGGACTGGCGTTTCACCGTTTGCAAGTGGTGAGAAGAGGGATAGAGCTCGTCTTGAAGGGCCTACGCAAAACAGGGAAAAGTGAACGTGTAGAAATAGCAGCTCCGTACACGATGACGTCCCGGAATAAAACACGGCGATGTTCTGACGTACACTATGACGTTATACACGTTCGTTGTGATATATTCTCGTCTGGTATTTTCCTCATTAGATTTTCGGTGTACATTCCCTCCCAGGACAAAAACAAGCCAGCTGTCTCGGAGAGCAACGATGCCAACACAGGCTCATGACACAACCATAGCCGCGCTGCTCCAGGCAGTGCGCTCTCGCACTCCACTTGGATACGAAGTTTAGCTCCCGCGTGCTGCCGCGAGCCTTTTCGTCTTTTCGCCTTTTCGCCGGTCCGGCATCGGGCACCCGTTAGTCATCCAGTGAAACAAGCCACGTGACCAAACGCGTCAACACCAGCGCAAAACCCAGAACCACGGCCGCGCTTGTATATGCACGCCGGGTAACACCTGCTATGTTTGTTGTCGAACTAAAGCACAACATCCGTGGAGCCGCTCATACCAGCTAACTGCCAGAACTTCATAAGAGCAAAAGAAGAGATAACGCTTGTTTCCCGCTTACTGCGGCGAGAAAAACGAAGCAATCGTGGCGGTGGTCGCGTGCCCCTTGCCAGCAGTTTACGGCCTGGCGTCTTCTTCTTCTTCTTCTGCTTCTTCTTCTTCCTCTTCAAGAACACCGACGCGTTCGCGTTGCCACGCTACCCGCCCAGACTATACGCTCTTGTTGCCGTCACAGCTGGCTGGCGCCTCTGTTTTTTTCTGCCAGCACGCACCGTACTAGCTGCCCGAAAAATTTTTGTATCTTGTCCGTACGTGGTGCGCATGCGTCTGCGGTATTTCTAAGCGGGGGCGCGCCCCTGGCCGCGCACCACGCTGTGGGTATTTAAGCACGAAGCAATTCTGGAATTGTTCGTCAAGCCGGAAGAAGATTTTTTCGTTGAAGTTTTCGGGTTTGAGCACGTGCTAGTTACTTTTGTCGCGACCGAACTTAACGCCACCCGGAAAGAGCAGCGCACAGCGAAAGCAAGTGCGAGAGAGGGAAGCTTGAGGAGCCTGAGAGCACGTGCACACGGAGACACGAGAGATTAAGCGCCAGCCAAGGACAGAGGCCGGGTAATCAGGCAAACACCACCAGCACACATGACCTCGGAGGTGAAGACGGAGATAAAGACGGAGGTAAACGGAGGCAGCGGCAAGGCAGCGGAGGCGGCCGCGCCAGCTGGCGCGCCAGCAGCTGCGGCGGAGGGTGCTCCAGCGGGTGCTCCGGCGGACACTCCAGCAGACATTCCAGCAGAGGCTTCGACAAAGACCCCAGCGGGCGACGGGTCGCCGGCGCTGACGCCGGCGCCGGCGCCGCCGCCAGAGCCGGACATGAACAATCTCCCCTCGGATCCCATGCCGAAACACCAGCACAAGCACGCGACCACGGCAATCAAGGCCGTGAAGCGCCTCAAGGACGCTCGGCCCTTTTTGCAGCCCGTGGACCCCGTTGCGCTGAACGTGCCGCTGTACTACAACTACATCAAGCGGCCCATGGACCTGGGCACGATCGAACGCAAACTCGTGGCGAACGCATACGCGCAGCCCGAGGAAGTTTCTGCGGATTTCAAGCTCATGATCGAAAACTGCGTACGCTTCAACGGCGAGAGCTCGGCCATCGCGCAGATGGGCCGCAACATAGAGGCCAGCTTCGAAAAGCACATGCTGGGCATGCCCGCACGTGACGCGCCTCCAAGACCGCGCGCCAAGCGGCGCCGGTCCGAGCTCGAGACTCCGGTGGTTATCCGCCGCGCTGAGTCCCACAATGGCAGACCCAAGCGCGAGATCCATCCACCGCGCTCCAAGGATATCTACCCCTACGAGACTGCGAAGCCGCGCTCGAAGAAGCACCAGGGCGAACTCAAATTCGCCCAGCAGGTTGTCAAGGAGCTGATGTCGAAGAAGTACAGCTCCTTCAACTACCCGTTCCTGGAGCCAGTCGACCCTGTCGCGCTCAACTGCCCGACCTACTTTGACTATGTAAAAGAACCAATGGATCTGGGCACTGTGAGCCGCAAGCTGAACAACTGGGAGTACGAAACCGCAGACCAAGCCGAAGCCGACATCCGGCTGGTCTTCAAAAACTGCTACGCGTTCAACCCGGACGGCACTATCGTTAACATGATGGGTCACCGTCTGGAAGACGTCTTCAACACTAGATGGGTCGACAGACCTATCGTCCCAGACGAGGAATCTGATGAAGAGGAAGAGGACGCGGAGTCCGACTACTCCAGCGACGAGAATCTCCGTGCAGGTGCCGACGACGACATTGACGAGAGTTCTATCACCAATCCAGCCATACAGTATCTCGAGCAACAGCTGGCGCGCATGAAAGTCGAACTGCAACAGCTCAAGACGCAAGAACTGGAACGCATCCGGAAGGAGAGGAGATTGGCACGTGGCAGTCGCAAGAGACGCACGGGCCGGAAGAAATCGAGATCCACAGATGCGGCTGCCGGCGGCAAGCGTAAGAAGAGCAAGCTGAAGGCGGTTGTAACATATGACATGAAAAAGATCATCTCTGAAAGGATCAACGATCTGCCGCCTTCGAAACTGGAAAAAGCTGTTGATCTAATTAGGAAATCGATGCCGGACATTGGTAAAGACGATGAGGTCGAGCTGGATATTGACATGTTGGACAACACTACTATCTTGACACTTTTCAATACATTTTTCCGCGAGTACGCAACCAGCAATGGCAACGGTTCTGCCGCAGATGAAAGCCTAAGGAGAAGTTCCATGTCCCCGGGTTCGGCATCCAATGCCAAGAAAACAGGAAGAAGGAGGAGCAAGGCTCTAAGCGAGCAGGAGCAAAACAAGCAAATCGAGAAGATCAAAAGCAAGCTCGCCATTCTGGATGGTGCCTCGCCCACTAACTCCAATGCTTTCAACGCTCTTCTTGCGGGCGACGACTCCTCTGATGACGGTGATGATGATGATGACTTAAGCAGCGAAAGCGAGGAAGAGTGAACCTCTTAGCACTACCTACAAAATCTCAAAGTCAAAATGAGAGGCAATATTGTATGCAAAGGTACACGGTGTATTCCCATCCACGGAAGCGTGGAAGTGGGGCTAACATGCGGAACAAAGGTTCCTGAGAGCCCTAGTCATCTGCGTAAAAAGCTAAGTTTCTGCCCTGAGCATGCCATGCATGCTTTGGGCTGCAGCGTTTCTATTAAGCGGAGGGGGGCGGGGGGATAAATGGTGTTCATTTCGGACTTTTTACCACCTTAGCCCCCTCTTATAAGTTGGCTTGTAACATTATTCTGTAGCAATGCAATTTGCGCATTTGCGCAAACCCAACCTCCGCGCCCGACTATGCTGTTTCTGGAGCTTTGGCTGTTTATAAGAGCCCGCACTTCCCATCTATAGAGATGAGCTACTGCGCTCTCTTGCATGCGGTGGCCCTTTATGGGCTTTGGGAAAGTGTCTAAGTAATACCGGTTTGTGCGCGCGCTTTTGCGTAAAAAAATACTAAACTTTTTGACAGGATGGTAGAGGGGCTGGAGCCCCTATCTCGTAGTAATAGAGGGCGGGAACCGAACTCGAGTCTTCGTGGTTTCGGATGACCTTGCCTACGCGTGTGTTTCATTGTGTGCACTTTCTTGCTCTTGTATCTCAGGTATGTGAAGATGTAACTTTTCGAACTTAGCTATGAACTGGGTAAAATGTCGAGCTGCTTTATCTCAAAGTTACCTGAAGCAACCAATTTGGTTTAAGGTTTAGCGTGTCTACTTTCTGCTTCACAAGTTTCCCGCGTCGAAATCTTCAGGTCCTTGAGTTTGAGGTTTAGTGCTCATTACAGACCCTGCGCGAATGATGTTGTCTTTAGCCGCCAAGTTTCATGAAGAGCGCGCTCACATAAAGGGTGACAAGCACGTTGCAACACGGTAGTTGGAGTACATAGAGTCAAAACAAATGATACTTAGAAAGCTTTCTGCTGGTCGTGTTATAGAATCGAATCCTCTATGTTATTGTTTATATATGGGTACAAGTTATTCTTCGAGAGTGTGTAACATGCATTACCTAGTTTTGTTAAATTGAAGCATTTCCAACCCAAACATAAATAAAAAAATGGAAAACACCAAACACGTACCATATTGACTACTCACATACCGGGGAGGATCTCTTGTCCCTCTCAGACTACCTAGAATCTTTAGGTCTGCTTATTTCCCAACTTCGACTACTTCCCGCCTGTTCGTGAAACAGTATATCGAATATTCTTCTTTTATACAGTGCTAATTGAAGATGCGCTACCTCAGAAATGGTCTATGAACAGACACGGTAAAAGAACGGCAATGGAAGCCAAAAACTTTGATTTGGAAGAGCTGTTTCAGAGCCTCAAAGAGGTCACGCATGATGGTTCGGAAGAGTTCGAAAACGTACAGACCAAAAAGGCCGTCGATGACGCCTTACAAGAGGTTGATAGAGAAGACTTGATTAACAAGTTCCTACAGCCCTCTAACACCCTACCGTGGGGGCTTCTTGACCTATTTCAGACAGTTCCAGAAATGAATTTTATGGGAGATCTAGAAACGTCAAAGGACGCAGATTATGATTATAAAGAGTTTTTACAGATCCCGGATCTTCTCAAGAGAACTTCATACCACTTCAAGAGGAAAGGCATTGATGGTAAAATCGATAGCTACACCGAATCTGTGAATTTGAGCGAAATTGCCAACGCAAACGCCTCAAACTCCTTATCAATTTCTCGTAAGATCAATACCGAAAACAAGAGCCTAAGAGGCTCAACTGGTCAATTGCCTTTCACACCAGGTGGTTTGACAATGTCCGCATTTGGCCAAACGTCTGATGCCTCTGCAATGGCATCGGCTACAAAATTACTACACAGAGATGAGCAAGGTCTTTTCGATATCCCACAGGGCTTGGATCGTGGTATAATACCTCAAGAAACTAGTGTAGATGGCGGCGATCAAATAGAAGAGCTTAACGCTTTGAACGAGATCGACAATGAGTTGGAGAATCTGCAAGAAATTAGCGACAACCGGCGTAGAGAGGATAGCAAACTCGAAAAAGACGTCTCCGAGGCAATTTTGGGTAATGCGGCTGAGGAGGCTGACGTCGAAATCGATGACCTATTGCCTGTTGGAATCGATTTCGGGCGTACCATTCGTAAAACGAAAAATGATTTGGGGCGTAAAGAGTGGGCCCATGTGGTAGATTTGAACCACAAGATTGAAAACTTCGACGAACTGGTGCCGAGCCCTGCAAGAACATGGCCTTTTGAGCTTGACGTTTTTCAAAAGGAGGCAGTCTATCACCTTGAGCAAGGTGATTCAGTCTTTGTTGCTGCGCACACATCAGCTGGTAAAACAGTGGTTGCCGAGTACGCAATCGCAATGGCAAAGAGAAATATGACCAAGACCATTTATACTTCACCCATCAAGGCTTTATCTAACCAAAAGTTTAGAGACTTCAAAGAGGATTTTGAAGACGTCGATGTCGGTTTAATTACCGGCGACGTTCAAATAAACCCGGAGGCGAACTGTCTCATTATGACCACTGAAATTCTGAGATCAATGTTATACCGTGGCGCGGACTTAATTCGAGATGTTGAGTTTGTGATTTTTGATGAAGTTCATTATGTTAATGATCAAGATCGAGGTGTTGTGTGGGAAGAAGTCATAATTATGCTGCCTCAGCACGTGAAATTCATCTTGCTATCCGCAACAGTTCCCAACACTTATGAGTTCGCTAACTGGATTGGAAGGACCAAGCAAAAGAACATCTATGTTATTTCAACGCCAAAAAGACCAGTTCCTTTGGAGATCAATGTATGGGCGAAGGATAAGCTGATCCCTGTAATCAACGAAAAAAGAGAGTTTCTTGAGGCTAACTTTAAAGCTCACAAGGAGCTTGTATCGGGGAAAAGTGGCCCGCAAGACCGTAAGAATGAAAAATCTGGTGCGTCTCGTGGCCGTGGTGGAAGCACTCGTGGCGGAGGAGCAGGTCGTGGGGGTTCGGGACGCGGGGGCTCTCGTGGAGCAGGTGCTGTGGGCTCAAACAGGAGTGACTTTTTCAAGCGGAGCGGGCCAAACAAAAAAACCTGGACCAATCTCGTCAATCATTTGAAATCGAAGGACCTTTTGCCCGCTGTTATCTTCGTTTTTAGTAAAAAGCGTTGCGAAGACTACGCAGACTGGCTGGATGGCATCAATTTCTGTTCGGCCAAAGAAAGGTCGCAGATTCACATGTTTGTGGAAAAGTCAGTAACGCGTTTAAAGAAGGAGGATAGAGACTTGCCCCAAATTATTAAAATGAAGTCCCTCGTGGAAAGGGGCATTGCAGTCCATCATGGAGGCCTTTTGCCTATTGTGAAAGAGCTCATCGAGCTACTGTTTGCCAAAGGGCTAATTCGGGTATTGTTTGCGACTGAAACATTTGCGATGGGTTTGAATCTTCCTACAAGAACTGTCGTGTTCAGCGAAATTCAGAAGCACGACGGCAACAGTCTACGTAACCTGAACCCCGGTGAGTTCACTCAGATGGCGGGAAGAGCCGGTCGTAGAGGTCTGGACAAAACAGGTACCGTAATCGTCATGTCATACACGTCTCCTTTGGAACAAGCTTCGTTTAAGGAGGTCGCTTTAGGTGTACCTACAAGATTGCAATCGCAATTCAGATTAACATACAACATGATTCTAAACCTTTTGAGAATTGAGGCCCTACGTGTGGAGGAGATGATCAAATACTCTTTCAGTGAAAACAGCAAGCAGACGCTACTGCCAGAGCATGAAAACAAAATCAAATCGTTACAAAGCCAACTGAATAGCATTGAGTTTTATGAATGCCCTCATTGTGAAAAGGATCTGGACAAAGCCCTCGATGCCACTATTAGGTACAAAGAGTGCACGAAAGATCTTATGAATGAGCTTTCCAGTGGAAGCAGCGTTTTCCGCGTTCTTAATGTTGGCCGTTTGATACTTTTCAGAGATCTAAACGATTGCGCTAAACTCGGGTTTGTGTTCAGGAATCTGCCCAAGGAAGGGCAGGTTGTGGTAATGACAATCACGAACCCAAGTACCTTGGAAAACGGTCAACCTAATCACTTGCCATACTTGTCAACGATCCCTGACTTCGTGAGGACCAATTTCAAGCCATTTGAGAAGATTGAGTTTTTCATGGAGAATATCACGATGGATAACATCGAAATCATTAGTGCGTTCACATTAGATGTGCCTATGACTGATATTTTGAAGCAAGAGCCGGAAGTGATTGATAAATTCAAGAGTGAGGTCTCTCTCATAATAAGAATCTCTCGCAAGTTGAGGGAAACTAAATATGAAAAGAAAGGAAGTCTAAAGATTCATCAAGCTGTTCTCGATAGGGAAAAGATCAAGGCCGAGCTTGCTTCTTACGAGTGCTTGAGGTGCCCTAATTTCGACATTCACTTCCTACCCAAATACAAAGGGTTTGAAATCCAGCGTGAGATCAAGTCCTTGTACCATTTGATGTCCGACCAGAATTTGTCTCTACTGCCTGACTATGAACAGCGCCTTTCTGTCTTGAAAGACGCAGGCTTCATAGATCAAAACCACAATGTGTTACTGAAAGGAAGGGTCGCGTGTGAGATCAACTCAGGTTATGAATTAGTCTTGACAGAGTTGATTTTGGACAACTTTTTGGGTGACTTCGAACCAGAAGAGATTGTTGCGCTTCTATCGGTGTTTGTTTATGAAGGTAGAACACGGGAAGAGGAACCTCTTGTAACAACTCCACGCCTGACCAAGGGCAAAGCAAGAATTCAGGAAATTTACAAAGAGATGCTAAACGTTTACGAAAAGCATCAAGTACCTCTGACTAAGGATGAAGCCGAGTTTTTGGAGAAGAAAAGATTTGCTCTCATGAATGTGGTGTATGAATGGGCGCGTGGGCTGTCTTTCAAAGAGATTATGGAAATGAGCGTAGAATCTGAAGGAACTATTGTAAGGGTCATAACTCGTCTAGATGAAATTTGCAGAGAGGTGAAGACAGCTTCTATCATTATCGGCAATTCGAATTTGCACATGAAAATGTCTCAAGCCCAGGAATTGATCAAAAGAGATATCGTGTTCGCGGCAAGTTTGTACCTGTGAGCAGTAAAAAGTAATTGTTATCTTAGAGAATTAGTGGTGTATATTTACAAGCGAAGTTAGGAACTTGGAACTTAATGACCAAATATGCCTTTCATGATTGGCTTAGCAAGCTTGTCTTGTAAAAGGCGGTCTACGGCTTCTCTGTCGTTCGTAAGACTAATGTAGCCGATTAACGCATGGAAAGACCTTTGGTCGAAAACCTTTCGCACTCTCAAGGGTACAGCGCTTTCTGCCATAGGAATACGCGCAAGCTTCTCATATCGCTGTCTTATGTATCGTCGCAGCAGTGCACTGATGGATCTCTTTGATATGCTCAGGTGGGACATTTTGTCGCTGTAATTAAAGTCAAGCCCAGATATATCTTGAGGTGACCTTTTGAAGATGCTTAAAAGAGCCTTGTTGATGCTCATTCTGAGGAGCGAGTAACCCAATATCTGCAGGTGCCCTACCTGAAGACTTTGCCCATCAGGCATTCGTACCGTACAGTTTTTTTTCAGGTAGAGACACTTGGAAACCTCTTGCGGTTCTTTGCAGGATACCCCATACTTGCTGAGATCTAGCTGTTCCCCAAATATCCTTATTCTTTCAGCATCTTTGTTCCAATTCTTTCTGGGAATACGATTAATTCCACCAAACTCCCTTCTAGCACCAAAACGCCAACTACATTGAACTGAACCTCTAAAAAAGGCTAGTCTCGCCAAACCGCTCGAGCAGTTATTAAAAAAATGGGCCATTGGCCAAAGACGAAGCAGTTACTAGAAGCAGCAAAGATTCAGAGGATATGTTTGCCTTGCCTCGTCGCAGTAAAGATCACGTTTAATGAAACTGGATGATTTTTTTTTAGAATAGCGAAGCTCATCGCATGAGTGTCGTCTACCGCGTATAGACTCCTGTGAGCAAGTCTACCGACTATTATGGCGAGCAAGGCATCTGGATCATCCAGCAAGAAAAAAAGCAGTAGCGCTGGCTCTGATGAGCCAAGAGCTCCAAAGTTCAAGCTTCCGCCTGCTTTCATTACACGGCCAACCAACAAACAAGATGATAGATCGATCAGCAATGTTTTTATGAGCAAGAAAGTCATGGAGGCCCTCGAGATCTCCAGTTCTAGCATGTGTATAGTGGGAAGGGTTGGTGAAAATGGTGTTGTGGCCATTGCGCAGGCAGGGGATGAATCGCAGCCTGATAATGTTGTACAAATTTCGGAACCGCTAAGAGCCGTGGGGAACCTCATTCTAGGTGATCGCTTAGAGGTCAGGAAAGTAGCCTCGCAGCCAGAGTACGCCTCAAGCGTCACCGTCGGGTCTCGCCAGGGCGTCGAGATTCCAGTTTCTGCGTCCAAAAGCATTGAAAAACTGCTAGACGAATGCGGCCTTATTATGCCGGGGATGGTGTTCCAAGAGCGCCAGATTGCCGAAGACTTAAAGCTTGATTTGGTGATTCTCGACATTAATGATATATGCGCCGAAGACTTGCCTGATATCTCACAACTGACACTTGACTCCTCAAGTTCAGGAAACAACGTTTTTTACTTGTCGCCGCCCGCAATATTCCGCAAAGGTTCAAGCAAGATCAATCACAGTACATGTACGGCTCCTTCAACAAAATACAGCCTGCCTTCGGCAATGAGCTACAGCAGCGTTGGTGGCCTTCAGAAAGAGATAGAGTTACTGAAACGTACCATCGAGCTGCCGCTGCATCAGCCGACACTGTTTGCGGATTTTGGAGTAACACCACCGCGTGGAATACTGTTACATGGTCCTCCAGGGACCGGAAAAACAATGCTTTTACGATGCGTTGCCAGCGAAGCAAACGCTCATGTATTGACTATAAATGGACCCTCAATAGTATCCAAGTATTTGGGTGAAACAGAGGCAGCCCTGAGGGACATCTTCAATGAAGCACGGCTGTACCAGCCTTCTATTATTTTCATTGATGAGATCGACTCCTTAGCTCCGAGCCGAACCAGCGACGACTCTGGTGAAGTTGAGAGCCGAGTGGTTGCCACACTGCTTACTTTAATGGATGGAATGGGCAGCACCGGTCGTGTTGTGGTCGTAGCTGCCACCAATAGACCCAATGCGGTTGACATGGCCTTAAGAAGACCTGGAAGGCTAGATCAAGAGGTTGAAATTGGGATACCAGATGTAGAATCTCGGCACGATATTCTTTTGAAACAATTTAGAAAAGTCTCCGAAAAGCGCCACGAGCTGACCCCAGAAGACATCCAGGTAGTAGCCTCCAAGACGCATGGATACGTTGGAGCAGACTTGGTTGCACTATGTCGGGAGGCAGTAATGAAAACCTTACAAAGGGGTGTATCTCACAGCTTGATCAAGAATGAAATGAAAATAACCATGAAAGATGTGGAGGACGCAATGGCGGAAATTCGCCCTAGCGCTATGAGAGAGATCTTTCTCGAAATGCCTAAGGTATACTGGTCCGATATCGGTGGCCAGGAGGATCTCAAGCTAAAAATGAAAGAAATGATACAGCTTCCTTTGGAGGCACCAGAGTCGTTTTCGAGACTTGGTGTCTCAGCTCCCAAGGGTGTTTTGCTGTATGGTCCACCTGGTTGTTCCAAGACACTAACGGCCAAAGCATTGGCTACTGAATCTGGGGTGAACTTCCTCGCAGTGAAAGGTCCCGAGATTTTCAACAAGTACGTCGGAGAATCTGAGCGTGCCATTAGAGAAGTCTTCAGAAAGGCTAGAGCTGCTGCACCCAGCATTATATTCTTTGATGAAATCGACGCTTTGTCACCAGACAGAGACTCTGGAGGGTCAACTTCAGCCGCGAACCACGTTTTAACATCTCTTTTGAACGAGATCGATGGTGTTGAAGAATTGAATGGCGTAGTGATTGTTGCTGCGACCAATCGTCCTGACGAGATTGATGCAGCCCTGCTTCGACCAGGGAGATTGGATCGTCACATTTACGTGGGTCCTCCAGACTTCGAAGCAAGACTGCAAATACTGAGAAAGAGCACCAAGGACTTCCATCTGAGCGACTCAGACACTCTTCTAAAAGAGCTTGCTCACAGGACGGAGGGTTGCTCAGGTGCGGAAGTTGTGCTACTCTGCCAGGAAGCTGGGTTGGCAGCCATCATGGAAAACCTCGATGCAGAAAAGGTAGAAAGGGAACACTTTGAGAAGGCTATGTCTGGAATTTCAAGAGGCATTGACCAGGAAATGTTAGAGTACTACGCCGAGTTCCGGTCACGCAGTGGAATATCTGCGTAAGGTCTATGTCCAAACTTGTAATAGTGTTGATATCACTCGGAACGCTTCTGTTAGATCAGACTTTAGTGTAACTATTAATTTACGATCAAGATGAGGAACTTTTTCTATGTATAACAGGGACTACGTGAGCGGCCGATGAGCAAGACGATAAACACCCGGAAATTTAAGCGGACTGTGCGGGACAACCTGCTAAGTGTCCTGAGCAGTGTCTCCGACGGGGAAATTCCTCAGGTCCTGGTCGTCCAGCAGAAGCTGGTACGGTATCTGAACTTGCTATGCACCTTCAGTCAGCTGAAGGAGTCGAGCGCTGTATTGCATATCATAACTGATGACGCAAACTGCGGTAGGAACATAGAGGAGGTGCTTTCAGTGAGCGAGTATCAATTGGTCTTCCTTGTAGACGTAAGGCCAGATATACGTTTGTCCGAACAGCTAACTGGGGTCATCCAACGTTTCAAAGACCATAAAGTTCACCTGGTCTACGCGTCATGGGAGACGGAGCCGTCTAATAAACAAGGAAAGCTGCCACACCACCTGAGCCTCCAATTGGACTCGCAGGTACCTATTTCCCCGTGGTTCGTACTGCCCACTTGTACGTTAGATGACAATTTGCTGAGCTGCGACGTTCTCTACAACGACGACGGCGACTGCCTGTATGCACCCGGTGTGAAGTCCCTCCAGGAAGCTACGCGCGAAGTACTGGTTCAGAACCTTTCGAATGCAGTCCAGGTGGTGCTGAAGGAGGCTGGGCTCACAGTTACGCATGCGGCATCTTTCGGAAGCACCTCGCATAAACTAGTAGACCACGTACGAAGCAGCTTGGAGGGCCAAAAAGATGAGACTGACAGGTTTGCCGAAGACACGCTCTATGGCGCGCGCCATTCGGGACTGCAGTGCAACTTAGTCGTGGTGGAACGAGACATGGATTTGCTAACGCCCCTATGCTCGCAGCTTACGTACGCGGGCATCCTGGATGACCTCTACGAACTGCGAGGGACCAGTCTGGCGGACCCGCCAGCGCTTGGAGACGTGGAAGTCAAGGCGCTCGATTACACCAAGGACGAAGTGTGGAACGAGCTAAAGTTCAAGAATTTCGGGGCTTTAGGCCCCCGGCTCAACGAGCTTGCGCGAGAGCTACAGGCGGAGTACGACGCAAGGCACCAGGCGGAAAGCGTCGGCGAGATCAAGCAGTTTGTGGAAAACCTCGGGTCTCTACAGCAGCGCCAAAAGATACTGAAGCTGCACACTACGCTGTCGTCCAAAGTGGTCAGCGAGGTCAGCGAGCTAGGAGAAGGCGAGGAAGAGTCCTTGTTCAACCGGGTGGTGGAACTAGAGCAGGACCTGGTGACCGGGAACGCGACCCAGCGGTCGAGCTGTGACAGGATCCTGGAGCTCCTGTACGAGGGTCAGTTGCCACGCTCGGCGCTCGTCCGGCTCTGCTGCATTCTGTCACTGACGTGCAACGGCGTGCGCGAGCGTGAATACAATCTGATACGGACCGAAATGTGCGACGCATGGGGCGTCGAGGCCGTTTTCCGCCTGCAGCGGCTAGCCCGCGCCGGGATGTTCGTGAGCAAGCAGAATGCCACAGAGCGCTCGCCATGGCACGACTTCAACTCGTTTGCGGCCTACCTGGACCTGGTGCCCCAGCAAGAGGGAGAGAGCGGCCCGGACAAGCCGCTGGACGCCTCGTTCGCGTACTGCGGCTCCGTCCCCGTCGTCACACGACTGGTACAGCTGTTGTACGACCGGTCCATTGTCACAAAGACGTTTTCGTCGCAGCAGCCGTTCATCATCTCCCGCACGCCGTCGTGGCGTGGGCTAGAGGACCTGTTTGGACAACAGTACGGGCGCGACAAGGTGCGCGAGCAAGTGTGGGACGCGTCGGGCGCGGCGCGCACCAAGATCATCGGTAAAAGCGAGGGTGCGGACCCAGTGCTGGTCGTGTTCGTGGGCGGAGTGACCGTGGGCGAGGTGGCAACACTGCAGTTCCTGGCAGGCCAGCTGCGGCGGAAGGGCGTTCACAAGCGATTCATCGTGCTCGCGGACGGGATGGCTGGCGGCTCGCGGGTCGAGATGGGCGGCTAAACACGTGCTTAGCCGCCGATCTCCGTGAATAGCGACACGGACCAACCCACGTGACCGAGATCCGATCCTCCCCACAAATCACGTGCCACAACGGCTTTCTCCCGCGCACATAAAGGGGCTGCGACGCTGGCCTTGGCACACCTGCGCGACGACGGACAGGACCATCCAGGCCAAGAAAACCATGCTGGAGTTTGACAAGAAGCTGTGCGAAAAAGTGGCCAAGCTGCCGGTCGAGGAGCTGCGCGCGCTCGAGCGCGAGTTCGTGTTTGCGCGGTTCGACTTCGAGGTCGCGTTCGACCTCGGCTGCCGGGTGCGCCAGTGGGCGCGCGAGCTATTCCCTGCGGACGCACTCGTCGTGGATGTGTCACTGCCCAGCGGGCAGTGCGTGTTCCACGCGACCTCGAACGCGGGCACCGCGCTCGACAACGACATGTGGGTCGCGCGCAAGCGCCGCACCGCGGTGCGTTTCGGCTGCTCGAGCTTCGTGATGGGCCGCAAGCTGGCCGACAAGCAGCGCCAGCAGCGCCCCTCGCTAACCATGCAGGAGGCCTACTTCGTGGATCCCGCCGAGTATGCGTTCCACGGCGGCGCGCTGCCTCTGCGCGTCGACGCCGTCGACGCGCCAGTCGCAGTGCTGACCGTCAGCGGCCTTGCCCAGGCCACAGATCACGCCTTCGCGCTCGCGTGCGCGCGCGAGTTCGCCTCGCGCCTCGCACAGCGCGAACTCGACCTGGACTGAAGTACAAATGGTGAATCGATGCAATGTTTTTATACAGCAGCGTACATAAGAAATAACGGCGCGCTAGTCGGTATTCGCTCTGCGGCGCTCTGCGACGCTCGGGCCGCGCTCAGTTCTCGGCCTGCTTCTCCGCCGCCAGCTGCGCGTAGAACGCTTCACGCTTGTTGATGATGTCCTTGTGGAATCCCCACCACCAGTAGCCTCCCATCACGCCTCCGATGGCGAACCCAATTGTGATGTCTGCGATGATTCTCTTCTTGAGCGTTCCCGTGATAGGTGCGATGGCTGACATGTGTGTTGTGTTGTGTTGTGTTGTGTTGTGTGCTGCTGTGCTGCGCTGTGCTGTGCTGAGTTTGCTGAACCGCGCTATGCTCTTACACTGCTCTTGCCCTCTAGATTTCTGCTCCTGCGCCAGATATATCGCCTACCGGGCTAGTTTTTTCACGCCCAGCGCGCGCGGCCAATCACGTCGCCTGGTTTGCTCGGCTTTTTCGCTCGTACTACGTGCTATGAAGAACTTGGGACATTCGCACATTTCCCAGCGCATCTCTCGCGAGTCCAACTACGTCGGGAACAAGGATCTGGGCAAGAGAACGACAAGATACTAGCACATCGCATCGCAGCATAGCACAGCTGAGCATAGCACACACACACATACCAAGAACAAGACACAGCATGATTTTCGGAGCCACCAGCAGGATCGCCGCGAGAAGAGCGTTTACGGCGAGCGCAAGACAGTCCGGCCCGCACTTCAAGGAGGGCGTGTACTCGAACATCCCCGTGAAGGTGCGCAACAGAAGAATCCCCTTTGCGGTGATCCACTTCGGCTACTTCACACTGGGGTTCCTGGTGCCCTTCATCTCGTCATACGTGCAGCTGAAGAAGTCGGGTGTGTTGTAGCGGGATCGCGAGGACGCGGGCCTGCGCAGACGCGCGCGCGCGCGCGCGCGCGTGCGGCGCCCTAGGTAGTGGTATATATATATATTCATACATGTGCATGTATGTCGCCGAGCGGGCGCGGGTCACGTGGAACAGCAGCGACGCTGCGTATACAGTGACGGGGCACACCTGCCGTACATAGCGAGCAACAATAAACACGTGACAATCGTACGAAAACACCAAACCCGACCCGTATGAGGCGACACAGCGCATTCGCACGTACAAAAGGATACCCCGCATCCCCCGCGGTTGCTCCGGGCAACGATCCTCCGCCTCCGATTATCGGCCCCGGCGGCGGCCGCCGCCGCAGCCGCCACGGCGGCCTATATAAACAGCATTGTAATCGGCATGGGCGCCAACGGCAGAACGCACAACCGCCCAACCCAACCGCCCAATTCAACCGCCTCGTCCCATGTTCAGGAGACGCCTCAGCTCGCTGCCCAAGATTAAGGTCAAGTCGCCGCTCGTGGAGCTCGATGGCGACGAAATGGCGCGCGTCATCTGGGCGCGCATCCGGTCCCGGCTCGTGCTCCCGTTCCTCGACGTGGACCTCCAGTACTACGACCTCTCGATCCAGAACCGCGACCGCACAGAAGACGCCGTCACACACGATGCGGCGCGGGCGATCGCGCGGCACGGCGTGGGGGTCAAGTGCGCGACGATCACTCCGGACGAAGCACGTGTCGCGGAGTTTGGGCTCAAGCGCATGTGGCGGTCGCCCAACGGCACGATCCGCAACATCCTGGGCGGGACCGTGTTCCGCGAGCCCATCGTGATCCCGCGCGTACCGCGGCTGGTGCCCGGGTGGCAGAAACCCATCATCATCGGGCGGCACGCGCACGGCGACCAGTACCGGGCGACAGACACTCTGGTGCCCGGGCCCGGCAGGCTAGAGCTCGTGTTCCGGCCTGCGGACGGCGGCGGCGAAGCCGCCGCCCGCACGCTGCACGTGCATGACTTCGAGGGCGCCGGTGTTGCGCTGGCGATGTACAACACGGACGAGTCGATCCGCGGGTTCGCGCACGCGTCGTTCCGGCTCGCGCTGTCCAAGCAGCTGAATCTCTTCCTCGCGACCAAGAACACGATCCTCAAGCAGTACGACGGCCGCTTCAAGGACCTGTTCCAGCAGCTCTACGACGCGGAGTACCGCACGGCTTTCGAGAGCGCGGGCATTTCGTACGAGCACCGGCTTATCGACGACATGGTCGCTCAGATGATCAAGTCCCGCGGCGGGTTTGTGCTCGCGCTCAAGAACTACGACGGCGACGTGCAGTCCGACATCGTCGCGCAGGGCTTCGGCTCGCTGGGGCTCATGAGCTCTGTGCTCGTCACTCCCGACGGCAAGGCCTTCGAGAGCGAGGCTGCCCACGGCACCGTCACCCGCCACTTCCGCCTCCACCAGCAGGGCAAGGAGACCTCGACCAACTCCATTGCGTCCATCTTCGCGTGGACCCGCGGTCTTGCCCGCCGCGCGGACCTTGACGCGACCCCGGCCGTCGCGGACTTTGCCCGCGCGCTGGAGGGCGCCACGCTGCGTACGGTCCAGGACGACGCTATCATGACCAAGGACCTGGCCCTGGCCTGCGGCAAGACCGACCGCGCCGCCTACGTGACCACGGACGAGTTCCTCCAGGCCGTCGAAGACAGGCTTCAGCGCGAGCTGCGCTCCATCCATTGACACCTGCACTGTACATACATTACCTCGCCTATGAAACGTTTGTAACGCTCTACACGGGCCCTGGGAGCTCCGAGCGCCGCTGCTGCTGCTGCTGCTGCTGTGACTCGCGCGCGAGCTCCCGCTGCTCTAACCACTCCCACGCATAAAACAGCGAATAGTAGCTGCCCACGCACAGCGTGAGCATCTTGCCCACCGGCTTCGCAAATCGCCGGTAGATCATTGCATGCGGAGAGGGCGCTTTCGAGGCGGCCTGCGCGTTCCTGAGCACTGCTGTCGGGTGCATGCCTTCTCGCTATCGGTTTCGTTCCACCTGTCGCAGGAATCGCTATCATTGATCAGCGTACGTGTATGAACAAGAATATACAATCTAATAAACCCGGTCACTACTGACGGACACTCGGTTCGCTCGCACTTGGCCCCGGCTGACCTGTCCCGGCCAGCTCCTCCTTCTTCAAGCCGCGTACGCAGCGCCACAACAGGTTGTACTCTCTCTTGTCGGCTCCACCGCAACCCATCCATCTGATCTTGAGCGCGGGATCCACCAGCAGCACGTAGCTCGTGTATAGATTGTTGATCTGGAGTTCCTCGCGTACGCCAAACGGTAGCTGCTCGCGATCGCCTATGAAATAACGGCTATGGCGGGCTGCGGGCACCGTCGAACGCAGTTTTCCAACCGCCAGTTTCGCGAAGATCGCCTTCAAAAAGTTCTCGGTTAGGTTGATCTCGACAATTTGCGTCGGCACGGGATCCTCCGGCCCGTTCAGCGCGCTCTCATCCTTGAGAAAGTCGCTGCCGTCGCCTCGAAAGTACGACTTGCCCAGTTCGTCCCCTGCAGCGCTCGTGAATATGCGTACCACCGAAATCTTGCCCCGCATGTGGTCCTCCACGTTCTGCGGTTTGGCGTCGCTCAAGGTGCGCCCATGCATGTGCGGAAAGTACAGCGCCTTGTCCTTACGCCAAAAAGACTGTGGCGACAGAAACAGTTTACCTTGTGTCTTGCGGAACGTGTATACGTCGAATAGCCCACCCTTGCTGAACTGTAGCTCCAGCTCGCGCGCCCTCTGACTAGTCTTGGCGTCATCAAATAGCTCGCGAAACGAGTTGCCCTCCTGATATTTGGTGGAGTTGCTTGGAGGTTCGGGGAGCCCTAGTGGCCGCACCAGCTCGCGCACTACATGTTCTTTTGGCGCCGTGTTAGCGACGTGTTTCTGGAATCTCGACAAAAATTGCTGCTTGGAGCAGCTGCTGAAGTATCGTCTCATTTGCGTCCTCTTGAGTGCTAGTTATCTGCTAGTGTTGGCGAGCTCGAACCCTGGACCGTCGGATTGGTGTTTGTTCCTGCTGTGGTTGGCAGATATTGAAAAATGATCGATTTCAATGTCAATATCGATTTCAGGCCGGAAAGGTAACCCAATGCCCTCCGAAAGCCAAGCCTTCCACCCAAGCTCTATTGAGCATCTCTGGCCCGCTACTTGGGGAGGAGGAATGTTCTTCAAGAACGGTGCCAGCGTTCTCTGACCGCGTTCGGATGCTGGGGCTTTCATATCACAAAATTTAAGCCCCAAACCGCCCCTGCTCCAAGTTCTCTCTAACATTAAGAATTAAGAAAGAAGACCAAACCCAACTAAGCATGGGCCCGAAGTTGAAGTTGCTGGTAAATAAGCCCGCTAACGGCGAGTTTTATGTTTCTAACGAGGCTATAACAGGAAAAGTCGTGCTGGAGCTGGAGAAACCAGCGCCCATTAAAGAACTATCGGTAACAATGCGGGGTACATCGCAGACAATAGTTGAGATGACACCAGAGGCGCAAAACTTGATACGGCCGCACTTTCCTATGAAGTCAAGCCACACGCTGGTAAATCAAAGAAATCAGCTATTCCCTCCTGCCAACGTTAGCAAGGCGCTTGCTGGGCCAGGGAAAGGGTTTCAGGTGACAAAGGGTTCGTACAGCTACGAGTTCGAACTCAACATCCCACATTGGCTCAAATGCATGAGTGACCACGGGCCCCGGGGGGCTGGTTTTAACAAAGGCGAGGAGGAGCCTAGGCTCCCTCCCAGCTTCAACAGCATCGCGTCACAAGCCTCGGGGAACGACGCCATAAGTTTTTACCACAAGATGGGCACGGTAACGTACTATGTCAAAGCACAACTCATACTGGGGAAAAGCATGTTCAGACTGACGCCGTCCGACCCGATTTTGGAGGCATACGAAGTGATCAATTTCTTCCCAGACCCCAACAAAGAAGACAGTTCCGCGAGCCGCACGCAAAGCTTCGTGTCAAAAAAGGCAGTACAGTTCGAGCAGGAGCTCTCAGCACGTCTCGAAGTGAGAGCGAAACGTCTTCAGGAGGTCCACCGCCTGGACTACCTCTTCAAACCTGGATCTCGCAGGCTTGACAGAGTATATCTGGTGTTTGAAAGGCCTCCACCCCCTAAGTTCGCTCTGACAGTCACCCGCTGTAGGCTACAGCTCGTAGAGATAATGAATTATCTCTCTGCAGGTCACATAAATGCAGTGACTGGTCTGATCCCAATCTTGGATGTCCCTCTAGACCGACAATTGGACCCGTCAAGAATTCGTTGTTTGGAGAACGGTACCGCAGAATGGCCGTTGGATCTGAGCAAGGACCCAGGACTATCAAGCTACAAATTCAATGAGCAGAACCTCATATTCCAAGGAAACAAGTTGTTTAGTTTTGTTTGCTGCAACATACGACGCGCCTTCAAGTTCCATTTGACCTTGACACTAAGCGCTAACGGAAAGAGCTTTGACATAGACATGTCTACTACAACAAGTGCGATTTCCCTTGCGTCCGCCGAAGAGCATGAGCCTTTGCCAAAGTACGACGTTTCGGATGCTCCACCCGTTTACCTTAAATAATAGCTACGTAAACAGACTCGCATGGATTATCGCTTGGTTCAGTTTTTAATTGCAAAAGTACACAACGGTACGCGATGCACACGCAGTCTTTATAGACAGAACATACTATTTTTATTTAGAATTGAAGCTTTTGGGTATCATAGTTTGGCAGCGGCTCAAACTGCTTACAATAGCATACCAGCGACCAACAAGCCACCAACCAAGCCAGACCCAACACCTAGAGCGCCAGCGGCATCGGTTTGGGTAGAAATAGCAACCTCGGAGCTAGATGAAGAGGTGGCAGAAGAGTAGGACGAAAAGGATGGGGTTGTGGAAGAGCTAATTGAAGTGGATGAGACAGCGGAAGAGCTGGAGACTGGGACTGAAGAGCCGGAAGCAGAAGCAGAAGTACTGGAAGCAGAAGCAGAGCTGATGGAAGCAGAAGCAGAAGTGCTGGAAGCAGAAGCAGAAGTGCTGGAAGCAGAAGCAGAAGTGCTGGAAGCAGAAGCAGAAGCAGAGCTGCTGGAGGCAGAAGCAGAGCTCTTAGAAGCTGAAGAGCTCTTAGAAGTAGACGAAGCGCTCGACGCAGATGAGGAAGAAGAGCTGTGGGAGGCAGAAGTGGAAGAGCTCTTCGATGTGGAGGAAGAAGCAGAGCTCACAGAGGCATTTTGCTCAGAGCATGAGCTCTTGAAAGCAGAGTACGCGGAGTCCGCGTCGCCGTCAGGGCAAGCGGAGTCCAAGCAACTCTTGACATCGTCGCCCTGCTTCTCACACACGCAGGAGACAGCGTCCAAGTCGCAAGTAGACGACTTCTTGGTAACTTGCGCAACACAAGCCAACAAGCAAGCTGGAGGGGTAGCCAGAACACCACTAGCGAAACCCACAACAGAGATGGCGGCAGACAAAGCAATTGTAGAACGCATTTTCACTATCACGGAAGTCTTTTAAAATTTGCTTGGAATCCTCGTAACTCTAGAAAAGTACTTTGATCAAGCCTAACCAAAGATTTCGAATTATGGAGAAGATTGTAGATCCGGATGGTATGTTTTACTCTCAAATTTTTTTATTTACTATATTTATAACAAGTGCTCGAGGACACGTGATCTTTAAAACGGGAACAAGCCCGTCACAAGTTTAGAACCTAGTATTGGTGGCATTAAGAGCTCTGCTCTTAAAAAGGCACGCCTTCGGTGAATAACGCTCTGGTACAAAGGACCCGGATGCATTTTAGTAAAAGTTAAGCTCGCTTCGAGCTTTTTATTCACGCTATTTGAGTAATGAAGCGAAATAGATGATGTCGCGAGCTAGTTTCCCCATTTGTTTTTGACGAGATGCACTGGTGTGCGACGCAGTATATGATGTGCCTGTAAATATTTTTGGCGGGTTCACTGCTGTTTGCAGGTATCTTGTAATTCTTTGTCGATGTTGCCCATGTCTTCGTCGCCGTCGACCTCGAGCAGCTTGTTAAGGTCTGCAGAGTCCGCGCTCCCAAAGCCCTTACTGACAGGAGATTCCCCTAGCTGTTCAAGCTCGTCGAGCAGCTGTCCAACTTCATCGCGGTATTTGTTGTCCTCGTAGTCATCGCACTCGTAAATGGTTACTATCCGTCCCACCAGCTCAAACTGTTGCCGGTACACAGGCATTTTGTCGGCATGCTCTTCGAGTTCTGAGTTCGCGTCCATCCATTGGGTATATTCCACATGCATTTCCTTCATCGGATGGTAGAGTACCTCCTTGGCGGACATCTGGTTGAGCATACTTTTGATGGCATTTTCGACACCTTCTTCATCGTCAGCGTCTCCTTCTACAAGCTGGCCTAATAGCTGTGACAAAATGTCGTCAGAGTTGCCTTTTTTCTTCTCCTCCATGAGGTTGGAGTCGACCTTGGTACTATTTTCTTTTAGGCGATCCAAGGTATTGGACACAATATCCTTGAACCCGGCATCCTTGCCATTTGTATTTGTGCTTGGCACGCCATTTGAGGCGTGTACGTCAGCCGCCTGGCTATTTCCAGTTGTATTGGTAGAGTCGCCGGATCCTGCTTCCCCTAAAACATTCAACAACTGTTTGAAATTCTCGACTGTTTTCTTGTTCTCTTCTGAGTCGTCTCCATCTTGTAACAGCTTGGCAAACTCGCTCTGTAAGTCTTCAATCGTGCTTGCGGTTTCGGGATTGTTGGTGCTCATCGTTGCTGCATTCTTAGACGTTTCTGCAGCTGTGTTAGCTTGTTCCTCATCCAACTTGGACGGGTCCTCTAGAAACTCATCAAGGTCATCGTAATCATCTGTATTAGAGCTCATAATCCAAAGGTCCTATATAATTCTTCTTGTTTCACTGGCATCGAGTCTAGGTTAGATTCCAATAAGTTATATACAATGATAAAAATTAAATACCAGGAAGCCATCGAACAAAGCAAAACAACTGCTTGCAAATACAACCTTGCAAGTGTGCGCGGTTTACTCACCCTAGCCCAGAATGAGTAGTTTGTGCTTGCAGCGTTTACAGGAAGAAAGGTATGTGAGACGGCGTCTGGCGTGAGTTGGTTCCAAGCGCTGAGCGCGATAGAATTATCGGTATTACTCGCACTTACTAACATGGTTAACAGGAAGAAGTGGAGAAAAGACCACCCCTTTGGCTTCTTCGCAAAACCCACCAAGAAGCCCGATGGGTCCATGAACCTACAAAAATGGGAAGCTGGGATACCTGGGAAAGAGGGTACAATTTGGAAAGATGGTGTGTTTCCCATCACTATCGAATATCCGGACGACTACCCTTCGAAGCCCCCCAAAGTGAAGTTCCCTGCTGGATTCTACCACCCGAATATATATCCCAGTGGAACGGTGTGTCTGAGCATTTTAAATGAAGATCAGGACTGGAGACCCGCTATTACCCTTAAGCAAATCGCGCTGGGAGTGCAGGATCTCCTGGACAGCCCTAACCCTAACTCACCTGCGCAGGAACCGGCGTGGCGAGCCTTTTCCAAAAATGTGAAGGAGTACGAAAGAAAAGTGATAGAGCAGGCTAAAAGATACACGAAGTGAGTTGCCACAGCTCGGATTATTTCCCTGTAGAATGGCTTTAGTATTGGTTACTATTATTTTTCCATAAAGCTCCGATATTCCGTACTAGAACACGTTTTTATGTAATATTAATTGTGTGATTGTTCTCTGTTGGCTATGGTACATAAAGTCCTAGTTAAAATTACTTGCGCTCGTCTGCCTTGTAATGGATGAACCTTTCCATTGTGCCAAAGCAGCTCTGGGACCTGGCTTTAAGCTCTGGGTCCTTGTTCTTATCTACAAATTTGAAGCACTTTCTCATGTTCGGCACGACCTTTTCCTGGAGAACATTGATAAATCCATCGCTGACAAACACTGGTTCATCATAATCAAAATTTGCATCGCTGTAGATATCAAACAATGCATCGGAAATATCAATCATGGTGACAGCAGGAGTATCTTCGCCTGCAAGTTTTTGAATTAAAAACTGACCAATTTGTCTATTGAGTTCAACGTGACCAGGGAGCGAAGCAAGGCACGCCAGTATGCCAACGCATCTCTGTTTGAGCTCTTGGTCCTCACCTTGATCAAGATTCTGGACGAGACCATATTGGGCTTCTATGGCTTCAGCAAACGCGGAGTTAGCGCAGTTGAGCTTGCTTAAAAACGTGGCATTGTTCTCTTGCACTTGTGCGGTCTTCAACAGTGCCCACATAACCCCTAACTTGCCAAGTCTCATGCTGAAATCTGCCTGCTCCTCTGAGGTCTCGTTGACAAGCGAGTCCCAAAGGTGCTGCCACATATTATTAGGCAGCTCAAAAAAGTTTATTTGCAAGGTCAGATACAGCCAGAGCATATTGTTCCATGCAATGAGAATACGCGATCTGAAGTCAGCAAAGAGTGACTGAAATACCACTGGCAAGGAAATGGTCAACGTATGAAGCATGGATTCGTCTAGCTGAGCGCCCGTTCTTTCAACTTGAGCTGCCACAATTTCCAAGGATGCAGTTATAATATCAAGAGTTACCTCTATGCTCTGCAAGCTGACCGATGCTTGGGCGCGCTTTTTGTTCAACTCCTTGATTTTTCCTGACACTTCTTTATCAGGCAAACTGGCTATGCTATCATCAAAATCTTTTGTTGAGAGGCTTTTTTTCATTTCAGCAAGATCAATGTTCTCAATAGCTGAACATGTTTTTCCGAGTATCTCGTTCACCTGCTCGGAGGAGACGTCCATGTCCAAAAATTGCAAGTATATGCCTTGAGTGAGCACCGTAGTCAGTTCGTTTGCATTCATTACCTGCATTGTTGGCAGAGCTTTCACAAATTCCGACAAGAATGCGTCTTGCGTCACCGCTTCAATAAACCCAAGAGACTCAGAGCTCAAGTCGTAGATGAAATCCAAAATGGTATTAAAAAAGGAAACTGGGATTCGTAAAGACATTTTCTGATCCTTCTCTACTAAAGCGTAAGCTAGCACGGACTTTATTACCGAAAACATGCAGGCCAGCTTCTCAGATTTTAGGAAATCCTCCAAAATGCTATCGGAGCCACTAGTCAATGCGACTACCAAGGAGACCAAGTTATCGCCGAAGTCGAAGAGCAGCCGTGTGGACTCGGCGTTAGCCTTGACATTAGCCTTCAACGATTCCAACGACTTCAGTAGTTTGTCCAGACCACTACTTATGCTCGTCCAGATGTCGGATCGCCACAAGAAAACGCAGACATCGTAGCCCTCCTCTAGTGCTAAATTTCTGAGTAACCCGTAAGACTCGACGACAATCTCCATGTTGTCGTCGGATAAAAGCTTGTCCATGATCAGATGCAACAGTTTCTCCTTCAAAAAGAGTTTTCTCATGTATGGATCTTCGCACAACACCGTAACAGATCCGAGAGCCATAGCTCTATCATTCGGAGCGGCACTATTAAGTTGTTTTAGTAGAGGTTGGATTTTCTTCACGCTCATTGCCTCGTCCCTGTTAGTGCTTTTATTTTTGCCACCTAAGGGATTGAGATGAGACCGTGAGGCCTTAGATCTTCTCTTAGATTTGCCCATATTTGCGAGTGCTGTTAAGAATCGAATTCGCGCTCAACGGAAGACTTTGCGAGAAAGGTGGCTATAACAGTGATACAGGGCGCTACTTGAGATGACTTGGACAGAGATGAGCTCAAATTTTTTTGTATGCAAGATCACCCGTAACGTGGGCGTGCCGGTGAACTTAACTTGGCGGCTAATGGAATTGCACAGAGAAAGCTTTACCAGTATTTACAAACGTCCAAATGGGATTATACTTTTGAAATTTGTTCATAGCTTCTTTCCCTGCTCTTACAAGTTTTAGCCAGCCTGGCGCTGAACCCGCCAATAGCCTTGAACACAGCGCGCGTTAAAGTGGATTTCAAAAAAAAAATAGTGCAAGAACAGGCGGCTCTAGGTGCAGTGGTTCGGTTTGTGCTGTGTAATTTCTACGGGCTTCATTTTGGTTGATCTCTTGTTTCGTCTTCTACCTCGTGAAATTCATTTGAGGATATAGTAGGACACCATAAGTCCAAATGTCGTAATAAACATTAATTAATACGTAACTCATATCTAGCTTGGAAACCTAAAATTCGTCAAATCCACAACAACTGGCAGCAAGATGGTCCTTTTGCATCAAATGCATTTTGAGCTATCATAAGGCAGAATTTCAACAAGGTTTTAAGTAAAGCACGCTCGAGCCTAATTTTTTAGCATAGTTCACCCATGAAAAGGGTTCGAGGAGCGCATCCATCTTGTTTTCTGCAGAGGAAGGCCAGTTAAAAGATTAGAGCCTAAGAAAGACATATAGAGGCGCGTTGCGCTTGCGTCCGTTTACTTGCTGTTGGCTTGTTCCGCTTTTTGGTTCTCTTGTACTTTCTCAAGCTCTTTTCTCAAATCTAACATTGACTTAGGCGACAGAGGGTTCCCCTCCTCATCGTACTGGGGAACTTCGATATCCGTCCTTAGATTGTTGTCTTTCTTCAGCCTCTCGATTATGATCGGCTCAAAAAACTGAGTGCCTGTATATATCCCCACAAAAGTAACCAGTGAAAAGGCTATGACATCAAATGCTTTGATTCTGGGCATCTTAAAGCGTCCTTATTTTTATAGCGTCAACGTCCAGCTGCTCCTAGCGTCTTTTCGAGCGTCGCTGTAGTTGTCTCAATCCGATTAATCTATTTTCAACTTTTCAAGGCCATTATTGTACTTGGTTTTTGAAATATACTTTCACCTTAAGTCCAAACGCCTTCGAAAACAAACGCCTTCGAAACCAAACGGCGAACCAGAAACACGGCGAAACAGGAACCCTCCAATCACCTGCATCTGCTATCAATCGCTGACTTCTGAGGAAATTTATGAACATCGGTCTGCCAGGTCGCTCTTTGGTCTATAAAAGCAAGCACCTTTTTTCGAATTCTGCTAACTCTTTTTGTTCACACGTAAAACGCGCATTATTCCACCGAAAGATGTCAAGCTACACTGATCACGGTATCGAATTCACGAAACCCCTTTTGGATGACAGAAACTATCGATTCATCAAGCTTCCTAACAACTTGAAAGCGCTTCTGATCCAAGATCCTAATACAGACAAAGCGGCTGCGGCGCTTGACGTCAATGTAGGGTCTTTCGAGGATCCAGAAGACTTACCAGGTCTCGCGCACTTTTGCGAGCATCTTCTGTTCATGGGAAGCTCGAAATTTCCCAACGAGAACGAATATTCGAGCTATCTAAGTAAACATGGCGGTGGATCCAATGCTTACACTAGCGCGAGAAACACCAACTATTTTTTCCAAGTTAATCAAGAGAACCTACATGGTGCGCTGCTTAGATTCTCTGGGTTTTTCAGCTGTCCTTTGTTTAACAAGGAGTCCACTGACAAGGAGATCAACGCTGTTGACAGTGAAAACAAGAAGAACTTGCAAAGCGATCTGTGGAGACTATATCAGCTCGATAAATCTCAAAGTGATCCTAAACATCCGTTCCACAAATTTTCCACTGGTAATCTCAAGACCCTTGGTGACATCCCTAAATCGAAAAATGTTGATATACGTGAAGAGTTGCTGAAGTTTTACAACTCCTCTTATTCGGCAAACTTAATGAAACTCTGTGTTCTTGGGAGGGAGGACTTGGACACTATGTCACAATGGGTTTACGATCTCTTCAAAGATGTCCCTAACAGTGATAGACCTGTTCCATCCTATGAAGCCAAAATACTACCCCAACAGTACCTGACTCAAATTATTAATGCCAAGCCTGTTAAAGACTTGAAGAAGGTCGAAATTACATTTGTTGCGCCAGATGTTGATGTGAACTGGGATTCGAAACCTGGACACTACCTGAGTCACTTAATTGGCCACGAAGGTTCGGGTTCATTACTTGCGTATTTAAAGCTAAAGGGATGGGCAAATGAACTTTCGGCTGGCTCTCATACGGTGTCAGAGGATAATGCATTTTTCTCAATTGACATTGATTTGACAGACGAGGGTGTTAAGAATTATGAGTCCGTGATTCAATCTGTATTCCAGTACATCGAACTACTAAAAGAGGAACTGCCACAGGAATGGATCTACGATGAGCTACGCGATACCGCAGAAGCGAGCTTCAAGTTTAAACAAAAAGGGAACCCTGCATCTACCGTATCATCGTTGTCTAAAGCGCTCGAAAAAGACTATATTCCCGTGAGTGATATTCTCAGTACCTCCCTGCTGAGAAAATACGAGCCTGAGCTTATTGTCAAGTATGTCGCTCATTTGACACCTGAAAATTCACGCGTCACCTTCATTCATAAAAATGCTCCCACGGATTCCACCGAAAAGTGGTACGGTACGGAGTACGGCGTAGTGAAATACAGCGAAGACTTTATGAATAAACTCAAGAGTCCAGGCACGAACTCTTTGTTGCACTTGCCTCGTCGCAATGAATTTATCTCCTCCAATTTCCAAGTCGACAAGCTTGAGAATGTCAAACCTTTACAAGAACCTCTGCTACTGAAACAGGACAGTCAAAGCAGAGTTTGGTATAAAAAGGATGACAGGTTTTGGGTCCCAAAGGGGCACATATATGTGTCCATGAAACTAGCGCACACATACTCCAGTGTTGTAAACAGCATGCTAACGACTCTTTACGTGGACCTGATTAATGACCACCTGAAGGACTTAGAGTATGACGCTCAGGTGGCTAGCTTGCACATTTCTTTTCGGAAAACCAACCAAGGCCTCGATCTTTCCTTGAGTGGTTATAATGAAAAGATGGCTATTCTGCTCAAAAGGTACTTAGAAGGTATTGCTAACTTTCAACCTACCCAGGATCGTTTCAAAATATACCAAGATAAGCTGCTGCAAAAGCTGAACAATCACTTATACGAAGTTCCTTATTCGCAGGTTTCGGATGTCTTCAACTCTGTCATAAACGAGAGAGCGTGGACTATTGCCAACAAACTTGAAATTGTTAAGCAGTTGAAGTTTGAGCATCTGAAGCTCTTCATTCCAGCAATTTTTGAACAATTCTCCTTTGAAATTCTAGTCCACGGAAACTTTAGTTGCGCAGCTGCTCTTGAGGCCGATGACTTGGTCAGAGCTTTGGCGCCTCGCGACGTTCAGAATTTCCAACTCAAGAGCTCAAAACCCAGATCTGTTCTTCTTCCACAAGGCAAGACGTTCTGTTACCAGCAGATACTTACAGATGACAATAACATTAATTCTTGCATTCAACATGTTACACAATTCGGACCGTACTCAGAAGAGCTAGCCGCAAAGGCGTCACTGTTCGCCCAACTGATTGACGAACCTGCCTTCGATACTCTGCGGACAAAGGAGCAGCTTGGATATGTTGTCTTTAGTTCTGCGCTTAATACTCATGGAACTGTGAACCTGAGACTGCTGATCCAGTCTGAGCGTGACACTTCTTACTTAGAATCCAGGATTGACGCATTTCTCGTCAAGATGGGCCAGGTACTGCAAGAAATGTCGGAAGAAGAATTCGAGAGACACAAGGTGGCGTTGTGTAAGACTCTTCTGCAGAGATACAAAAACCTCTCGGAAGAAAACACCAGGTTCACGACCGCTATCTACATCGGTGATTACAACTTCACCAACAAGGAAAGAAAGGCTTCTCTCGTGGAGAAGCTGAGCAAGCAAGACATGCTGGAGTTCTACCGCCAGTATGTAGTCACCGAGGAAGCATCCAAGCTTGTAATCCACCTGAAGTCACAGGCAATAAGTGACGAACAAAAGAGCAATGCCTGCGTTGAGGGATACCCCACTGGCGAGCTGATCACCGATATCGGCACCTTCCAGAGCAAGTTATGCCTAGCACCAGTGCGCCAGCCAATCAAGAAGATTGAGGTGACTGCCAAGCTATAAGATATAAGATGTATAGAGTTGAGAGCTTTTCAGGCTCTCCAACGCTTAATTTACTTCACCAAGATTTGAACTTCAAAGTTTGATCCTTCTCCAGTTCTTTACGTTTTACTTGTAGCCTTTCTTCGACATTCCCGGTCTATCCTCCCTCTTTGAGCGAGACACCAACCGCGAACTTCCTAAAATCCAGTCATTTTTGTTCTGGGAAACTGGTATTTCGATTTAAAAATGAAATACTGGCAATTAGCAGCTGTTAGAAGACAGACGTAGCTAACTGTGGCATTGTTTCCGTGCATTTTTGATTCGAAGAGAGAAGAAAAGGTCAAAAGAGTATAAATTTGTGAAAACTAACTTCTCGACCACTCGCTTTTTATAGCATCAGGGCCAGGCCAGGGTAACAGCATACCTACCACAACCAACGCGATGTCCTCGGGTAGGAGGGCAGGATTAAGATCGAGACAGCCGGTGGGACATCTCACAAACCGGACCAGGATGGGAGCTCCAGGTCCATAGCTTTTCTAACCGATGACGGCAGGGTTGTACACTAAACATAACTAATACACTTATTTAGAGTAGGGCTTTTATTCTTTATTTGTAGAAGGACAGACAAACGTCCACCATGCCTTACCAGATTAACGCAACATAGAAAATACGGTCTCGAAAGCCGTGCAAGCTAGGTAGACGCTTATCTGTACTTGTGGAAGCCGATGTCGTTGGCCTTCTCTCTGAAGCACTGACGGCAGATGTTCAAACCGTACTTTCTGATCAGACCCTGGTGAGAGGCACAGACACGACATTGGCGGGAGCCTTTGCCGAAGTTTCTTGGGTGAGAGAACCAGACGTTTTCGTGAGCCATATTGCTGCGACGAGTTAGTAGTTGTCAACTGGTAAGCGGAGACGCGATTGCAAGCAGTATGGCTGTAGCCAGAATGGCGACACTTTCGATATTATAATTTCGCCGCCCATTAATCCTTGACGTATCCCTTTCCCACAAAAATCCAGTATTCTTTCAACACTAAGCGAGTATTTCTAACTCCAATCCCTGCCGGTACACTTTACAGTTGGTCCTCGAAAGTCTCCACAACTTGGAATTTTGTGGCGGCTTCAGCAGCAATCCCCGTTCGAACTCTTGTGCGCTTTATTAGCAGAGCTATACTTCATGCGCTCGCGCTCTTCTCTTATTGTCCACCCCCAACATACCTTTATCGATGATCTCTTGTTAAACTGCTTCTCTATGGCCAATCCTCAGTGTCTCTGTATAACTTTCCATCACTTTTTCCAAGTCGCCCCTCCGCGCTTCGCATTCGTTGAGCTGCGTGGGTTCAGAGAGGTGGCTCTTTTTCAAAATTTTCAGAATATGAAATTAGGAATTTCCAAAACTTCTCGAATGTACGGGTGGTGACAGTCACTCTATAAAGATAATCAACGGCACGTGACATATCGAATGCTGAAAAATTTTAAACGTATACCCATCGCGCTCGAGCTCATCTCATCTCATCACGTCTCGGTCCATGTGCAGAAGGAGAAGGTCCAACGACTGAAGCATCTCTGGAGTTCTGACCGTATTCACATAATACTATAGTGAATTAGGCACCTCTGTTTTTGGCCAGCTTCTCTACCCCATACAACTTCCCACGCAATGGCTGGGCACTCACATAGATCATCGATAAAGAATGGGCACAAGGCATTCAAGTCCAAGCATGCGTCCAAGGGCGCGCTCAAGAACATGTACAAGGGCAAGGTTGAGAAAGAGCTCGTGTCTGGAAAGCGCAGTAGGCCCCAGGTGGTGTCCAAGCTGCAGAGGAAAAACCAGGCCCGTCAGGCGCGCGAACAGAAAATAATGGACGCTCTAGAGATCCGTCGCCTTTTTGAGGGCTCGAACGGTGCTGAGAAAATCATTGCGGTTGTGCCGCTGACGCCTGACGTGGACGCCGCAGACATTGTGCGGCGGCTTATCGTTTGCGCGCTTGACGATCCAGAACAACAAATGGCGGTCCAGGTGAGCACGCCTTGTGTGCTCAATATCACAGTAAAGAAGTTCAAGTCCAAGCTCAAGATCATTGTGCCAGACATGTCTGATTTTATCAACATTTTAGATACCACGAAAATTGCTGACTTCACCGTTTTCGGTCTCAGCGCTGCCGCAGAGGTTGACACAGAGTTTGGTGAGCAGATCATCCGTGCTGTCGAGTTGCAAGGTATTTCTTCTTATGTCGGAGTTGTCTCTAACTTGTCTTCTGCGCACCCCAAAGAGAAGTTTCAGCTCGACTTGAAGCAATCCTTGGAGAGTTTCTTCAAGCATTTCTTTCCCAACGAAGATCGTGTTTACAACTTAGAGAAACCTGCCGAAGCCACCAATGTGCTGAGACATTTGTGTCAGAAAGTGCCACGTCAGGTCAGATGGAGGGACAACAGGGGCTACATGGTCGCTGAAAAGGTGGACTACTCTGAATTGGACCCACAACAAGGGCACCTCATTGTCAGTGGTACAGTACGCGGCATTGGGTTCGACGCCAATAGGTTGGTGCATATACCAGGTTTAGGTGATTTTCAGATTTCACGCATTGACAAGATTAGTGACTCCAATAGAAGAAACGGCCCTTCGAGAAAATCGGCTGCAAACTTGGACCTAGGAATACAACTCAACACGCAGTTTGTGCCTGACCAAAACCAAGACACTCTAGACGAATTCGCCCCACAAGACCTCGATGTAGACGATTACGAAGATGATGACTTTGAGTACGATGACTTAACCACCGCGCGTTACGACGACCACGGATTTTTGCCTGGCAGGGAAGCTGCTACTAGAAGAGCCAAGGTGCCCAAAGGAACTTCTGACTATCAAGCAAGATGGTATCTGGACGATGTCGTCGATGATGGTGAAGTCGAGTCCGAAGAGGATGACTCGGCCATGGCGGTCGAACAAAACGACAATGACATGGAAGAGGAGGTCGAGCAGGGCAGCGATTATGAAGAATCTCAAGAGGACATGTTTGTCGACTTGTCGCCTGAAGAAGAAGAAAGACAACTTCGTGAATATCGAGAGCTTGAGAAAGAGGACAAGGAATTTCCTGACGAGATTGAGCTGGAGCCCACGCAATCAGCTATTGAGAGACTCAGACGGTACAGAGGCTTGAAGAACTTGCATAACTGCGTGTGGGATGTTGATGAGCGCGATCCTAACGCCCCCCCTGAATGGAAACGCCTCCTCAGGGTTGGCAACTTCACCGGCTCTAAAAACAGAGTATGTAAAGAGGCGGTAAACGAGGCCCAAGTTATTGCCGGTGACCGTATTGAGATGCACATACAAATACCCAAGCATCTGCTGGAGAAAGTAAAGGACCCAAAGCTCAGTGTCTTCGCAGTTTATGGGTTGCTAAAGCACGAACACAAAAACGCGTTGGTGAATTTCTCGATACAGAGATGGGAGGATTTTGAAGACCCCGTTCCCTCGAAGGAAAGCCTATTCGTCCAGTACGGTGTTAGAAGATACGAAATTCAGCCGCTATTTTCATCCACGAGCAACACTCCTAACAACGTACACAAGTTTGAGAGGTTCCTGCATGAAGATTCTGCATCCATTGCCACATGCATAGCTCCCATTGACTTCACTCAATCACCTGCTCTCTTTTTCAAGCCATGTCCTGAAGATGTCAAGGGAATTAAATTTGTAGGTCACGGGTCTTTCTTGAATGCCGATCATACCAGGATCATCAGCAAGAGAGCCGTACTCACAGGCCATCCATTCAGATTCCATAAGAGAGTCCTCACCGTGCGTTACATGTTCTTCCGTCCAGAGGATGTTGAATGGTTCAAATCTATTCCTCTATTTACCAAGAGCGGTAGAACAGGCTTTATCAAGGATAGCCTGGGTACTCACGGGTACTTTAAGGCAACGTTCGATGGCAAGCTATCTGCACAAGATGTTGTTGCAATGGCGTTGTTTAAGCGTGTATGGCCTAGACCATCGAAACCTGTATAGCACTACGTATGAACTCCCCAAAACTACATTCAGAAATACGTCTGTTGACACGCAAACCCGTCTTAATACCTGAAGACGCAAGAAATCAAGCACCTCTTCATCAACCATGATATAAGTTCATGGACCCTTAATGGTTCAGAAGAATACTAAACTTTCTTGTAATTGCCCAGCACGTGAATACGCCGTCAATATCACCATGTACGTCATTGTTATTTCTGGATCCCTCACTGATGGCAAACCTGAATTAAGCAAAATGAAGTTAGCAACTACTGTCATATAAGCTTCAACTACTCCCCAAACACTTTTACTCAGGCCCAAAATGAGTGAGGCGATATTTACCTGTAACTCATGTATGATTCAGTTCAGATCGAGCGATCAGCAGCGTTACCATATGAAAACAGAATGGCACAGATACAACCTAAAAAGACGTATTAGTCAATTACCCCCAATCAGCGCCGATGTTTTTGCTGAAAAGCTACAAATATCTGAGAGGGCTAAAGAGCTCAATCAAGTCGACGAATTTGGGTTTCCCATTTTGAAGCCCAAAGCCCCCAGATACAAAAGAGATGACGGAGTGGATTTAGGCAAGCTACAACGGAGGAGAAACCGCAGGTTGCGCGAGGAAAACCACGAAAGATCCGTTTCTCCAACTCCATCTGTGGCATCTCAGATTTCCAAGCTCTCAGTTAACAGCAATGAGGTACATACGGATTTTGATGAGGAGAAATCTTACGAATATGGCTTTACAACGGATTCAAACAACGAATACAACTCTAGTGATTTAGAATCTACAAGTGAGGAGCTTTCTGAAGATGAAGCTCCTCCAGAGCGTCTCTCCATCACAGACTGCATATTCTGCAAGGCTCAAAACAAGGAGGTCGAGCGGAACCTTAAACACATGTTCGCATCGCATGGGCTTTACCTACCAGAAAGATCGTACCTTACAGATCTTACAGGGCTTTTGAACTTTTTGATAGATATCATAGTCGTTGCGAATGAGTGTCTCTGCTGTTCCTTCAAGGGCTCAAGCTTACAGAGCATACGTGCACACATCGCATCTAAAGGACACTCCCGGCTGCCATATGAAACTAAGGAAGAAAGACGCAGAGTGGCAGGTTTTTATGACTTTTCGTTGGAAGACGAAGAGCAGCCTCATGTCAATCGCGGCAGTGGCAAGAGCGTCACATTCGAAGCAGAGTCGCATAGCGGCTCTGAAGAGGCAGCTCCCAATGATACTGATGAAATAAATTCCAACTATACACATGCAGAAGTTGACGACACTGGTGTTGAACTCACCTTGCCTAGCGGTTCCAGGGCAGGACATCGCTCAATGAGAAGGATCTACAGACAGAACCTTCCTTTACCACCAATGGCTCCGGATGGTAATAGAACATTATCCGTTGGTGACAGACGCTTTTTTGGTGGGGTCACTGATAAAACCATGAAAAAGAATGACAAGAAATCGCAGCAGATTGAAAGGCAGGTAATGAACCGTGATATCAGGAATCAAGCTAAGCGCGGCAATTTTCAAACTCACTATAGAGACGAGTTACTTCAGTGATAAGTCTATAGCAGATGTGCTGCTATTACTTAATATTTAGATATGACTATAGGTTTACCGTCTGTCATTCATTCGAGGAAGCCAATCATCGTCTGGAGGATCTTACTGGACAAAGAAAACGGCAACATCTTTTGGCGTCTCGTAGATCATACCAAGTTACAGCTACATCAATATATTCAGTATTCCCAAGTTTAACCCAGAGAGTATTGCGCTTTAGTCTCGCAAGCGTGACTTTATGCCTGCTGACGACTAGTTATGTTTCTGGGACAGTTTATACTAGGAGGAGGCTCTCGTGAGGTAATTAGAGACTGTAGGCGCCATCATTCTAACTCTCGAACACGGCCTCTTGATCCAATCAACTTCAGAAGATCAAAATTGCTAATCATGCTATTTCATGGCCTCCCTTTGTGAAAGGCCGCTCGATGGCAAAACTGGTATGCTTGGACGTTAAGCTCTGAAAATAACAGACTCACTATCATCATTATAGTGAACGCTGGATTGCTGGGACTGCTGTCTTCCACTGGCAGGCATTGTTCGAGGCGTTAAAACTTCATCTAAAAGGGCAAAATTAGACTCTTCAACACCAGTAGACATCTCTGTACTCAAATCAGACTCACACACATTCCTGAAATGATCTAAATTGCTTTGAAATCTATTGTTTTTCCGGTAACCTGAACCAGTTGAATTCAGAGATTCGGACGACGAAGGCGCTCCGCTGGTAATACCCGAACTATTTCTCAAACTGTAAAGCTTGCTTGATGGGATCTTCTGAGCTGCTAGTTTGCTGACACTATTCAATCTTGTATTCAAAATTTGAAAAGCTTTTGACTGCGGCAAAACCATCAAAATACCATATAGGCATTTCTGAAGGTAGGGGTATTGATCTTGTTCAAGAAGCTGAAGTCTCAGTCCGGTAAAGATAGGCGATTCCAACAATTGAATTAATACATCAATTTGAACTAGATCATTGACTGATATTTCATACTCCACGAACGTTTGCAATATGTAGTAGGCAAGTTCGTATTTTTCTGACAATAAACAGAGCGCAAGGAGGGATACAGGGTTGTGCGACCAGCACTTGAAAAGTGAGGAAAATAGTTCTTCGCCACTGCTTGCCCTCAACTTCCTTCTTAGATGTGCAAGTTCAGGGGCAGTAATCAAGTTCGTGTTCAGTATTTGTATCATCATTCTGACGAAGGCAGCATTGTTGTCGTGCTCTAAAATCGACGCAACGACATTATAAACCTTCTCTGCGGTAAGCTTGACGCATAGTTGTCGGAAGATGTGATTTGCTCTTGTTTTTAGCAGCTTTCTATCATTCTTGAACAAGAGAAGTAGTTCTTTAATGAACTTTTTGAAGTACTCCTCGTTCGAGTTATTGCATAAGTCGCTCAATAACTGAAGAGCTTTAGAGGTTAGTTGATTGTCCTTATCAGAAAGAGATTTCAGGAGCGTTAGAAAAGTACTATCACTGTGTTCAAGCAGTTCGTCAGGGACTTTGTGATATATCAGAATTAACCATTCGAGACAAGCAACCTTAGCGACTACGTCGCTGTCCAAAAAGTGGAGCGTCAGCGTGTTCACAACTGGCCCATAGTTTATGGCTTCTGGTCCTTCTCGGTCGTCAAACCTTCCCGTCAGCTCTATCAACTTCTCATTAACAGAATGTGCCAATTTCCTAACCTTAGGATCGACATCGCTCAAGATCTTAAGTAATAGTGACAAAAGCCTTGATACGAAGGGGAGAAATGAGGTTGCCGAAATCCCCAATACTGTTTCAATCCATGTTAAAGCCACAAGCTGAATTTCGGGCTCAGATAAACCCAGGGTGTTTATGAGGATTTCTATTATTTTTGGGAAATCCAGATGGATATCTTGGCCAGGGCAGTATAGGTCTCCATTGCGCGAGTCGCTCAGTTCCATGCTCTTAGATTTCGTGGTCGAGTTTATTTCAGAAACTTCATTTATGGCGTTTCCACCATCATTCGACTTGAGGTCGTCAATGTTCGATGAGTTTCTATTTTTTGGGGAATTAGCAGCGTCAGTCATTGAGAGCTGTTCAAAGGCAGTGAGCAAAGATTTCTTCCTCTCACTTATGAGGATACCGTCTTGTTTTTTTGACGCATTATCCTCCGAGATCAACCGCTTTGGTGTTTCTTCTAGCAGCTTTTTTTGGATCAATGCTTTAACTTCAGAAATGCGTTGCACCTCATGGAGCAAAAGGTCTAACAAAGAATGTGTGACTGTTCTAACGTCTTTGTGCGAATCCCCTAGGAAAGTGAAAAGCCCTCCCAAGAAAGAAGGTAAATAGGAGATCAACTCCAGATCAGGAATATTTTCGAGCACTTGTAGCCATGAGACGAGGAACATCCTCGTATCTGGATTTATAGCATATATTCGCTCAGTTAGCAGCGGTATAAATTTAGGCAGAGAAAACGCGAACTCTGGGTCTTGGTTGTATTCTTCTTGAACAACTTCGCCTGTCTGGGAGTCGGTTCGGGTGGCAGGAGGCAGGTCTTTTGGATCGTTATTTACCACGCTCACATAATTAGAAGCCCGTTCTGCCACAATATCTTTTATTAGTCTATCCAAAAGCTCAGCAGCTCCTCTGATAGATGTTTCGGTATCTGCGCTTATTTTGCATAGAACATCGAAGATCTCGTTGAAATAAACTAGGATTTCCCCCTTTGCGATTTTGGCAATGTTGTAGAGACTTTCACACGCATAGAACCGGACTTGATCATTTTGGTCCCCAAAACATGCCAGTACGGGGGGCAGAATTCGGTCCAAGTATCTAGCGACTTCCGTAGAGCCTAATGCGATCGCCCCCGCTGCTAGTCCCATCAAACCAGCATTCCGTGCCATTGGTTGATGAAGCGCGTAAGCGAAGTCACGGCATAGTTCATCAAAAATCTTGTCAACCCTTTGAAAGTCTCCTTCTGCTAAACACTGCTTTACAAGCTTTTCAAGATTTAGAGCAGTGGCTTTCCTCTTTTCATAAAGCTTATCATTCAATCCTTTCACGATAGCCTTGTCTGTAGCGGTTGTTGTTAGAACTATGAAATGTAACCGAGATGAAATGCATCAACGTACCCATTGTTGTTTGGAACCTTAGTTTACGTATTTATTTTCCTCTAACAATGATAATAACAGTTTAAGTCAATCTGTAAATAACATACTTTTCGTTCCACCTTTAATTTGGACATCAACGCTGTGACAAAAATCAAAGGGTCACTAAATTCCATGGAACTGAAATCAAATGTGGCTCTGCTGCTCTTACAAATTGTGCTCTATCGTCAGCAAGAGCTATCGCACATAGACAAAACTCTTGATAACGAACAATTGCTTGCTGACCCTGTGCTAGACGAAATGGTTCTGTCTAAATTCGCAAATCACCGCCTAGTCCGCATGCACGCACCTGAACTTTCGGGGATCCAACTACGAACATTAAAAGGCATTATTCGCGAGCTCTTTGAGCAAGGGTTGCCTGATGATGATGTTCCAGTGACAGTGGTTACACTGGCAAATCATTTTTACTACACTAGGGTGCAGGAACTCGAAAAAGAACAAATACCAGAGCTTAAAGACAAAATGCAAGAATTACTGAATGAGAGGGAGCAAGAACGGACCTGATGGATTACTTCAAGATCCCTTGTTGATCTAGTTGCGCATTATTCAGAGGTCGGCGTAAAGAATGATGCAAATTTTTTGTTTGTTCCAAAATGGAGAGCGACCTCATCGCTGCTATCAATCAACACAGCGCTGAATATCAAAAGCTATTAACACGAGCTTAATAGCATCGTAATCTGGGGAACTGTGAAAACACAGAATGAGAAACCTCATCACCCTAAATCGCGGAAAATTTAAGCCACAGTCCTTTGAGACCCCGGACTTGAGACTCTATGGAAGCGTCTTTGATACGCTATCAGACAGCATTACCTGCGTCCTAGGTGATTACGACCTAGGAGCTTTCGAAGTGCACCAATATATGAAAGACGGAAGCTGCAATACACTGGCCTCCTTCAATGTTGAAACTCTAGGCGACAAGATCTTGTCGTTTGCGCACTTCGGTGACCTCGGGCAGCTAGTATTTGTTATGTCGCAAGGTGACATTATAACCGCATCTTACGACACAGTGGGCTTTGACCCTTCATTGGCAGTAGTGGAAATTGTAGGTTCCATAGATGGTGGAATTAGCGCTTCAGAATGGTCGTACGACGAAGAGACACTAGCTTTAGTTACTGCCCAACGTAATGTGGTATTGTTGAGTAGGCAGTTCGATCCTATCGCAGAATACAAATTGGAAGAAAACGATTTGAGGATGTCTAAGCATGTGAACGTTGGCTGGGGTAAAAAAGAGACACAGTTTAGGGGCAAGGGCGCGCGCGCCATGGAAAGAGAAGCCCTTGAAAGCTTAAAAGCTTCTGGCCTTGTCGGGGACGAATTGAGAGATCCGACTATGCCCTACGTAGTTGACAAGGGTACAATTAGTGCCATGGACTCGGGAAAGGTGTCCATATCCTGGCGGGGCGATTGCGAATATTTTGTTGTATCAACAATCGAAGAAGCACATGAAAAAAGTGGTGAAGGTTTTAAGAGAAGAGTATTAAGAGTTTTTTCGCGTGATGGACAGCTCCAGAACGTCTCTGAGCCTGTCGATGGCCTCGAAGATCTCGTAAGCTGGAAGCCTCAAGGCTCTCTAATTGCGTCAGTGCAAAGGAAAGACGAAATTCCAGGTGAGGAGTCAGTCGAACTGGTGTTTTTTGAAAGAAACGGTCTAAGGCATGGGGAATTTGACACCAGGTTATCATTAAACGAAAAAATCTTAGCATTATGTTGGAATTGCAATTCAGAAGTTCTTGCCATCGTTCTCGCGGACAGAATACAGCTCTGGATCACTAAGAATTACCACTGGTACTTGAAACAAGAAGTTTATGCTAACGATATAAAGTTTGTGAAGTGGCATCCCGAAAAAGATTTTACATTGATGTTTGGGGACGATGATTACGTCAATGTGGCTGACTTTGCTTACAAACTTACACTAGGCCCAACATTAGAACCCTGTGACTCCGGAACGGTTTTAGTGGTGGATGGATGTACTGTGAACATCACACCATTAGGATTGGCAAATGTACCTCCACCTGTATACTACAGAGATTTTGATGCCCCAGGAAATGTTCTCGACGCCGCTACAAGCCTGTCTAATGAATTATTTGCTGCAATAACCAATCATGAACTTGTTTTGGCAACAGTACCAAGCCTCGAAGATATGAAGAAGGGTCTTCAACCTTGTGTGGCATCGAGACTTCACAAATCAATATTCGCCACAGAGTACGATTCACTGCGTCAAGTTGCGTTTTTGAATGATAATGTTTTGGGGGTGTTGTTAGACGCCGACAAGCTGTCCCGTATAGCACTAATCGACGTCACAGATGTCACACAGCCGACTGTATTCAATGTTGTTGAGACGTTCGACAAAGTTGTTTTACTACGTGCCGGTTTTGAATACAATTATATGGTCTATGAGACTAAAGACTCCCGCGTGGTGCAACTTGACCAAGAGGGACAGACAGTTGAAGTTACTAAGTTTCCCCAGCTGGTTCGCGATTTGAGGGTGAAGCGAGTAGAAAACTCTAAGGCTGTAGACGAAGACGATCGTCTGGCAGAAGACTCAAAAGTTGTTGCATTTGGATTAGCCGCTAATGGAAAGCTTTACGCAAATGACGTGCTACTTACAAGTACTGTAACTTCGATGGAGGTTACTGAAAAATTTCTAATGTTCACAACAGCTCAACACAACCTTCAATTCGTTCATTTGAATTCAACAGAATTCAAAGCCTTGCCTATAGTTGAGGAGAGTGTTGCAGACGAAAGAGTGAGATCAATCGAGATGGGATCAACATTGGTCACGGCGATGCCCTCTAGATCCTCAGTGGTACTCCAAGCGGCGCGTGGAAACTTAGAAACTATAGCTCCAAGGATTATGGTATTGGCAGGCGTGCGGAAAAGTATTTTGGCAAAAAAATATCTTGAAGCTTTCATGTCTTGCCGTACTCATAGAGTACATTTGGATATTTTACATGATTACGCACCTGACCTCTTTTGTGAAAACTTGGAACATTTTATCAATGATATTGGAAAGGGAGAACATCTAGATTTATTCATATCGTGCTTGACCGAAGAAGATGTAACGGTCACAAAATATAAAGAAACTTTGCGCGCATCTATGGATGAGAGGTTCGAGTCAGCGCCACCAGCTCCGACTGAAATGGAATTATACATGAAAAAAAAAATGTTTAACCCAGAGGTTTCAAAAGTCAACAAAATATGCAATGCTTTGCTTGAGGTTTTCCTCAACAACCCCGATTACAAGAAGAGGTATATCCAGTCAATTTTGACAGCATACGCATGCCAGAATCCGCCAAATCTCGAGGCGGCAATGACGCTAATTTCATCTTTAAAAGAAGAAAGCGATTCATGCCTGACATATCTGTGCTTTCTGCACGACGTTAACAAGCTTTACGAAGTTGCTTTGTCGCTGTACGATATCAAACTCACCCTGAACGTTGCCCAAAAGTCTCAAATGGATCCAAAAGAATATTTGCCGTTCTTGCAGGAACTTCACGAAAAAGAGCCACTAGTACGGAAGTTTATGATTGATGATTATCTCAAACGTTACGAAAAAGCCTTGGACCACCTCTCTGCATTGGAAAAAGACTCAGATGGACTCTCTCAGAAGTTCATTGACTATGTTCAGACCCACAATCTCTACAGTTATGCTTTAAACATGTTTAGGTATGAGTCTGACAGGCAAAACGGCATTTATCATATCTACGGTCCATTTCTCTCGTCGAAACAAGAATATGGTGAGGCGGGCGTTGTTCATGAAATGCTGGGCGAATACAGAGAAGCTGTGGAAGCATACACCCTAGGAAAAAAGTGGTGCGAAGCCCTGGCTCTTGCAACACTCAAATTCAGTGAAGACGTTCCCAGCATTGCGGAACAGTTGGTGTCATCTCTATCATTTGATCACAGATACGAAGAGGCTGCGCATATTGAGCTTGATTACTTAAAAAATACTAGAGAAGCTGTTAAACTCTACTGCAAAGCATACACTTATGAAAAAGCCACTTTGGCTGCAGTAAACGATAGACACCCAGAACTTATCGAGGAAGTACTTGACCCCGGTCTTGGAGAAGGATTTGGTACAATTGCCGAACTCCTTGCAGATTGCCAAAGCCAAATTAACTCGCAGCTCAGAAGGCTGCGTGAACTGCGACAGAAGAAAGACGACGATCCATATGCCTTTTACGGTCAGGAGACAGAACAAGCTGACGACGTCTCGATAGCAGCATCGGAGACATCAACCAAAGAATCTTTTTTTACTCGTTACACTGGTAAAACTGGCGGCACTGCCAAAACCGGCGCCTCAAGACGTACCGCCAAAAACAAACGTCGTGAAGAGCGCAAACGTGCTCGGGGCAAGAAAGGTACTATTTATGAAGAGGAGTATCTCATTCAATCGATAGGGAGGCTGATCGACAGACTGACTCAAACCAAACCCGACGCCCTAAAACTCATAGAAGCACTACTAAAGCGCGGAAGGAGAGAAGAGGCTTACCAGATTCAGAAAAGGTTCGTCGAGGTTACTATTTTACTCAAGGACAATGTCGCAGAGATTTATAACCTCAGCGAGAAAGATAGAGAGAGGGTTGACGAAGGCGGTAACATATACCACGTTCCTGAAATACCTGTTCCCACTATAAAAGATTTTCCGGTCCTAAAGACAGTTGACTATTAGCTCTAAGTAGCCATAAAAATATTTTGATTACATCCAAATATACATCATTTCTTTTGCCAGTAGCTCAGCTTGGCTGTTTGCTCCGGCGCCTAGAGCCATACAGACCATCAACATAATAGTTGCTCGCAACCTTCTTCTCGTGGTCCAGCACCATGGTCTCAAATTTCAAGAAACTCTTCTTAAGAGCGTTGTTGATTGCCTCTTTTTTTGATTTATTGTAACAATCACCCTTGTTGGGCGAAATAGATTTCCCGAAGCCTTCGGACTGAGTATAAGTACCGTCTTTTAAAACAACCTTGACATGTGCTTCAGTAAGAACTTCATATTTAGGCTCAACAGTGGACTCACTTGAGCTCGCAGCTCCTGCCTCCTCACTTACTTGCCGAAAACTCGTAACGTTCACATTTGTTACTTCGAGAGACCAGCCGTCGTACCCTAATGCCTCATTAGCGTATTGTATTAGTGTAAATGCAGGTATAAGTTTCGCAATCGGGTGCTTTCCGTATCTACTGCTGTGATAGATTCTATAAGAGTATTGCTCGATCTTCGACTGCAAAACTCCGATTTTTTGTACTGCCCATTCGCTCGCGGGACGATTCAGCCAGTTCTCCACAATTTGTAAATCTTGAACATCAGCATCAGTGACTTCTGCTCCTGTTGCATAAACTGCGTTTTCGTAAGACAAATTTGTTAGATACGCGCTCATCTTGGACTGGTAGATGTCTATCAATACTGCATCGTTCTGAGCAGAATGCTGGATGCTTTTAGAAATTACTGCCACCAGCACTCCTCTGAAACAAAGTGAAAAGCTTCACACAGATTGGACGAATATATATGTTATGCCTTGTCGAGTTCTCCGAACCCACAATAAAGCCAGAGTTAATGTCAGATGTTCACCACCTAAAAAACATGTAAAAAAGGCCCGCGAAAGCGAAGAAAATAAACATAGAATTGGTTATTAAGTGAAACATATCAGGATATGGCGTTGTTCCAGGGTCTTATTCAGCCGCCCAAGATCCAAAGCGCTGAAGAGACGATTCCCACTTTATGTGATCGGGCTGAAAATGCTACCCTTATTAGTGATAGAAGGTCGGCTGTTTTAGGATTAAAGGCATTTAGTAGAGATTACAGGGAAGCTGTCATAGCTTCCGGACTGAAGCCCTTAATCAGTACTCTCAAAAGAGACTTCATTGACGAAGATTCAGTCAAAGCAATACTCGAAACACTGCTTATCTTGTTTATTCGCGGCGAAGGCGATGCAGATTTAACACGTAATTGGATCTCCCAACAATCGAGGCTTCAAAATGGCAAATATCCATCCCCTTTGATCATGAAGCAGGAGCACCAGTCTGTTGACCAATTTTCCTTGTGGATTGCAGACTTCATGACTCAGAACGATGAATTAGTGCAACTCTTCATAAAGTTGTTGGAAACTGAAAACTTCCACATACGACTTTATACTACACAACTTTTGGAAGCATTCGTTGCATCACGCCCATCAAGAACCAGAGATGCTATTCTGTCAATACCCGTTGGAATTTCGGCTTTGGTATCCCTCCTCGACGACATTCATGAGCCTGTAAGAGATGAGGCCATCCTTCTTCTAATGGTTGTGGCGAACAATAGCCCTCATATTCAAAAACTTGTGGCCTTTGAAAACATATTTCAGAGGCTGTTTGTCATAATCAATGAGGAAGGTGGGTTGCGCGGCTCGTTGGTAGTAAGCGACTGTTTATCTTTAATAGTCAATCTGTTGAACTATAGTACCTCGAACCAAACTTTGTTTCTCGAAACCGGAAACCTACCACAGATGGCGTCTTTACTGAACGAACCCATGGAGGACGAGTTTTTCTGGAACGATCAAAGGCTGCTCAATATCAAAACCACTTTAGAGATTCTGAGGCTGACAGTCGAACCACATAGCACAACAACTCCTAGGAATCAAAAAGCCCTTTTGGATTCCCACCTACTAATGATAGTCCTGAGATTAGCACTTTCGAGAAGCACGCCCAATTCTGTGCGTCCATATGCCCTTCTAACTGCCGCTGACATGATACGCGACAACGAGCAAGTCCAGTTCGAGTTTCGAAAAATTGACGCTCCTTTATTTGATCCAAGCTTAGGCACTAACCAGACTCAAGAGCAAAAAGTTCTTGTGCCAATCGCAGATCTTCTGTTGCATTGGTGTTTTTTCGCAAATTCTATTCATACTTTCGACATCAGATATGCCTCATCTGAACTTATAAAAGCCTACTTGACCAATAATCACAATCTACAAATGAGTTTTATCAACGATCAAGCGTCTCTTTTCAAGGAAATGAGTGACGTTCTCAATGGAAGTGAAGATGTACTAACGAAACCTTGCACCTTTAGTATTCTACTTGATTACGACCCAGAATTGAAGCTCAACCCATACAAGCTTTTTTTTGCAGTGGACTTATTGATGTTTTTGTTCGATCAAGATCATGCAGAAGAGCTAAGGAAGGTTGTCAGGAATATAAAATGTCCTGATTTGAGCACAGATGAAGACCCGCAAGAGATGACAAGCCCCATACAGACTATTTGTGAACTCACATTAACATCTTTCTCTTTAGAAGATCCTAGGGTTTCAATTTCTTACCTTTGCCTCTTGATTTTTTGGATATTTGATGACTCAAATGCTGTCGATGATTTTCTATCTCACAGAGTGACTCTCAAGTCACTGATTTCGAGCTCTTCGCATATCCAGCGTGACGATAGCACTATAAACTGCTTAATTTGCATGTTATTAGGCGTAGCGTATGAATTTTCAACTCCTAAAAGTTCGCTTCCAAGATCTGAGTACTTTGCCCTTCTCCATAAAAGTATCGGAGCAGACAATTATTCATTCCGTATTAAACAGTTTACTGAGAACTCTCTCTATGCGAGTTCAAGGGAAATGAAGGGTGTTCTTGACAGCGTGGAAACAGATGCTACTGGCCTACCAAAAATTTACTTTAACTTGTACTTCAAAACACTTCTTAGAAACAATTTCTACAGAATTCAAACGGCTATGAAACGAGGTCCAGAATTCCAGATACAAGAGAAAGTATCTTTTGAGTCCTTGGAAAAGCTAATTCAACAGAAAGCACTGCTTGAACAAACTCTGCTTGAGTCTGAAGAGAGCTCAAAAACACAGATCGAAGGTTTACAGCGCTCTTTGAAGGAGTTAAAGAATACATTACAAGGAAGGGAGATTGAAAAGAAAGCTGCAGAACTTGACCTCGAGAAAATACGGACTTCTTTCAAGAATTTAGAGAACAGCTTTTCGGAAACTAAAGAAGAATTGAACTTGTTGCATAAAGAAAACACAGACCTCGTTGCTACAAATAGCAGAATTGAAAATTTCAAGAAAGACCTAGAACTTAAATTCAATAATAACAAAGATGTTTTAAGCAAGCTCGAAAAAGAGTTGAACAGTGTCCGCGAGCAAAAAAAAGCGGCTGAAGATGGTATAAACAAAATGAACCGGGAGTTACTTGTTTTGTCAAAAGAACATAATGAGCTAAAAACTACGGCAACAAAATCCAATAATGAACTTGAAAAAGTCCTAAAAGGGTCGAAAGAAGAGCTCAAAAGACTTGAGAGTTTTGTGCATGAAAAGGATTTGACTATTGAAAAAAGCAGAACAGAACTCGAACGTTTGAAATCTGAAAACAAGGCTCTTTTGCTTGAAAAGGATGATGCTTCTAGAAGTAGTGCCGAGCTGAAATCAAGGCTTGCTAATCAGGAATCTCTTGTCTCAAAACTCACAGCCAAACTTAAGGATGTTGCTGATAAGTGTAAGAGTCTTGAGCAAGTCAAGATTAATAAAGAGCAGAAGCTCGCAGAGATGTCAGAAGCTAACCAAAAAAAAGTTCAGTCTCTCCAAGGCGAAATAGTGGATTTGCGGCAACAATGCGATTCCATGAAGCAAAATAAAGATGAATTATTGAAAGAAAATCAAAAAATCAAAAAGTTACTTGAGGATGTTAAAGAATCTCGGTCTCAGGCGGCTTCTGAAATCACACAGCTTAAACTCGAGCTCGATCATTCATCAAGAGAAATAATGCAACTAAATTCTTCTAGCACGGAAAAAAGCAAGACACTCGCTGATGCTGTTGGTAACTTCAATACAGCTAGAAATGAGCTTGAAAAGCTCAATAAGACGCTTAACGAAGCCCAGGAAAAGCTCTGTCTACGAGAATCAACCATTGAATCGTTGGAAGGAAAATTACAAAGCCTTGAGAAGTCTAACGGCGAAAAAGCTGCGGCATTAGAAGAAACTCGTAATAACTTGAAAACGCTTCAACAGAAATTCAAAGATTTAGAGCTAGAAAAAAACAAGACACAAGACGCTGTATCTGATCTAGAGAAGGCTCTCCGAACCGAGAAAAACAACTATGAGGAATCATTGCAGTTGCAAAAAGACAAGATAAAGCAGTTGGCTTTAGAGAAAGAAAATGCTGCTGGATCAATCGAGAAATTTCAATTTGAGATTTCACAACTCCAAAAGACAATAGAGGATTTGAACAACTCTCACAAATCAGAATTGAAGGGTCATGAAAATAAGGTTTCCGAGTTAGAGAAGAAAACGTTTTCTCTGCAAGAAGATTCGTCTCTTCACCTCCGAAACATTTCTGAATTAACCACTGAATTGAAGAAAACCAGGTCCAAGGCAGAGAAATTGGAAGAAGAGCTCACCGATCTGAAGGATAGACATAAGAAAATCCACAACGAACTTGATTCCAAAATAAAACAAGAAAAAGAGAAGGAATCTAAAATTTCTGCACTTGAGCAAGAAACGAAGAGCCTGAAAACTAATTTGAATGATGTTGTTCACAAACTAGACGAGTCACACTCCAAAGTTGCTAAATTGCAGGAATTAAAGGCCGAGCTTGAAGGTCAGGAGCTGGAAGCTGAGAAACAGAAGGAAGAACTGAATGCTGAAATAAAGACGCTGAGGGTCAAGTTGAAAGAGAAAAATGCGGAAGTGGAGAAGGAAAGAAAATTGCTAAACGAGGGATCGTCGAATTTAGAGCAGGAGTATTCGAGAAAAATATCACAACTTGAGGAGGAGCTAGAGTCCGTTGAAGCTAAACACTCACTCAAACACCAAGAAAGCGAAAATGAAAAAAAGAAGCTAAATGCGCTGCTGAAAAAGAGTGAATTGTCAGCTACAGAAAAGGACAAAGAGCTAGAATCTGTTCGAGAGAGCAGGGAAAAGTTGAGAAATATCCTAGAAGACAAAGAACAGCAACTAAAACAGCTAAGCGCCTCGCAAAAGGCACACGCTGATAAGTTGATAGAAGAACTTGAATTGGCTAATCAAAAGCTCGAAGAAGCAAAAGAGGAAAGTGGTAAGCATAAAAAGAATTTTTCAGCAGCTCTCTTGGAGAAAGCTTTTGAACTCAAGGAGCTGGAGGAGCAAAAACAAATTTACTTATCTAAGCTAGACGAAAAGGAGGCCTCTATCAATGAAATAAAAATCCAACTGGAAAATGTTAAAAGGGAATCTGATGAATTGAAGAACTCAAGGGATTTAAAATTCAAGGAATCACAGGAAGCACTTTCAAAAGTTGAGAATGAACGGGAAAAATTGAGGTCAGAGCTTGAAATTTCGGAAGAAAAGTTGGAGGATGGCAGCCGAAGGCTGCAAGAGCTGGAAGCAACAGAATCCCAGCTAAAAGATCTTAAGAAGACAATCGAAGATAATTTGAAATTGCTGAATATGTCGGAGGCAGAAAAGCGGGACTTTGAGTTTCAGTTAAAGTCTATGGCACAAGAATACAAAACGGCGTCTTCCATCTTACAAGAGGTTACAAGTCAAAAAAACGAAGTTGAGAACAAACTTATCTCTTCTGAAGATGCTCTTTCAGTCCAAGCACAGAAAAATGCTGAAAAAGAGCTTCAACAAAGTGCAGAAATTACAAAGTTGAAAGATGAGATCAAGAATTTGAAGAAACAAGCCGAAGACAGGTCCGAAGTTGATGACCTGATGCTTTTAGTAACCGAGTTAGATGAAAAGAACCAAAAGTATCGCAGCAAGTTAAAAACATTAGGGGCGGATTTCTCTTCCGATGAAGACGATGAGGATGAGGATGAGGATGAGGATGAGGATGAGGATGAGGATGAGGATGAGGATGAGGATGAGGAGGACGAGAACGAGGATGAAGATTAAAGGTCCGAGTGACCTCGAGGTTATGTATTCTTCGCGCATGGAGAACGGTTTTTAATATTATGTGCTCTCAAACTATCAAATACAGTTTACGTAACCGTTGAATAAAGCTCAAGAGTTCTTTTGCAACAATTATACACATGGCGCACCAGCTCCGTACTAAGTGTAATAACTGGAGTTATTAAGCCTCTCAGGATCTTTCATTCTGTGGATGCGTATCCCAGGATCCTCAAAATTGGCTATTTTTCCAATATCTTGAGGAGTAATTATTACGGTTTGAGTGCGGCTCTCTTTTGATAACTTGGTCATAATCAACTTGGTGCCAATTTGGCGATTAACCTGATCCATAAATACGTCGAACTCGTCTAATGCAATTATCCTTGATCTCATTGGCCTCCAAGTCGCTAGCAACAGCGATATTTGTGAGAATGATTTTTCGCCCCCAGAGAAGGTATCAACATTTCTAGGCTTTTCATCGTTTGGTGTTTTCACTAGCATGTTAAGCGTTTCTTTACTGAAATTAAAATTGAGGCCACCAGAAAAGTTTCTAAATCGCAGGGACTCTTTGAAGTCTGTATCTGCCGTAACACATGTGTCTGTTTTAGCATATGTCAAAGATTGCCAGCGTCTTTTGAGAGACTCATTCAGCTGGATTACTGCTTTGTCAACATTCACAAATTTTTGCTCTGCGTCCTTGTATTTCAACTTTGCATTTTCAAACAAGGACATGATTTGGTCTTGTGACAAGCCAACTCTATTTTCTGCTAGTTGAATTCGATGCGTTATTCTGTCAATTTCAGCCTTTGTATCTTCTCGAGTCTCAGGCATATCTCCCGCAAAAGCTACTGCTCGAGCACAATATGTTTCTGCATTTGAAATTTGAGTCCCGATCCCATCTTTGAACTCATTGATTTTCTGTTGTAACTCGGCCCTCTTCTGTTGATATTTTTCGATTTTTTTCTCACTGTACCCAATATCGTCCTGAAGCTTTTCGAGTCGCGAAGATCCTTTTGAAATTATATGCTTCAAATCATCAAGGGTGGATGCGTCAGTGTTGAGTTCGTTATTCGCTTTTTCATACTTTATTTTTAAAGGTTGGACTTTTTGTCGAATTATATCGATTTTCTCATTAACTTCATCGAGCGCGAGGTTGTAACTTGCTAAAGCATTAATGTAAACCTGTTTATCAGATTCTGCTTGCTCTATAGCACTTGTGTCAAGCTCCCTCTCTAATTCCAATCGAAGTGCAGCCTCTTTTTTACTAAACTCGGAAATTTTGCCTTTGGCGCTGGCCATTTCTTCTTTCAAAGTAGCTATCTCGGTACCTATATTTTTCAAGCGGTCATTACGTTGCGAAGTTAGGTTTGCCAGTTCCTTTTTCTCTTCACTGATTATTTCAGTTAAAAAAGTTGTGTCAGAAACTTTGGTAGTAAGCTTCATTTTATCTTGATATTCAATGGTATCAATTCTGAATCCGCCATGTGCGGAAAGCGAAGATTGGTAACCGCTCTTATTGTCCCTTAATGACAAAGTCATTATAACGTTCTTGTTGTGCCGCTTCAACAAATCTCTGGCATCTGACTTGTTTGTTACCAAAACTACTTTTTCAATACGATTCTGATCGACAAATAAACACTGAAGACTTTTAGACTTAAACTCTAACGCGTCTGAAACTGAGGGATATTCACTTCTTGATTTTCCTGCTTCGAAGTCGAATTCGTTCAGCTTATATGTGATGACATTAACGTTGCTTCTGATCTGACATGCACGAATTAATGACTTTAGAAGAGTACCGTCACTAACATTAGCAACTACAAAAGCACTTAGAGTTCCTCCTAGATATCTCTGAATCGGCCTGGCCCACTCCTGAAACTGGCTTTTTACTGTGACATAGTTTCCTAATGGGCCAACTGGCTTTGAAGAAAACTCTGATTTTCTTTGTTCGATAAGTCTGACAAGCTTTTCCATGTGGGGGTCAAAATTAGACAAAAAATTCCTTTTCCCTTGAGATATGTCTCTGATTTGTTGTGCTTTTTCATGGATACTTTTCTGTAAAGAGCCTATTTTGGGGAGCGCATTAGAAGTGACCACCTCTTCTTGGTTTCTGAGTTCCTGCAGCTGAATGTTCATAGACGAATAAGATTCCTGTTGAATCTTGATTCTCTCCTTCAAACCTTCAATTTCTTCGTGCATTCTTTTCTTATCACCACCCATTTGTTTCTCAAGCCGTTCTTCAAAATTCCTAATTGTATTTTCAAATTGGCAGACTTTGGCCTCAGCGTCATCAATTTGCTTCTGTGTTTCCTCGCGATGCTCTTTTTGCATGTTGTACTCCATTCTTGCACTATGCATTAAAGACTGAGCTTCATCAGCTAGTCGTTTCTTTGTTTGCCATGAGCTTAGTGTATCTTCAAGCTGCTGCTCAGCAGTCGCTTGATCTAACCTAAGTTGATCTTTATACGCAGTTTTGGATGCGACCTTTTCTTCAGATTCTTTGATTTTAGCCAAATAATGTGCATCCGCGACCACTAGCTTATTCTGGGATTTCTCATTTTCCACAACGCTTAGCCACAGCAGCTTTCCTTGCAGAGCCCTTTTACGATCGGTGAGATCATGGTTAGCAGTTAGCTCTTTGAGTAGCTTTTTTGAATGGTCATAATCCTGTCGCAGCAGCTTGACGTTTTCCGCATGATAGTTCAAACTGCTTTGTGCGGTTGTTGCAATCTCAAGCGCTTTCCTAAGATTTACTTCAGTATCCTCTAGTAGCGTCCCCCGCATAAAATGCTTGTACTTATCGGCTGGTGTGGTCGCTGTCAAGAAAGACCGTGCCGCATCTTGAGATAAGAAACACATAGGGTTCATAACAGGAACTGCAAAATAATCTACTATGGCTTGCAGATCGCGTTTTTTATTGCTAATTTCTTTCCCGGCTTCAGACTTTAAGCTGAACCCAGCAGGACCGCTTTTTTTAAGAGTACGCTCAATCCTTATTTCTGTGCCGTAGGTACCCTGTTCGTAACCTCCAAATCCTTTGTTACTCAACACAACTACAATCTTCGAGGAGTTGCACCCTTCGCGAATTAGGTCTTTTAAGCTAGAGCCTCGATTTGTATCAGCAGCTTTGGCTCCAAGTCCTATCGTGATTGCTGTCAGAACTGCACTCTTACCGCTACCATTATTGCCAACAATAAAGTTTAGCCTTGGTCCTAGTTCAAGCTCAAAATGTTCATGGCACATAAAATTTTTAAGCTGCACTCTCTTTATGAAACCAGGTGGATCCAGATTCGCGTCTTGAGAGCCGGCAGTACCAGTTTGCGAGTCGTGCTGTGTCATGGGAGCGAAACGTCGCTGTCGTTTGCTTGGACGCTGTTCTCCGTCATGAAACACCGTCGGAGATCCTGTAGCCATGGCGACATTTTCAGTCATCGCCAGAAGACTAGATCCAGCGAAAGCATCGTTAGAGTCCATGTGAGCATATGAACAATATGATCGATGTATGCTATTAGAACTTCAGATTATATGGATGCTATACCAATTAAACACGAAGAAAAACAAAACATCGCGTCGTTCCTTCGTTCATAAATATTAGCTTAGTTGTGCCAAAATGCAAGTTTGAACAGCATCTAGTAAAATAACGAACGCCAGCATATATTTGCTCAATGTTCTGGTAGGTGTTCCCAGCTTTCGCAAACTCCTCGCAATCGGCTCGAACGAGGTGTCTATTTCAATTCCAATAGAGGAATTAATTTCAAAAAAATATTACTTCTTGAAAGCTACTTCATAGGTGCTCATTTCCTATGTAGAGAAAGAGGCGGAGTTCGAGCGAAAACAGCCCCAATGAAAGCCTTCGGACCACGAAAAGCCCTGTTGCGCCGATCATCAAGCAATTCGAGCTCGGCTGCCGACTTGAAAAGCATTGGCGATAAATGGAAAACTAAAGTTTTAAAAGGACCAACAATTTCAAACAATGAAGGCGCCGAAAAAAAGATGTACATATTATCGATGTTTCCATATCCATCTGGAATTCTTCACATTGGCCACTTACGTGTTTACACTATTACAGATGCTTTGAATAGATTTTACAAATTGAATGGATTTAAGGTTATCCACCCTATGGGTTGGGATGCGTTTGGTTTACCCGCGGAGAATGCAGCAATTGAAAGAAAGATAAATCCTGCAACCTGGACAATGAAGAATATAAGCAAGATGCGACTACAGCTGGATAATATGCTAGCTAACTTAGATTGGGACCGTGAGGTGACAACGTGCAGTCCCGACTATTATAAACACACGCAGAAGCTTTTTCTAGAGTTATTCAAACACGGACTTGCTTATCAAAAGGATGCTGAAATAAATTGGGACCCGATCGATCAAACGGTCCTTGCAAATGAGCAAGTTGACTCGCACGGCAGATCCTGGAGATCCGGTGCGTTGGTTGAGAAACGACAATTAAATCAATGGTTTCTGGGTATTACCCAGTTTGCACACTCTCTTCAAAAAGACTTAGATCTCTTAAAAGGTTGGCCGCAGAACGTCAAAACTATGCAGAAGAACTGGATCGGCGAGTCATATGGTACTGAAATCAACTTCACCTGCACCAACGGCCGCGTGATTAAAGCTTTTACAACTAGAGCTGAAACCATTTTCAGTGTACAATATGTGGCGCTCTCTCTAGACCACCCGCTTGTCAGAGAAGCTGCATCCACTGATGACGCATTAAGACAGTTCTTGACCATGGCTAAAAGCTTACCTGACGATTCAAAGACAGGTTTTATGCTCAAGGGAATTCAAGCAAAAAACCCTATTCTACAAATAACCGAGAAAATGTTGCCAGTTTTTGTTGCCCCATACGTCTTAGGAAGTTATGGCCATGGCGCGGTTATGGGCTGTCCCGCGCATGATGAGCGCGACTTCAAATTCTGGGCCCACAACATGCCTGGAGTAGATGTTTGCCCCAGTGTGGTACCTCTTGAATCGAATGCAGCACTTGACTCAAGCTTGCCTTATGTCCAAAACTCGGGTACCTTAAACTCAGCTGCTGCCGAATATGCAGGGCTGGATTTAGATAGCGCCAGAGTCAGAATAACTGAAGAATTGAAAAGACTAGGTGCCGGGAAACAAACAGTTTCCTACAAAGTCAGAGACTGGCTTGTTAGCAGACAGAGGTACTGGGGAGCTCCAATTCCAATCATCCACTGTGAATCTTGCGGCCCAGTTGCAGTGCCCGACGATCAGCTCCCTGTTAAATTACCCAATCTAGAGGGCTTTGCCACAAAAGGGAATCCATTAAAAGGAATTGATGAATTTGTCAACACAAAATGTCCCTCCTGCGGGTCATCTGCTAAAAGAGAAACTGATACAATGGATACCTTCATGGATAGCTCCTGGTATTTTTTCCGGTACACAGATCCGAAAAATAAAAACCAACTTTTCTCCCATGAAGCCGCTTCTAATCATTTACCTGTAGATCTCTACATCGGTGGTATAGAACACGCCATTTTGCATTTACTCTATTCGAGATTTATTGCCAAATTTCTCGCCTCCATAGGAAAGTGGGACGGTAATCGAGTTAAAGGGGAACCATTTAAAAGGCTAGTTACACAGGGGATGGTTCATGGAAAAACCATGGCTGATCCGCATACTGGTCGTTTTCTTAAACCAGAGGAACTAGACCTCAGCGATCCTTCGAATCCGGTTATAAAAGCCACAGGAGAGAGGCCTTCAGTTTCCTATGAAAAAATGTCGAAGTCAAAATACAACGGTGCAGATCCCGACAAATGCATTTCTGACCACGGGCCTGATGCTACCCGAGCACATGTCTTGTTTCAAGCACCTGTTAACGACGTATTAAGTTGGGACGAGTCTAAGATCGTTGGAATTGAGCGCTGGTTGGCAAGAGTTATCAATTTAGCGGTGCGTGTAACAAAGCAGGTATCAAACTACAACGTGCGCTTTAGTCCATCTACTGCAATGAGCGGGAAAGAAATAAGCTTTCACAATGAGGTCCAAAGGCTCTTGCAGACCATATCCATTTCTTTTAGTGAAAGCTTGTCACTTAACACAGTCATTTCAGATTACATGAAGATCACAAACGCCATTGAAGCGGCCTTAAAATCGGGCGAAATTAATTTAGACCTAGTGCTGCATTCGCTCAAAGATTTGATAACAGCAATATACCCTGTAACTCCTACTATATCAGAGGAAGCACGCGAGATTTTGAACGTTAATTTAAATATGAAATGGGATTCTTACCAATGGCCCAAGCCCCAACTTGTTCAAGAGCCACAGCTCGTGAAGTACCAAGTGGTTGTCAACGGCAAGGTGCGCTTTACCCACGTTGCAGACAAGTCATTCATTGATGACCGCGATTCTGCCACTAAAATATTAGCCAGCTCGCCAGACGGCCAGAGGTATCTTGCTGGTAAGACCATCAAAAATGCCATCATGAAAAGTAAGGTGATTAGTTTTGTCGTTGTATAGATCCTCGATATGCTTGTAAATAAGAACAGTTGCCACTAAATCATTTTTTTAGTTTCCGTAAGGCTTTTCAGAAAGGTGAACAAAAACTCGGGAATACTTCGATAGGTGTTATCGTACCGCATACGAGCGAGAATTGTCAACTTCAAATCGTAATAAGTTGGAATTGTATCAAGCCAGTCTTCCGAAGAGACTTGCTCTTTGAAAATATCGTAGCCTTTATGTGTCAAAAGATGATTGAAAAAAGCTTTACTGTTGGTAGCTTTCTCGAAACCTCTCAGAATTTGATAACAGCAGTACGATACTGCAGGAACACTTGTTATTGTTAGCCAAGACTTAAGGCTCATCTCTGAATCTTCGGAATATAGGCTTTCCACGATTTTATTTATAAATTCGGAAGGAATGCCGATAAAGCTGATGTTATTTTGGAATTTGTTTCTCCAAAGATAATTTGTGGCATCAAGCACAGCTCTGTTATGAAGCTTAACAAGCGTTTCATCTTTGCTATGTTCCTGAACGTAAGCTCTTGACTTCGAGAAAAACTCAACGACAGAACACAATACTAAGGGATCGTTTGAAATCATCAGTACTCCGAAAAGCTTGTAGAAAGAGGATATGTGCCAGTGAGGCATATGTTTTTGCCTAAGCAGAACGGCTGAGAACACTTTGACTAACAATCTCAGAGCCATATTGACATGCCTGTTGGATGAGCACGAGGATGAATCTTTATTGATTAAGCGCAGCATATTTTCGAAATCAGTTGAAAGTTTATGCAAAAATGATCTATCGGCTAGTATGTCAACGCAGGCCCACATAAAATACAGTGTATTTCTACACCTTTCGTAAAATACACCTAATTCAGACACCGGTCTTAAGCCTTCCGCCAACCCTCTAGAAGTGGCTGCCCCTACATGTATCATGGGAGAAACCAGAAACAAAGCGACGTGAAAAAAAGGGCTTTGAGAATCTGTTTGTTTCAAAAGATTTGTTATCCTGTTCTCAGTTAAAAGCTCATCCGATACCGAAAAATCATTGTGATATAAAGCGAGCGCGAGCATTACAGTTTTCATCGTTTCCTGGGTTCTCTCGGGGTCGTTCCTGCTGCCGAGCACCTCTGATTTTAGTCGCACCTCACACCATTTTAGACAGCGACTCCAAAATGGGTCTTGACGATCTAGTAAGGCCAAATATATCATAGCCGTGCGATCACCATTGGGCAGTACTTCCTCGACATTTTTTGGAGGAGTAGTGTAATGATAAGAGCTAACAAGCTTCTCGATCGTTTCGATCCCATTCAGTGGAACCGTTGGGAACTGGCAAAGCTCCCCAGCTCTTAGCCTCATAGAGACTATGTGAATTTGCTGCCGGTGATCATTAATCAAGTCAAAAAATGCCTGCTTTGAGATAAATTTAGAATGAATGAGCACTCTACTCCAAGTTGATAGAAAGCTGTCATCATATAAGTCGTATTCCAAGCTTTTGAGCCTACGTCTATTAGACTGAATAGACGAAATAGCATCTACTATGGCTTGGCTAGGTTTGGCGACGTTAAATTTTTCAAGTAAAAGTGTAGCCAGGGCTTTGGAATTCGTATATCCAGTTTTAAGGCTTGTTTTCAGTAGCCACTGTACCCTCCAAGGCCGAACAACATCAGCTGTTGTTGCCCAAAACAGTATATAAGTAACCCATTTTTGTAGATAATCAAACTTCCAGAGCTGGAACCATATTGAGTAAGTTCTTAGATAGACATTGACGTCATCCGTTAGCACAAACACATGTACAAGCCATTTGCAAAGCTCAATTTGAATATCTCGATGAGTTTCTTGCTTGCGGGTGTTCGTAAAAGACCGAACACCTAGATGGCTTATTATCGTCAGCACTGTCGAGCTTTGAACAGGCCCGTTAGGAAACAATGCTTCACGTACAAGGTAGATTTTTGTTGAAGTTGAAATCAGCGGGGACTCGCACAAAAACTCTATCACTTCATTCAATATAGATGCTGATACACCTTCAGTAAAAACAGCGGAGTGGATTTTTGAAAGGAGCTCGCTAATCTCAAGTGGAGAAAGCTTGGAGCAGCCAACAAGCTCTCTGAATGACTCATCTACTGCATTCATTCATCAAAGTCATATGTGATTTCTCTTGTTTACCCAGTTACTGGGGAGTAACAGATTTACTTGGTCAGGTGAGAAACAAAAAGTCAAAAATCGAGTTCAGGCAGTGTATCAAAACTACTTACTTGATTATACATTGAGGCTCTCTAAACCTTCAAAGTTCCATTGATGTCGTAAACAGATCTGGACCGAATATAGGGATCCAGCTCTCTATAGTTTTCACTCAACTGTTTGCTGAGTGAGATTTTGGTCTCAAGCCATTTTTTTGATTCTTCATCGTTCTGGCTTTCAATCCAGTTTTTCGTTGCTTCGATAAACTGTTGAATGATGGACTTTCTCTTTTCCAAGATAGAGGCGCGGGATTCTGTGTCCTTCAGTTTGATATCAACTGACTCATCGGGCCTCTTGAAAGAGTCGAAGTCATACTCGTCCTCGCCACCCAAGTAGCTAGGAATATACTTCATAGGCACATACTTGGCAAGGTCCGTAGCATTTTTTGTAAAAACAATCTTGGATGCCACAACAGGGTCTAACCAATTCTTGATGATGTTCCATATGGGGGGGAAAATCCAAGGAGCCTTATGGATGAAAAGGTGGCCGAGACACTCCGGGTAGTGAGCTTCAAAACAACTGATCAGATACTGAACAGGCGTGTAATCCATGTTGGACATCGAGAAGCCTGTCAAGTCGAAGAGAATGGTAGCAGAGTCTACAGGCTCCTTGAGAAACATCCTCGCCTGTTCGATGATGAGAAGACAGTATTTCTTCATTTCTTCTTCGGTTTGATCACTGGAGTGGTGTAGCCTAGGTCTTACCAGCACAATGGGACGGCCATGGAGATCGAAGCCTCGCTGTGTTGCCTTAGAGAGCTCGAGATTCTTGATGTAACCCGTCTCGTTATTCTTGTAAGCAGCTTGTTCGCCCCCACGGATGATGCTGTCAGGGTGGCCCTCCCTCAACCTCCAGTTAAGTGTGTGAGCGACCATGCCTAGGGCCTTATCTGTATCCCACTTGCGGGCTCTCAAGAATCTTAAGATCAGGTTATCGGGGTAGTCGCTTCTGAGCATGTCCCAAAAGTTTTCGCTGATCTCATCAGGCTTGAGGTCCTTGAGCGCCTCGTGAACCGTTCCGTGCGAGTGCGTGCGCTCGGCTTGCTCCACAGATCTCTGGGATGAGACTGCTGCCGCTCCGTTGTTCTCACGGCTATTCTTAGCCGCGCTGGAATTACTGGAACCCTTCCGAAAGCGGCCGAAAAGCTTCCCAGACTTCTTGGCCGGTTTTTCCTCACTGTTCTTGTTACCTCCAGAGTTGCTATTTTGACCGGAGCCGGCCGCTCCGGAAGCCAGAACGCGACCGCCGTCAACTTGGACGCCCCAATGCTGGAAAAGGTGCGCCCAGACTTGCTTTAGGTGAAGCTCTTCGTCTTGAGTTAGCGTCTGAACCCGACCCTTGGCGACTTCAATGGACATTTGCGCGTAGACAGCAATGAGAGAGCAAAATAGAGTTGCGGTACTACCCAGGAACGATGTTCAACAATGGCGCGAATCTATACAATGCTCAGTATAACGGCTTTCAGGAATGAAGCGTTTTTTAAGAAAGTTTACCAGTCTCGCTCAGCGCTCGTTTCCCAGTACACAAACTGCAGAATCCACTTACTAAGATCACATGATTTTTCATGGGTCTTGGCGTCCTCCGTGGTTCGAACACGGCAAAATCCCCTTCAAGGTTCATGCAACGGTCCTTCTTAACCGTTGGGCTATGTGTTAAATTCGTTTTTCGTGATTAGTATCAGCTCTCTCCGCAAAACACCCTGTCGTTCTTGAGTGGAGTGAGTGACTCTCGGACTACGAGTTGATGTCAGGTTCATCTACGTATTTCGCGATCCATGGATTCACCCACTATGGAGTCATTGAATTGTAGTATTAAATGATCTGCAGAGTTGACATAAAAAGGCATAGCCGCCAAAAACTTCGCACTCGATGTTCCAACTGGTATTTGTGTCTGCTCAGGCTCCAGACTAGTCAGTCTTCGATATATGCCTTTGTCCAGGATATCATTGGTTCTTCAGGGATCATTATCTGTGACGGAGAAATAAAAAAATAGCGCAGTAGTTTCTTTTGAAGACGTTATTGTGATGACCAACAGTATCTTATATAAAGCTTGGAGACTGGAAAACGACGATAAGAACAGCGCAAGTGCACGGAGAAGATTGGCGTAGCCTTTAAAGATGGTGGAGCAAGATATTGTTCAAGCGACGGTTGTAAAGCAGCAGGAAACCTCGGAAAATGAGCGGTTCCTGTTCTTGAAGCATAGCGAATTCCACAGCTCTACAGGTATTGCTTCGATCTTAACATTTCCTACATCGCTGAAGTTTGGGTCTGCGCGCGAAAGAATCCTCGCGGAACCTGAGTATGGTTTTCCTCAGCACAAGCTGGTGCTCCTAGTTCACGGACACTCTGCCCACAAAAACACAGTGTATATGCCTTCGCTGGCACAAAAGTTGGCAGACATGGGCTACTACGTTCTCCGCATTGACTTCAGAGGTATGGGAGACTCGGAGCCCAACAGAGACCAGAATTTAGGCCGTACCATCGCACAGGACTGCGAAGATCTCGAGACTGTATATCAATTCGCGGCTTCTGAGCAATGTCAACAGCTCGTAGGCCACTCCCTTGTGCTCGACACCATTGTGGCACATTCCCGCGGGGTAATGTCCATGTTTGAATTTGCGCGCAAACGATTTGTGCCGAACCTGATCAATTGTTGCGGACGATTCGTGGCCGGGGGACTGTTCGAAAAGTCCCGTCTGAGGAACCCAAACTGGGATGCCGAGGGCGGCTTCAAGTGCGAAATGTTGCGGTACGGAAAAATCCAGGAAATATGGATTCCCAAACCAGAAACTGTGAGCGCGGCAACCGTGGATACCGCCAAATTCGCAGAGATTGACTCGCGGTCGTGGGTAATGTCGATATACGGCTCTAAGGATTCTGTCATACCTTTGAGCGCGTTCGGACAATACTCGAACTTATTCCAAGGTAGGCACACAGCAGAAATGGTTATGGATGCGGACCACAACTTTTACGGTCTGCCCGGAGATCACAATGCTGGAAATTTACCATTGCGCAAGGGATTGGTTAATTACAATATTACTGCTGTTGAGCGCATTTCGGCGTTTCTCAGCCCTGAGAAGCAACTGCAAAGATTTTACGAGACCACGAAGTTTATCCAGGATCTCTCAAACCCATCTCAATTGTCGTCGCGGTGGCCCTTATCTCACAGTTTCTCGCATGTTTCAAACTTCCGAGACATAGGGGGCTATAAAACGCGTGATGGTTATCGTGTGAAGCCTAGAGTATTGTACCGATGCGCCAACCCTAGCGAAGTAACCGATAAAGGTATGGAGTTCATGAAGGAGTATCTACACATAACGCGGGTTTTTGACTTGCGTTCTACAAAGGAAGCTGTAGAGAATGGCGTAATATCAGACATTGAAGTGGAAAACTTAGCATTTAACCAAAACATAAGCGCGGCTCCTGAAGAGCTTGCGCAGTTGTATCGTGGCTTGCTCCTTTCTTCGTATATGTTCCCCGAGGCGTACCAAGTAATGATGCAGAATAGTATCCCTCAGATAAGACGCTTCTGTCACTACGTTATCAATGAAGAATGCGATGAGTTGCATGCCGCTGTTTTCCATTGCGCAGCGGGAAAGGACAGGACTGGTATTCTGGCAATGTTAATCTTGGGTTTGTTGGGGGTTAGTGATGACACGATAGCGCACGATTACGAGTTGACGACTTTAGGACTGCAGACCGAGAAGCGTTTAATAAAAGCCATGGAAGATCGGGGCGACCGCTACTACGAGATGCTAGGCTCCAAAGAACTAGCTCGCGATTACCAAGCTACTCCAATGTCGATGTGCAAAAATCTTTTGTCTTCTAAGTATGAGGCCATGAGATTGTTTTTGGATAGGTTTCATTCGATATACGGATCTTTTGACAGGTTTTTCTTGAGCGTCGTTAAACTCTCCGGCAATGAAATAAAGAAACTGAAGGAGGCACTTCTGGAGCCTCAGTACATTTAAACAGACTAAATATATAATTAATACACACATTATAATAAATCAATGCATTACACACACATGTTATCACCTTTCTTAAGCTCTTGCTTGTTAAATAAGGTTTAAGTTGAAACAAAGAAACGTCACGAAATACTGTTGGATGGGTTTCTTAGATGTTCATTAGAGGTATTTGCGCGTCCTTTATCGCTTGACCTTGGGTGTTTGCAAATGTCCAAAAGAAGTCACATGCCTTTGCTGCTTGCTCGAGTTGGTGTTAAAGCGCATATCCTTGTAAGTGTCTCACAAGTCAACGAGGAAATATCATTTGACTAAGCCTAAAACTTTGAATTCGACTGACATAGTTACGGGTGATTGCAGCCATGAGCCGCTTTGCCAGTGCCTGGACCTTTTGTGCCTATTCGGATCCTGGGTTGATGACATTCATCAAAGCGAACGTATAAGAAACCTTGAAGAATGCCTGGAGACAGAAAGAAGCAAGAATTCTCGGCTTTCAGCCTCTCTTGATCTCTACGATAAAGGCGTAGAAGCACCCAAGTATGGCAGTACTACAGAGGCTTCGTCTCGCCTTCAGCGGCCAGGCTGAACTGCAGGGGGTTTAGAAAGCTGGTCTGGCACTGTGACTATGTACAGAAAACTAGCCTGGTACCGCTTATTCAATTCTTTTCGACGTTGCGAGGACACCCCAATGTTCCTTAATCATTTTTTTCTCGGAATACAATTAACGGCCCTATTGGGGGTGATAGCTTCTAGATCGGTGTACTGAAAGTTGAGAATAATGACTTTCTGAAGAAACTTTCGTCAGTTTCCAAAGAGAGTGGAAGCTTTAGAGAGATGACCTCTAGATACTCACCATCAGAGGGCGTTTTAGAGTTGCAGCCGTACTGCCTGAGACCAACTTAATTGTTGACGATACAGTCACACCTCACAATCCAGGCCGTGCGCTACACTGCAAACACTGCAAACGCTCTTAAAACTTAAAATCCTTCAGTAAAGGCTGAGCATTTAGTGCGGTCAACTTATCACCTTTTACTTATTACTTCAGTATAAGGAGTAAAGGCGTCTTCAGATTACGGCACCACATACTTACCTCCTTCCTTGGTGCATTCTGAGATACCACGACGTATCTACTATTGATTATGCATTACTTCCAATGCAAAGAAAAACCATAGGCAGTGTTTCTGTGGATTCTGCATACAAAGTACACGAATTCATTGAGAATATGCGCGTTCTTTGTTTTTGAGGTACGCGAGTGCCTGATCGTAAAACCTTCATTGTTTCCTTAATACAACCACTTACGGAAAAACAGGTCGCGAGGACTATTTTGATTGACCGTGCAGATAGGCCATAGCGATGAATTTCGACTTTGTTTCAGTTTTTCAGCTATGACAGGACCCTTAGTTCATGTAGGCGATCTTTTCAATTGAAGTTGTCCAAAAAACATGTTTTGAAGACTGCAAATTCAAGCTCACAGAGAGATGAAGGGTTTTAACTGCTATAACTCAAAACTACCAGGGTAGGTACGAATCATTGTACTGGGGTCATTACGCATCATACCTAATTAATATATATCACAACAGCTCTAATGAGTCAAGTTATGAGATACACAATCCACGCCCCATATATAACAAGTTTAAAACAGGACCGAACTTGTGGGAAGAGCTGGACTATATCTCAGCTCTCGGTGTGTGTTAGAGCTTGACACCAATACTGTCACAAAGTTGGCTTGTTTGCCGTCGTTCAATATTATCTTTTGAAATTTTGAGTTTTAGTCAAGTGCGGCGGGCATTGCAAGAAGATCTGGGCCTAAAAGGTCTTGGTCAAGCAATAGGGTCGAGAGAATCACTTATTGTCAATTGGCAATCACTATTTGGTGCTTCGTGCAAGCCGTCTGCCTCCATTAAAATTGGACTCTGCCTTAGGTCATCTCATTTTTTTTATTTCTGGCCTCTGCGCATTGCAAGAGTTAAAGGTACGCCCTTCATGTCGGCAGACCAGATATACTCAGCCAAGTACTCGGGGGTTGATGTATACGAATTCATTCATCCCACCGGGTCGATTATGAAGAGGAAAGAAGACGACTGGGTAAACGCCACGCACATATTGAAAGCAGCGAAGTTCGCCAAAGCGAAAAGAACTAGAATATTGGAGAAAGAGGTTATTAAGGATACCCATGAGAAAGTTCAGGGCGGTTTTGGGAAATACCAGGGAACATGGGTTCCATTGGACATAGCCAGGAGCTTAGCTGCAAAGTTCGAGGTACTTGAAGAATTGAAACCGCTCTTCAATTTCACACGAACTCCGGGCTCTGAGTCCCCCCCGCAGGCTCCCAAGCATCACCACGCGTCACGCGCAGATTCAGCTAAAAGGCGTAATACTAGAACAGCCTCCTCCGCACAGACGAAATCTTCAGAGCCATCAAGCTCGTCGGCCACACCCACGGTACCGCGAAGAAGAGGGAGGCCACCTTCTAACAAAAATAAAAAACCTGTCGCTAACTTGGAAAGGTCCCAAAGTGATATGGTCTTTCCAAGACCTGCAATACCAGTATCTAGCATAAACTCCACAAGGTTGCCATCTATTCAGAGTCCTCTACAAAGAACCATAAGTCTAGACCCTGTGATAATTAGAGAGTCGGGCGGCAGCCCACAACAATTCAAGGAATTAGACATTGAGGATGGTCTATCAAGCGATATCGAGCCGACAGGTGTGTCAAAAATTGAAATTGCACAGTCCTCGTCGCCTTCACTTCCAACGTCACCCAGCGGTTTGTCCGAGGATAATACGTTTGATCAGCGAGCGCTCAACGCGTCTACAACAAACGGGGAAATAGGTAGTGTTACGTCTCCTTTGTCCGCAATGATCCCTAGGTTTCCCAGCCAGTCTTTCTCGCAACCGTCTGATATCAGTTCCAAGGTGAACGACTACCTCTCAAAGCTCGTTGATTTCTTTGTGTCTACTGAGCTGCAGTCTGAAGACGCAACGCCAACGGAACTTTTATACCCTCCGCAGAATAGTGCGCCTTATATTGACGCCTGGATTGATCATGAGCATCACACTGCGTTTCATTGGGCTTGTTCAATGGGAAACTTAGCAATAGTTGACGCTCTTTACAACGCAGGGGCAAGCACAAGATCTGTCAATGTTAGGGGCGAAAATCCCTTGGTTAGATGTTCCATCTTCCATAACTCGTTTACTAGACGCTCCTACTCCAGAATTTTTCAACTACTTCACGAGACAGTGTTCGATGTCGACTCCAAGCTACAGACCGTAATTCATCATATAGTGGAAAGAAAGTCTTCTACGCCATCAGCAGTATGTTATCTGGAAGTGTTGTTATCGAAGCTCAAGGATTTCTCTCCTCGGTACAGGATAGAAAATTTGATCAACGCGCAAGACCAAAATGGCGATACCGCTGTTCACATCGCGGCCCAGAATGGTGATAAATTATTCTTTCAAACGCTAGTCCAACACGGGGGCCTTTCCACCATAAAAAATAGCCGAGGGCTCACTGCAACTGAAATTTTGAACCAGAGCCTTCCGTCAACGCAAGTATCAATAGCGAGCAATGGAAAGTTCAAGCAAATTGCGGCGCCCTCGTCACCTTCGGACTTTTTTATGTACCCCTCAAAGACTGCGACCCGTTTAAGCAGGGCCATTCCTGAAGTCGTAAATGTAATGAAGGAGATGGCTGACTGCTACAACAGGCTACACCAATCGAGGGAAACGGATGTTACCAACCTAGAAAAAACACTGAAGAACATGAAGAAAACCGTCTCCACTGTAAGATTCAAAACGATTGAAGCGCTGGAAGCTGATAAAGAGCTGGATCCTGTCCAAATGATGGATCTCAGATTCAATGAAGTGCAGCTACTACGACGCACTTTAGCGGATTGCCAAAGTAACATGATTAGCCGACTGGAGAGGGGTCAATCAAGGCAGCTAGCGTCATTGGTTGCAGACCAAGAAGCCTGCGTTGCGAAGCGTTCAAGAAGAGAGTCAGGAGACGATAAAATTGAGCAGTTCAAGCTGGCACTTAAGCTGACTCAATTGCAACTGAAACGAAAGCAAAACCTGTTCCGCATCCTACGAGTCATAAGCGACAACTCAAAAATTCACAAGTATCGAAAAATGATATCCCAAGGGACTGAAATGGAAGTTGACGAGGTGGATAGTTGTTTGGATGTTATTTTACAAAGCTTGTGTAAAAGCGTATAGGTGCGGCAACACGACCGAGAGTCTATAAAATACCAGATTACGAGAAGAATTGCCAATTATCATTCATTACTTTAAAACACAAATTCAATACATATTGAAGTGGCAAAACTTAAGCTTTCATTATAGTCAAGTTTCCCATTAAACGAATCTTGGTTGAGAAAAAGCTCTTACATAATAATAGCTTCCTTTGGAACGTTAGTAGAGATGGACTTGTGAGGCAAGACCTTACCACCGTTAACGTAGATTTCGTCCTTGACCTCGACGTCGTCACCCAAGACAGTAACACCTTCCAATCTAGCCCACTTGCCGACGGTGGAGTTCCAGCCGACGATGGTAGACTTGACCAAAGCGTGGTCCTTGATGTGAGACTTGGATAGCACCACAGATCTGGTGATTCTGACACCGTCGCCGATAGTGACGTTAGGGCCGATGACGACATCTGGGCCGATCTTGGCGGTAGAGGAGATCTTGGCAGTTGGGTCGACGATGACGTTACCGACAATGTTGTCGCCCTTAGCCATGGACTGAGGAGATCTCTTGGACAGGGAGTTCAAGTATAGCACGGAGCCGGACAAGAAGTCCTTTGGCTGACCGACGTCCATCCAGTAGCCCTCCAAGTCGAAGGAGTACAGAGACTTCTGCTCGACCAAGATTGGGAAGGTCTCCTTCTCGATGGAGGTTGGCTTCAAGTCGATCAGGTCGATGACCTCTGGGTTCAGGATGTACAGACCCGCGTTGATTCTGTTCCCGACGAATTCAACAGGCTTCTCGACGAAACGGTCGATCAAGTTGGGGGTGGCGATGTCATGCACGATGACACCGTACTTGGAAGGCTCGTCAACCTTGGTGGCGACGATCGTACCCTTACCACCGTGGGCCTTGTGGAAGTCAGCGAGCTCCTTGAATGGGTAGTCGCAGATGACGTCCGAGTTCAGCACGAAGAAAGGCGACTTGTCCTTCTTTAGCACCTCCTCAGCAAGCTTCAACGGACCAGCCGTGCCCAGGGGCTCCGTCTCCACGGAGAATGTGATGTTGACACCGTACTCCTTCTCGTACTTCTGGAGGGTCTCGACCATGACCTCTGGTCTGTAGTTGACGGCCAAAACGATGTCTGTCACGCCCGCGGACGCCAACGCCTCGATCTGGTGCAAGATCATGGGCCTGTTGCCGAACTCGACGAGAGGCTTAGGGACCGTCAACGTCAAGGGTCTCAATCTGGTACCGTAACCACCGACTAGAATTAGACCTTTCATATTGCAAGAACCGCGAGAGATGTGAGTGAGTCAAAAAAAAAAAGAGAGACTGGGTATACTGAGCTAGCGAGTGCTGGGAAGCTGTCTAGTCTCGGATCTCTTTATTTTGATTATCGCCCCAAAAACGTACTTTAGCCGAGACGTCAATTTTTTCACTTTCCCAGATATATATATATCCTGTATCACCTGGAACAAATTCTTGAGGACACGTTCAAAATTCCAGCGCTGCACATCACAACATGCCATAACACGTACACAAACACCAAAATTTTTGGCCATCTCCAAGCGCTGCGCCGTGCTGGATTAGCAGCTCTTCGCGCTTTGGCTTTCGCGTTCGCTTTGCATGCATGGCTTCTACGCTGGCTCCTACGCTGGCACCTGTGCTGGTCCCTGCACGCCTAGCTGTGGAAAATTTTTTTTCTTCCCAGTGCAACGCGTAAAAACGCCGGCACTGAATCCTTTGTTTTTTCGCGTCTGAAACACGCGCGTCGCCCGGACTTCTCTGTGCCACCGCGCCCGATTTGGAAGAGCCTGGACCGTCTGTTCTGCGCGGGTAGCTCCTTCTGTAGGGGAAGCCTTCCAGAAGAGGAAGCCCTCCAGAAGAGGAAGTCTCCAGCCTTATTCGGGATAAGCGGTCTGGTGACCGAAAAGAAAGGTTGCCAGCGATGTGTTTGAGAGCCGCCAGGGTAACGGCACGTGATCCAGATAGGGTGTCTACGGACAGGGGCGTGGAGTTCGGAGCGCGGAGCGCGGAGCGCGCATAAAGCCGGCGGCTGAACATACTGGGCATGAACCGAAAGCGGCAACAGCCGAGCAGGGACGGGTTCTGCATAGGTGCGGCGCGGAAGCGGGAACGGCGCTAAGATTGGTCGCGGCGGACGGCGGACGGCGAACGGCGGGAGCTTCACACGTGACCTGGAAGATCCGCAAAGGCGTTCGATGGTGCAGGGCGATTGTGGCTGCCGCATTGGCCCGAAACCGACCGTTTATGGTGCGCCGTTAGAACGGCGGCTCGCAGTTGGGTGTGATCATATTGTACGGGAGAGAACGTGAGTATCACCCGGCACGTGCCGCGTTTCTTGACTCCGGCCGCCGCGGTCTCCTTCGCCAGAGCCTTTTTAATACGCAAATCCCGCTGTCGCGACATATGGACATGCGCACATGCGCACATGCAATTTCCAGACGTTGGTGTAATATTAAGTTGTTACTATGTAATAAAAAAGCCCAATACAGTTTTGTCTATAAATGAAGAATTATGGCCGGGCACCCGTGCGCCCTAGACCTTGGCGTCGTTGCGGAAGTTGTCCACTGAGGCGGACGAGAGCTCGTCCGTGTACTCGTTATTGTCCGGATCCACGCCGTCGATCTCGAACTGCTTCCTGCGCGTGGCGAAGTCGTCGACCTCGACCCACTTCTCAAACCAGTGGGAAAAGTCGAAGAAGGCCACGCCCTCAGGCATGCCCTTGACGGGCGAGAAGTAGCAGAATACGCTGTACAGCACGAAGGAGACCAAAAATCCCACAAAGTAGTTGAGATGGTACACGTGCATCGCTCCGGACGGCACGCCTTTGACGTCCAGCGAGCCCAAGAAGCCCGGGAAGTTGGGCACGATGCCGAGCAGGTATGCTGCCACGGCTCTCCAGTTGGTCCCGAAACGGGAGCCGTACATGTAGAGCGTGCCCGGCGCGTTGCTGTAGCAGTGCTGCAGGCTGATAAGGCCCTTCCTCACGACGTAGTAGTCAGCGCACACGACACCGGAGATGGAGGACAGAAACACAGCGTACGCGGAAAGCGCCGTGGTGAACTTGGAAGACGAGGCCATCAGGTTCCAGGGGCAGATTGCCAGCGAAATGGCTGCGCAAATGTAGCCACCTCTTCTGATGTTGATGAACTTTGGCAGCAGGGCGGTCATGTCCGTACCGGCAGAGATGGAGTTCGACGCGATGTTGGAGCCCAGTTGCGCAATCCCGAAGCAGAATGCAATCATGAACACACCTCCGCGGTTGCCGGCCGTGCTGTGATCCAAGAACCTGCCCAGCACGTCGAGCGGCGACCAGTAGTTGATGCCGTACATTGTGTATGCCGCGGACGTCACGATGATACCGATGATCGAAATAATAGCGTACATCACGGGGAGGATCACCAGCTGCGAGTAGATGGATGAGTACCGGGTTTTGGCGAAACGCGAGTAGTCCGGCGCGTTCAGGATCAGCGTCGAAAGGTTATCGAGAGCACTCATGATACTGATAACGAAATTCCAGCCAAGCTCGGATCCCTGGGGGTGAACGTCATTCAGAGAGCCCAACGCCAGTTTTCCGTGCGATTTCTTCAGCGTCCAGATCAGGAACCCGAAAGCCGCGAACGGCGTGATGATACTTTTGACTAGGAACAAGTACTTCAGGGTGTGTGGTGGAAACCACAAAGCAGGCAGCTGGGCTGCCCAGAAGATCATAAAACACATGAAGCCGAAGGTGGTAATGTTCTGTGTGTTCATGGTGTTGTGAATACGTTCCTCGAGGTCGTTGCCGAAAATGGCCTTCAGCATCAGTTGAACCGTCTGAGAACCAATGTATGTTTGGACACTGTACCAAACACAGCCCATTACGACTCTGTTGAGGACAATCCACAGCGAGAAATAAATACCGAAGGAGATTCTGGAGGAAATGGGAAACGCTATGTGGTAAAAGTTACCAATCCGTGAGTTGATCGCGACGAAAGACGCCACAGCCATGTAACCGATCCAGATACATATCCACGTCTGCCACCAGTTGAGACCCAACTGCAGGCCTGTAGCGGAAATTTGCCATGTGTTGACGTTAAAGGACTCGGAGACCCACAGAAATACGTACTGCTTCCAGTCCCAGACTCTTCTACTGGTCTCAACGGGAGCCAAGTCGTCATTGAACAAGAAAGACTCCACGATGCCCTCAGCACGACGGCTAGAGGCGCGCTGGTGCTGTGTGACTTCTAGGAATCGGACGACCTTTTCCCACCAGTTCTTGGGCGGCTCGTCGTAGGGGCTTTGTGCCTCTGGCTTGACGGCCTTGACGAACCGCTGCCAGAAATTCTTAGGCGGCTCTTCTGCCTCTTCATCGCCGCTGGATTCAACGACAGTGACGCCGTCGGCGTGTCTCTTAGACAGCTGATAGTCATCATCTTCCCTTGTGGGCTTGTGGACGAGTATTTCGAACGCGGAAGCCGCGTCGTTTGCTCTTGACATGCGTGCACGTGTGTGTGTAGTGTGTGTGTGTGTGTGTGTGGGTAAAACCGAAGTTATAGGCGAAGTTAAAAGCGCCTTTCCCTAGCAGACAGGATGTTAGGGCTTGTTATAGGCCGTGTTCGAGTGCTCAAAGCTTATCAGCTGAGCTTAATGCTAATACTAAATTGGTTGCGGAGGTACGATGGGGCGATGACACTGCCAGTTGCTGGAGGAACGGCCCTTCCGCTTCTAGGGGAGATCAAAGTTCAATCACTACAGAGCAAGAAAGAGATTAAGGGAGAATGAAGAGATACACGAGATAAGGCAGGTGAACGACCGACGTTCTTCCAACAGGATATCCGAACCGGTTTTATAGTCCCACCGGACTTATCTTGTTTAGGAAAATTTTTTTCATGAGGCAAGAAGTTTTTATCGCCATGAGATAAAGAACGAACGGCAGTGCCAGCAGGAACTGAAGCGACTGATTGCGCGCTTGACAACGCTAAAGTAGAGAAAAGCGCAACGTCTTGAAGCCATTGAGGGGCGAATTTAAGCTTGGTAAACTTCACTAAGCACGCTGGAAAGAAGCTGACCCTCTAGCAGGGCAGTTTCGCTCCCATTACAAGTTCGCTGTGCCAGCAGTGCTCACGGGTTCGGCGCTAAACAATTTCTTTTTACTCAATCTGCAAGGTGACGACATTATAGGTCTGGCTTTGTTTCATTTCTTTTGGCAGTAGTTTCTTTTAAAACACTAGTCTTGGTAGGGCTTCTGGGGTATTCGCAACTGTATGGGTGTCCGTCACGTGCAACCTATAACCTGGCGACTCAACTTAACGTGAACACCTGCAGAAGTTAGTACAAGCAGTCCCGCGCATGCCTTAACGCTTTAGTAGCTTAAAAACGTTGCGGGTAGGTAATGGGTGTAAGATAAGTTTTCTATTGGACGGCCAAAAATTAATGTATATTTGACTGATAAGCACTTTTAGTTTCAACATGCTGTCACATTCGATGTAGAGTGAAATCATTGATGTACATCGGCGGCTAAATTGTTATACCGGTGCCACACGATTCCAGAATGCGAGGATTACCAAGTCATCCCAATGACATTTTCATAAAGAACCGAAATCTACTGGGCTCGCAATATGAGTTTGAACGAAACTATCATAGCTTGCTGTACACAGTGGTTATCGCAGAGGCAGCGTAATTAAATATAAAATTGACGTCTTCTAGATGCCTTTAAAGGAAAAACTCTTTATTTAGAGGCCTGGTAAGCATCCGCCTTAAATAAACGGCCTGAAGCAAAATGAGAGCAAGCAAAAACCTGTCTTGCTCAGTTTAAACAATAGCCGTGCCAATTTCTAGTTAGCATATATCTACCGCTTAATCTGTGACTATAATCGTGGGTGTTTTAGTTTATGGGTATCGCCCAAAAGTCAGCTTCTGCCTGGCTAACACTTCTTTTGTAGTCCGTGGTCTGAGATGAATTGGCGATACGTCACATTTTCCATACACTGGCTCTGCGAGGCTCGGACCTATAATGTACCCCAGGAACCCGACCTCTTTTGTTTTTTGGAAAAATATCATTTTTTTCTACTCGGCGGCTAAATATTCACTTCTAATTCTTCCTAAAACATATTCCAGGTCAGCACTGAGAAAGAATCTTGCGATTCACTATGAGTGCACGAACATATACCGGTCAATGATGATGGTAACAAGTACTTACTTGTTATCTAGGATGTATGATTTTTAGAGACTTGATAATTGAGTCGACACTTTTTTATTATACTTAGTTTCTAAAACTGCCCTCTTAATTCTTGACTACGTTCGCCGTTTTTGATCATATACAAACGAATGTGGTGGTGTATGTATGATTGAGGGTGATACTGGGTACTACATCAATATATGTTCCACAGACGCAAACTATAACGTAACGGCAACTATAAATTCGATAAATACAGCATTCGAGAGAGTGATGAGAAACACGTTCTACAATCAATCTCTCGCTGGATACGTTATGCTCGATAATGAAGAGTCGTGGTATGCCTGCGCGAGGTGGAGAAAGGAACCACAGATTGGGCCTCAGCTGATATGCCCTGACAGATGGCGAGAATAAAAGCGCCCGAGCTGGCTTTCCCGGTTTAGCCTAGCTAACTTCAAAACAGGCTGTACTATCAGTTGTTATGCTTCTGCCTTAAATTAAATGGCTGAAGCAAGGTATACGCAAGCAAGAACTTCTATTGCTCCGCTTAAACAATAGCCGTGCCGAACGCTCTTCAGCATACATCTACAGCTTTATCTATGACCTAGCTCATGCGAATATTTGCGTATAGGCCTAGCCCAAAAATCAGCTTCTGCCTAGTCAGCGCTCATATTTTAGGTGAAACCAAAGTCCTAGTGTCAGAGCCTCGCTTATGCTTCCAGTCATGTGCTCATAACACACCTCGTGACTTGTCGATGGTAATTCTTCACATGTAGAGTAATATCACAAAGGGCCGTGTAATGTGCACATGACCCGTAACCAATTTACCTTAGTTGTGAATGTTACAAGATAGAACTAACATCACGAATAAAATGCAAAAAGTTGGCCATCAGCTGAAATCTAAAAAGCGGACTTAACTCATCGAAAATCATGTATCACGCTATGAATGTACGCTGAGTAGATTTTGAAACAGTTGTTTGAAATGAACAATAACAGTTCTTGCATTCTCCAAATACCACTTTAAAGTGAGTATGATGAACAAAAGAACAATGATTTCAAGAACTCGTCCTTGTTAGCTCAGTTGGTAGAGCGTTCGGCTTTTAAGCACCGCTTGCAAGGAACCGAAATGTCAGGGGTTCGAGCCCCCTATGAGGAGTTCTTATTTTTGTTTTTAACACCCGCTGTTAGCCCGTAAATGGGGACGTGTGAGGAGTTCCCTAATTGAACTGGCTTTGGAAGTAGGAGCTAAAAGGCTTATCTTTTCACTACATGCTATTGAATAAAATATAATAAGTTTACACGATTATTAGATCCTCAACTTCACATCATCTCGGAAAAGCCAGCAACCAGGTTCTTGGAGAACCCGCCTTCTTTGGCAGCGGTCTCGTAGTAACCATAGATAGTGGTGGTGGCCATCAAAATCGACGTGCCGGACCCCAAAGTGCCCAGAAGATCGGAGCCAACAGACAAAGCACCAATTGTGGCGCCCCCGAAAGCCGCTGCGGTTGGAATGATCTTCTTCAACTCTCTGTAAACGGAGGACTCTCTCTTACCATTGATCACCAAGCCTTGGTCTTTGAACTGCTTGGCGACGTCGCGTGGAGAGGTACCCGAGATCTCAGTCCAAGTCTTTGAAAACATGGCGCAAGCGCCCAAGACAAAAGCAATGTAGATGACAGTCTTAATAGGGTCCAAAATGGCATCAGTAACAGAAAATGGAGGCTGGATATAGTAGGACAAACCGCTTAGAGCAACCTGCTGACCCATTGGCGAGCCAGGTCTGGCACCCCAGACACCGACCAAACGCACAACTGGGTTAGAGGGGAATCTCTGATACATGATTTGAGAAATCAAAAACACGTTGGAGGTGAGGGCACTTTGCAACATGATTGGAGTGTTGGAAGTGTAAAAGAGCTTGATTGGGTACACACCCGCCTGACCTCTGGTTCTGGTGGATCTGATAGGCAGCTCGTAACGGAAGCCCTGCAGATACAAGACAAACAAAAAGACGCCAATCGTAGACAAAACCTGGAACATGTTTGGTAGGTTTTGTCTGTAGAAGGCCTCGACAAGAGCTCTCTTCTTGTCCTTTCTAACAGCCAACAGATGGAACAAAGCAATGACAGCACCCTCAAACTCGTTACCACGGCCGGAGTTAACGGTAGTGGGGGCAAAGGCCTTCCAGAAGATCTGCTCAGCAATGTTGGTGGCAGTGAACAAGGAAATACCGGAACCCAAGCCGTAACCCTTAGCTAGCAATTCGTCCAAAAGAAGAACAATGAAGGATGCGAACATAAGCTGGAAAATTAACAGGAGGGAAATGGCAATACCGATGTCTGATGGTCTGCCATAGTTTCCACTCAATACAACAACCACGGCCTGGCCCAAAGTGAGTAAAATTGCGCAAACCTTTTGAGCAATTTGGAATAGTTCACGGTCCTGCTTGTTCTCCATGTTCACTTGAAGCAATTGGGTACCCTGCAAGAACTGGAAGATCATGGAAGAAGTGATGATAGGGGTGACACCCAATTCCATCAATGTACCACGGTTGGACGCCAGCATTGCACGCAGCCAGTATAGAGGGTCAGAGGTCTCACTCGACACAATGCCATACAGCGGTATCTGACCGAGTACCAAGAAAATTAGTAACGAAACTCCGGTCCATATTAATTTCTGGTTGTAAGGAACCTTCCTCTCGGGCGAGATAACCTCAGGTAGGAACGCCTCAAAAGGCTTGAACAGATCTAGAAGACGACCACTCATAACCAATTCCTCTTTCGAAACACTCTTGACTTTCTTGGGCCCGCTAAAAGCTTCGAGGTGTTTTCACAGACTGACTTTCCAAAGTGCTTTCGTGTTGTTTCTATAACACCAAAATTGAACACGGTATGTTGAAAATCCTGCATAGCACCACATACGGAACGATGCCTAATACTTTTAGACGATATGATAGTCACATCTAACGAAGATGACGCCGATAGGCAGGAGAGTCTGAACGGGAATGAAGACAAAGTTTGAAGCCATTAGCCTCATTTACAAGATGCTACTCAGTTAGTATCATGATTTTTATTGGACGTCGAGGACAATCTACGATTGTGTAAAATATGTAAATTGAACTGTGTGTATTCTGCTACCCTGTCATGGTTATTGCAGTACTGCAGGGTCTCTGAGCATAACAAGGGCTTCCACCAAATATTGTTTTGTTTCTTTGGCACAGCGATTAACTATAGTTTTGGCGTCCTGCCTCTGTGCCTTTGTAAACATAGCATGAATCAGCGCCTTGGACCTTCTAGTAATTCTTGAAACCAACTTGCTCACCACAGTACCAACCACTAAACGATGTTCCACGGATCACGCGTGAAAAACCTGAAGTTCTCAATTTATTAGCATATTCTGGTTGTCGGAATATTGTATGCAAACGAGGCATTGCTCGAAAAACCGGTGTTTCATCCCGACTTGCATTCTAAGAGCGATCTGTGAACTAAAAAAGCATGGCCGCCAGACAAAAACTAAAACTGACATAAAAGACCTTTCTAAAATGATAACTTTTGAGAAATTCCAAGAACTTCGGGGCATGTAAAACTAAACCGTCTCTGTTAAAGAGCCCCACAGCAACGTATCTTTAGATGGATTCAAGAGCTGCGCTAAGAGTTCAAACCTCGACCGCTCTTCGTTTCCAAAAACCCACATATATAGTTATGCTGGTCAAAAGAGCGACGAAAAATGAGATACTTGTAACGTAGAACGCCGGTCTGATACACTTGGAGCTAACATTTTCAACTGAGCATTGCGTGTCGTAAACTCTTGCGTACACGATTCCGTACACAGTCGATCCAATAGCTGGAGCAACCATGAAGCACCCGTAGGCGGTGCCAAACACTGCGTCTCCCCACACGCTGAGTGTTAAAGTAGGAAATATGGTAAACAGCCCTCCGTATGCTGTTCCTGATAGAGCGCTGGAAAGTGTCACTAAGGTCTTACTGTGGCCAACTCTTGGTACCAGGACCTGACTTACAAGACCCACCAGCAGCATTCCGTACAATATCCACATGCGAGACAGGTTATACTTCGTGAAAAAGTCTGCGAGTAGTCCAACACACAGTCTGGTAAGTGTGGAGCAGAGTGCATAGTAAGATAGGACCCTTGCTTGAATATCGCGATTATTAGGCGCAACCAGCGCCGCCAGAGAGCCCATGTTAGCTAGAAACATCTCGAGAGCTCCAATGGTGAGGAAGAAGGCCAGCATCATTAAGTAGGCGCTTGGATCGCGGATAAAGCGACGCATGCGTTCCACATAGTCTTGAGCGGAAGACACGCGGCTGTCAGTGGGCAGCAATGGCTCATGCTCTTCCTGTTCAACAGGCTCTTTCAGCATTGCAACTATGCTTGTTGAGACCCAGGTTAGTGTGCCAACTACAGCATAGAACCACGCGAAAGAGCGGAACACGCGCCCTAGATCTAAATGGTCGTAGCTCCGAGAAAACCAGGGGTGCTTCAGCACTTCAGAGGCCAGGAGTGACGAAAGGCCATAGAAGGTAGTAGGACAGCTAATGGACAAAAACTTGTATCTTGGGTAAAGTTTCGCACAGGTGAGTAGGCCGCTGAAGAAAAGCGCGCTTGTGGCGACACCGATGGAAGCAAACGCAACTAGAGTAAATGCGAAATGCGCTCCAGGGTGGTCAAATGCGTAGGAGCTGTAAGCGTAGCTCGGTACGAACCCGAGTACTGCCATCCAACTTAAAATCACGGGTCCATGGGAGTCAGATAGGACGCCAAGTAGCGGCGGCGTCAGGTAGCCTCCTAGATTCACCGCGCTGGAAATCAAATTGATCTGCAATGAAGTGAAGTGCTTGTGCTGGCGCCAAGGCTCCGTGAACAATGAAATGATTGTTACGAGACCTGAAGCCACACAGGAAATTAGGGCGATAACAAACGCAACCTTACGGAGCGTGGTAATATGGAACTTGGACTTGAGGCATGAGCGGACATGGAACGTGAGCCAGTGCTCCACGGTCGATAAAGTCATGAGGTGTTCAGCTGTTCGTGTGTGTCTCGGTGCGGATCATGTTTGAGGAGTCACATTTTATGAGCACGAAGGTAAGAGTGACAATTTTGGCGATTCACGCGGCGTCGTGGAAGAGCCGGGCAAGGGCGAGGCAAAGGAAAAATAAATAGGATATGTACGATACGGTAGAAAGCCTATGACAATGCAGATGAGCGGACTAGGATCTGAGCGAGCGCGCCACGTCGCTCAGACAGCCGTATTTTTTTGTTTTCCACTTACTAGTGGTAGTACCCCAATCTGGCGAGCCATGCGAGCTGTGCGTCTTAGGTTTGGCGTAAACCGCTGTATTAGGCTGCGACGACTGTGCCGCAAACTGGGAGCGTAGGAACTGGGCGACTTGCTCCGAATTGAAAGCCGGCCTTGGTGTCTTTTTGTTCTTCCTTGTAGCGTCCTTTGAGACAGGCGTAGATGCGGGCGGCGGCACAGCTCGGGTGGCGACAGTGGGTGGATTTGCCTTGGCTCCAGAACTGGCTTTTGTGGGCGCGGTAGCGGCCACGCGTGTCGCTGTTGCCTGCAACGATGAGGATGGCAACTTTTCGGGCTTAGATTGGGTCTTGGGCGCGGCCTTCGCAGCGGCTGCGGCCCAGCCCGTCAGTCGGGGTTTATGTGTAGCGGTGGACATGCAGAAGGGAGAGCGCACGAGATTGCAGTAGACAGACGCGTATACATGCGAGTTTCTCGTGGAAGTCAACGGGCGGAGCACGAAATGTAGAGACCGATCCAAGGTGGCGGACATACGCGTACAGAGTGACACAAATGCCACTTCCCGCGCATTCAACTAATGAGATATAATGTGAGCGCTTCTTCGCGATCCGGCTACATATACACCCCAACCAGATAACGGCCATATTCTTAGCCTACTTACCTGCAGTCTAGTCCCTTCGAACCCGCAAAATGCTGACGGCCCGTAGTCGGCGACATGCCAAAAATCGCAGGGGCATGAGGAACACCCCCGCGTTACTATAATGTCTGCACAGATATCGTTAGATGCCCTCCTAAGGGCCATCGCGACTACTGGGGCATGTGTATCGCCCTGTATCAATGCCGCATCTCGTCGCTAGCGTCACGTGAATTTTGGCTCGGCGGCTTCTCGAACTTTTCATTATTGTTCCTTGCATCAACCAACAAAGTCCGCCAAAGAGTCGTGGTACACGGCGAACGGTTGGTTATTTATCACGTGACAGAGAATCGATAATGGGATAATACAACACGTGAGAATCACGTGTATAAAACCAACGTCCGTTCCCCCGCGTTGCCCCTTCCTTTCCTCCGCGGAGTTTGTGCGCGGTCGCGGCCCGCCAAGCAGAATCCAATAAGGTTTTAGCGAAGGTTCGGACACGGGTCCGGACATATGGTTCGCAAAATAGGACGAAGCAAAGGCTGAAGGCGAAGGGGCACGGCGGTCTGGCTCGGCCTGTGAGCTGGGACGAACGGCTCACGAAATATATAAAAGTGGACGGTTTTGGACCGACAGAGGTACTGAAGAGTTCTACAAGGCCGAAGAGAACTCCAGAGCGTAGATTACAGACATCAAGTTGCTTTTGTCTAAGTCCCGTCTCCAGTCGCCCTGTAACGTATTTCTAAACCACCACCCGGTACCAGTAACCGAGAATCATGCCTGCCTCCGTCCATCCTAGACGCGACTCTGCGGAGTCTATTGACACCGACATCATAACGCTGTCGCGGTTCATTTTAGAAAGCCAGCGCGCGAGCGCAAAAAATGCGACCGGAGAGTTCTCACTGCTGTTGAACTCACTGCAGTTCGCGTTCAAATTCATCTCACAGACGATTCGGCGGGCGGAGCTGGTCAACCTTATCGGACTCGCAGGCGCGTCCAACGCCACAGGTGACCAGCAAAAAAAACTGGACGTGCTCGGGGACGAAATCTTCGTGAATGCGATGCGCGCCAGCGGTAACGTGCGTGTGCTGGTGTCCGAAGAGCAAGAGGAGCTGATCGTGTTTCCCCACAACGCAGCCGCGTACGCCGTATGCTGCGATCCTATTGACGGCTCCTCGAACATCGATGCCGGAGTCTCTGTCGGTACAATTGTGTCGCTGTTCCGGCTGACGTCGGATTCGCGCGGAAACGCCAGCGATGTACTGCGCGGAGGCCGTGAAATGGTGGCGGCCTGCTACGCTATGTATGGTGCTTCAACGCATCTCATGCTCACCACGGGCTCGGGCGTGAACGGGTTCACCTTGGACACCAACCTGGGAGAGTTCATCCTCACGTACCCGGACCTCCGCATGCCCATTGAGCACCCCATATACTCGGTCAACGAGGGAAACTCCGTGTACTGGGATGCTCCGATCCAGGAGTTTTTCCAGCGTCTCAAGATGCCTCCCGCTGACGAAAACTCCAAGCCTTATTCCTCACGGTACATTGGCTCCATGGTTGCCGACGTGCATAGAACGTTGCTTTACGGCGGACTATTCGCGTACCCTAGCGACCGCAAAAACAAGCATGGGAAACTAAGACTGTTGTACGAGGCGTTCCCAATGGCATTTCTTGTCGAGCAGGCTGGCGGAAAGGCCGTTAATGACAGAGGAGAGCGCATTCTGGACCTGACTCCAGAGCACATCCACGACAAGTCGAGTATTTGGTTGGGAAGTCGCGCGGACGTTGACAAGTATTTGAAGCACATTGGCAGCGCCAACTAAATGTTTACGTGTAATGACAACTTATGTATGTAAATGCGAAACTAATAATATTCTTGTTCTTTCGAAAGCTTCAATACAGCGGCTAGGACTTGGCATTCGACTTCTTAGTCTTGGAACCTTGCTCTTCGGGTTCCTGAGCCTCAGGCTCCTCAACTTGACCATCAGTGCCCTCATTTTGAGCCGCAGTCTCATTGTGCTCGGTCTCATTGTGCTCAGGTTCGCTGTGCACGGACTCATCTTCTTCCTCGTCCTCCGCCTCAAGTGCCTCGACAGCTTCTTCAACGGAGTCTTTAGTGGAAACGTCCTGCTCCTCGGAATCTGTGACGGTTGAGCTCGTTAGCACCTGGGTGAAAGAGCTTCTAACCTCAGGGGGCAGGTTGGTGTCTAGCATGGCGTCCGAGTAACCCAAGTTTTCTACTTCTTTAAGCATCAGTTCCTCTACGCGTTTTGTGAAGGCCGTGACGTCTTCTTTCTTTAGATCTTCGGTGGGAATAGGGTCCAAGACTTTCACAGTGATCACACCACGGTTGAACACCTTGTACTTGGAATTCACCAAAGTGCTGGTGTTGGACACAACAATGGGTATAATTGGGATTTTTCCCTGCTGGGCGAGATGGAAAGCTCCCTTCTTGAAGGGAAGCAGACCAAGCTTGGTCGAGTGGCTTCTCGTACCCTCTGGGAAAATCCAGACGGCACGCTTCTTTGTACGCATCACGTCCAATGCATTGTTCAGCGTTCTCACACTCTTCTCACGGTTGCCTCTCTCTAGAAACAGAGAGCCGCTGAGCATCATGAACCAGCCCAGGAAGGGCACCCACTTCAAAGAGCTCTTGGCCGTCACAGTACATCCTGGGGGGAAGATCCGGCCCAGCATCAGGATGTCAAGAGTAGACTGGTGGTTCGCCACTAGGATCGCTGGCAACTTCTTGAGGTTTTCCTCGTTGATCACCTCTACTTCAATGCCCAAGAACGTTCCCATCACATAGTAAAAGGAACGGGCAGTGGTCCACTGCGCAAGGTGCCTTTTTCCGACACACGAAAGCACGATAGAGGCCACGACACCGTACAGCGCGCAGGTACTCAGCAGAGTAACGCCGAGCACGGTTCTGCTGTAGTACACAAACTTAGCCCAGAATCCCATATTAGTGTTAAACAGAAAAACAAACGCGATTCGTAACCTAGTAGTAGCTTCAAGTGGTTCCTGATCGATCCGGGTGGTGCGAACTTGCTGAGAACAGGTCCTCCACAAGAACCAAGTTTCCTGGAACCCAAATACTGTAAAATTGTTGGGTCGAGGGAAAGCGTACGAATTACCGTTGCGCATGACCTGAAATCAGATGATCAAAACTTACAAAAGTATCTCAAGTCATGTGATACAAGTCATGTGATACAAGTCATGTGACACGAGTCTCTTTTCTCCCGTATACAGTTATAGAGAAATGCCGAGACTAGTGTGCGTTTCTTTTCCGGACTTCTTCAAAGCTGTAGCTGCGTCTTAGGCCCGCATGACCCAGCCGTGTTTCAGCCGGTGAAAGCTTGGTTTTGCCTTCCTTTCCATAGACAAGTTCGCCCCAGGGCAGTTCACGGGATCTGTTACGTAATTTTTCATCAGGACCAAAACTTCAATTATAGTTTCAAAAGAGCAGACAGGCGGGTGGAAGACGGACAACCTTGGAAAAAGGGGCGAACAGATCAAGGTATAAAGACTCGACGGATAACTTGCGGCGTGGAATCCTCGGTAGTCAACAACTCATCCATAGCTTAAACGTAAGGTCAAATACCAGAAACTCGAAAAGTTAACTCAAAACCACCTTAACCCATAGTATACTTTTAAAATGCTTTCACCTAAAGAACTCAAGCAAGCTCATCTCAATGCAGCCCATGGATACGGATTGATGGGACTAACATGGGCAGCGAGCCCTGCCCCCGAGGAACAGGCCTTTGCTGCGCTAAATAAGGTTGTGGAACTTACACCTCAAAAGCCTGTGATTTTCAACGTAGGTGAGTTCTACGGGCCCGACTACTCCAACTTGAAGTTGGCACGGGCGTACTTCGAAGCTCACCCGGAGCTGCGCGAGCAAACTGTGGTGACGTGCAAAGGTTGTGTGGATAATAAAACGTTGGCGCCTTCTGGCGACCGCGCGTTCGTTACACAGTCCATCGAAAACAGTATGGAGGCGTTTGGAGGACCTTTCGATATCTTTCAGCCTGCCAGGCTTGACGAAAAACTCTTCGGAGACAATGTGTACCCAGAAGAGACTTTCGAAACCATCGTGGAGTACATCAAGAAAGGCTCACTGGGCGGCCTGTCCCTCAGCGAAGTCAACGCTGAGCAGATAAGAGCAATCCATGCCAAGTACGGTGAATATATTTGCTGCGTGGAGGTTGAGTTCAATATGTACCACCCGGATATTCTGACGAACGGGATCGCGGACGCCTGCAATGAGCTCGGGATTCCTATCGTGTGTTACTCACCCCTATGTCGTGGACTTTTGACCGGTGCTATCACCAGCTCTGAGGACTTGAAGGACGGAGACTTCAAAAAAATGCTCAAGAAGTTCAAGGGCGAGGCACTTAAACACAACCTAAAGCTTGTTGATTTCTTGCAGAAAGAGATTGTCAACAAGCGTAGCGACGGAATCACGCTTCCTACTTTGGCACTTGCTTGGATCCGGTCCTTTAACCCAAAGTACCCTGGAACCAGATTTGTTCCAATCCCAGGCGCATCTTCGGTCAAACGTGTGGAACAAAACTTTACTTCATATGAACTAACGCCAGAAGAGCTTGCCAAAATCGACGACTTCCTCAAAACCTTCAAAACTATAGGTGACAGGTACGAATTCGAAGCCTAATCTTTTTCGCAGGTTTCGAAGTATACATAATATCTTCACATACACTTAACGATTGTTGGGAGTTCGCAGCTTTAGACTGGCAGTAATTTCTGAGGCGTATTGCAACTGTGAAATATGTTGCAACATGGACAGTATGGAGATTCAAATGGTGCCTGTTGAAGTAGCATATTTATCGAATCAGCTTCGGCCCAGGAGCGTAGCTGGTTAGATAGCGTTCTCAGGTAGTGGCGTTTCGCCATCCCTTCAACAGTCGTTTCTGAACTTCAAACTGCCGCCGATCCAAATCTCTGTAATTGTGGCTTGGTGTGCGTTCTGTTTAATCGTATACAGCACCTGTGTATATAGCCCATACCCGGAGAAAATTCTGTCATTATAAAGTTGAAGCAGCGTTTGGGCTGAATCTTTACAATAACGTTGCTCAGCTGCTAGCTGAGAATCCCCGGAATTGCTATAGTATGGTGGTTGGCTTCAATTTTTCATGAAGTGGTAGGCTATCTAAAGTTAAACTCCAACGAAAACGATTTAATTCGAATCAGAAGGATCCCGTTCATCTACATCTGCGTTATGCTTGCTCTCCTTGGAATCTAACTAAATATTGAATACTTGTAAAGTTTCAGTAAACGACCGTGTTCTGGCCATTTTGAGTGACACCGTATTCTTAGGAAGCACGACAGTTTAAAATATTTTATCACGGTCAAAAGGAATGCTATTCACGCATGGGTTACCTCTTAAAAGGTCGAGAGCCGTGATGGATTCTGTGCACTGGAAATTAAAGCAGAACTAATCCTCGCACTCATCCTCCTCAGCCTTTCCAATGAACTATCTATTTTACTTTCCCAAATTCAACCATCTTCGAGATGAAAAGCGTTCATGCTACCAACAAGGCAGAAAAGCAAAGTATTTAAATATATGGGGGGTATTTCGGATGAAACCAAACTACAGGCGAATTCCGTGTACATCAGAAATAATGTGAGGATAATACTAAAAGCACTCTGGTACAACAATATCATTTTTGATCAGGGCTTTCGACTATTTTCGGGAGCCAAAGTAGAAAACTAACATACTTAGTATCTGCCGGATTTAATAGCTCGGAATGCAATGCACCACAATCTAGATACTGGATATTTGTATGACAAGTCTAGTATTTTGCCCTTCAAAATGAAGTAATTAACAAATATCATTATGAACGCGGTATCTTAGTTTAGGATTTTAGTTCTGTCCGTTAAAAAGCTAACAACCTCAAACTCCAGGCGTATTAGCGACCCCACATCTAGGAGATGAATATTGATATCGGGAATGAACGTTTTAGCTCACTGTAGGGTATACCCCCTATCTACGGTATGCTGCTCATATTTTACATCAATACTCGCAATTTAATTTGTGCATACTAACGCGATCTTCAGTTTTACAAACCCACTGCACTACACATCGAATGGCTTCGCAAAGACAGGTTCGGAAATCTTGTTGACAAACCGCACGATGAAGCGGACGAAAATCATGTAGGACTCGTGGGCTTCCTGCATTTGATCGAACACGGTTTCCAAATGACAGAATTTAAGTCGAGCGTGGTGCGCAGACTTATCGATGGGCTGCCTAACCAAACTTTCGTGCTAGTGATAGATATTGCCTCTTGTTGGCACAAATTTGCAACAGAGTACTCGCATGAAGAAAAAAGCGTAGCATATATGAACTCTGCATCCTTACTGCATTTTGAGTCATTGATAAATTTCCTGGCTCAGCTCAACGAGAACCCGCAGGAGGCGCTCTCTAGGTGCAAGCAAGCAGCCCCTTTACAATTCCAACTTGCTAGCATTGTTATAGACAACATTTCTTATTATACTCACGACAATGCATCCTACGAACTGCTTTTCAAGGTGCTTCGCATGCTACGCTCCCGGTATGGTTGCTCAATAATGACAGTAGGTTTCGGGCTGGACTTCTACAATGGAGTTGAACAATCCTTCGCGACCAACAAAACATACGATGTACCCACGCGCCTTCCGATGACATACGTCAAAAATATGGACTGCGTGCTTCAGCGGGATAACGCGTCAACAGCAAGAGTGGTCTACACCAAAAATTCAATGCCCTGATGGCGCTTATATTGCAAATCACATTTAACGAACGAACATCTCCACCATAGATGAGGGACTCACAGAAAAGTTTTCCAGTAGCTCATCACAGCACAAACACGTCCAGCAGTTCAGCTTTTAGAAGCATCATAGCGTTTGCCTAATCAGCACTTTGCTCTGGCCTTCGCATCCTCCTTTGGACTTTCAAAACTAGCCCTTTTTTCACATCATGAGCGGAGCCAGCGCAACAGAAGAAAGCGCTCCAAGACGTGGATCTTTCGTTCCAGTTGAATTCACCCCAGAAATTGAGAAGCAATGCCTGAAACAGGTGGAGTTTTACTTCTCCGAGTTCAATTTTCCCTACGACAAGTTTCTGCGCGCCACTGCAGACAAGAATGAGGGGTGGGTCCCCATTTCGACAGTAGCAACCTTCAACAGAATGAAGAAGTTTCGTCCTGTGGAGAAGGTCGTTGAAGTCCTGCGCAACTCTGAAATTCTAGAGGTTAGCGAGGATGGAGAAAACGTCAAGAGACGCGTGCCACTAGACCTCCAAAGCGACGCGAGACGCGAGAGAGGCAAGAGAACTGTTGCTGTGATGAACTTTGACTATGAAGACAAGCAAGAAAAGACCGAGCTACAGGAGGAGATCGAGAAGTTCTTCAATGGGCTTGGCCCCGTCAGCCAGGTGCGTCTAAAGAAGGACCACCGCAAAAACTTCAACGGAACTGTAATTGTCGAATTCGCACAGGAAAAGGATGCGAACGAATTTATAGAAACTTACGGACCCGGTAAGGAAACTCTCTCTTTCCAAGGCCGCAAGTTGGATGCTGTCACTAAGAAGCAGTACGATCAGCAGCGTGAAGCCACTCGCAGCAAGAACTTCAGCGGCTCTGGCCAACGCTCTCGCTCTTTCACTGGTCACAGAAAGAACATGCCAAAATTCAAGAAGTCTGGAGAGAAGGACGATGCAAAGGGTGCATCTGAGGGTGCAGTCGAGGCTGCGGACGAAGCTTCTAACGAGGCAGCAACAAAGGAAGCGTCGGAGTCCGCAGTTGAATAAGGAATTCGATTGTTTGGGGTTCTCGCCATTGAATCATCCTCACACTTGTTATTATTAATCGATATATATAATCAAGAAAAAAAAAGACTTGTACACTGCATTTTTGATCCACCGTCTTCAACACTCGGGCTTGGAAGCCAGCACAACACCTTCATCTCGGTGGAGAGTTGATTTTTCTTGCACTGAGCGTTTTTCTACTTGCGGCGTTGTACCAGCCTCCGTTCTCCTCTGGATGCGGCGCCGGGTGGGCATCGTTGTATCGCATTTGGAGAGTGTAGTCCCAACCGGGTGTGACAGTTGTATACCATTTAGGCCGTGGAGGTTCGCTAGCAAAATAGGTGCACGCGCTGGTCGGGTGCTGTCGCGTCCAGGTGGTGGCAGTGACCGTCGCGCGCGGTTGAGACTGCATGGGCGCGAAGCGCCAGGAGCCTGTTTGCGAGACATACGGTATTGAAAAGGACGCCGAATTGATTGGTGGTGGTGGGTTGTCGCCTCCCACCCTTATAATTTCTGGAGCGGGGGGCCTGGAATCGGCGACTGCGAGCGCGCGGTTCTGCCCTTGCATCCCCTCCAGCGTAAACCTATCGGAGTAGTGAATTGTGACGAACTCCGGGGAGACGGCCACAACTTGGATGAAGTACATGCCGTTGGAGACTAACGCGCGGTCAATTTTCATCGTGAATTTGTGCGTGGGCACGCTGGAGGCCTGAACAGTTGAGAGCTTGGTGACCGCCTGTATGCCGGAATTGGGGCCTGAGCAGAGCACAAACGTATACTCCGAGACTAATGACAGCGCCGGGGAGCCGCCGGACTCTTGCCACTCCACTTCAAGAGAAGCGGTGCCCGAGTTGCCGGAAAACTTCGCGCCTGCGGAAGGCCGAGAAACAGAAAGATCAGCAGCCGCCAGTCGCCAGAGTGCAAGGAAAACGAAGAAAAGACGCATGGTAACGGTTTATTCCAAGAAAAGCTCAGGTTTCTACCCAGCCTCTGAGAAGACTGGCTTTTAAGTTCGGGTTGATGAGGGGAAGGTGAAACTCAAACTCGCGGGCGCTGCTTCCAAGTCTGCAAACATCGCTGCGGCATAAAACGCGCGTCTTAAAATAAGAAAACAGAACTACAACAGCTAATGCGGGCAACAAATCGCGAATAGAGACCGCGAACAGCGCTTGCTGTTGTGCGACGCTACACGGTGCCGTATTTCTTTGCACTCTCCCGCGCCAGTGACCAAGCGTCGCACACGTACACAATGATAAGAATATTGCTGTCGATGCTAACGGTCCAAACAGACCCGCCGCTTGAAGCGACACATGAACGCGGCCCACAGTGCCGGAAACGCGACCAAAGGTGTCAACTCTGCGGATCTGCATCACAACTGTTCTCTGGCTGGTGCAGGCATGCTTCTCAAACCCAGTTCTTATGGCACGCCAGTTACGCTGCCACGCACGCATGCCGCTACTGTCGCCAAGCACTGCGTCCTGCACACGAAAAGCCTCCGCTAACCTATCCCAGTACGAATAACGCCTGAAGGAGACAGCGACGGTCCATATCGCTACACACGACCTCGTGCTTATGTAAGCGCCACGACATCTCCTGGTTGTGGATTCTCCGCTACTACGATCAGCCGTGCGCTGTCACTCTTCTATCTCCGGCTGGTCCTCTGAGCTTGGTTCCCCCCCGCGTCGCGCCACTAATTTCTGCACCCATCGGTTGCTCCTACGGCCCTCCGATGCAGCGTTCATAGTGCCTTCAGAAAAAAAAAATCCCAAGAAATTCCGGCGTAATGCCTGGACCGCAGTCCGATCTCTCTGAGATGCGATGGTGCATCCAATATGAAACGCCGAGGCCCGAGCGCGAAACCGAAATCTCCCCACGCCGATAGCTTTCATCTGGAGAAAAAGCCAACTAAGCCCGTTGTGTCCAGGCCCCGCGGGCACAGCACGCAGAACGTAACAGGCAGAGTAGGAGTTGAGGTTAGACAATTCATACTGTGCGTACCGAGCGATCTAAGCCTTCCTGCCGGCCGCAGTACGGCTCGTGGTCTTTTCGCTTCCACGTGGTCGCTGCAGGGGCTACTGCGAGCTCACCGGTATACCCACAATCATATGCATCTGGCGCGCTATTGCCGCTCCTTAGGCTCATCGCGGGCACGCATCTTTTTTCGTCGCTCGAGTGGTATTCTGGCGTTTTTTTTTTTTTCCTGTTTTTCATCAATTTTTTTTCTTCTTCGAGTATCGGGCTCGATGCCTTCACAGCAGGGAAGTATTAAAGGACACAGGAGATGTGGCCCCCAGAGTCGTGATGAAAATGGAGAATTCCGGCGTAGGTTGAGCGATTGAGTGAATACCCAGACCCTTAGCACACTAGGCAGTTTTCCGTTTGGATTGCAGTGGTAGCTTAGGACTTGATTCGCAGGCAAAGATTGATTATTCGTGGCTCTGCAAAAGGCAGATACCATTAACAAGAAAGCTTAATATAAAATGGCGAACGTAGCGACGAGCTCGGGATTCGAACGCGCGCAGGGCGGCCACGGCGGTGGATCGTCGACACAGACGGAGACGCAGAAGGCCAAGGTGGCGATCGACACACACGGGAACGTGTTCAAGGTGCCCGACTACACGATGAAAGACGTGCTGTCGGCGATCCCCGTGGAGTGCTACGAGCGTAAACTGGGGAAGTCGTTGTCGTACGTGGCACGTGACATCGCGGTGTTGGGCGGGCTCGCGTATCTCGCGAACTGCGTGATTGGGCCCGTGCTGCCGGAGGCGTGGCCCGTGCGGTTTGTGTTCTGGAACGTTTACGCGGCCGCGATGGGCCTGTGGTCGACCGGGCTGTGGGTGCTGGCGCACGAGTGCGGGCACCAGGCGTTCTCGGAGTCTGGCGTGATCAACGACCTTGTGGGCTGGACACTGCACTCTTATTTATTGGTTCCTTACTTTTCGTGGAAGTACTCGCACTCCAAGCACCACAAGGCCACCGGCCACGTGACCCGCGACATGGTGTTCCTGCCTCCCACCAAGGAGGAGTTCTGGGAGAAGCGCGGGTGGGCCGCGGAGTTGGCCGAGTTCACAGAGGACTCACCTTTGCGCACCCTGGGCGAGCTGGTCTTGCAACAACTGGGCGGCTGGTTGGCCCACCTGTTCACGAACGTCACGGGCCAGAAGTACCCGGGCGTGCCCGCGTGGAAGCGCAACCACTTCTGGCCCACGTCGCCGCTGTTCAACTCTAAGGATGCGCTGTACATCCTGCTGAGTGACATCGGCGTGGTCACGCAGCTCTTGGTGCTGCGCATGTGGTACCTGAAGTTCGGTGGCTGGTCGCTGTTTATCAACTGGTTCGTGCCCTACCTGTGGGTCAACCACTGGCTGGTGTTTATCACTTTCTTGCAGCACACCGACCAGACGCTGCCACACTACGAACAGAGCGAGTGGACCTTTGCCAAGGGCGCGGCCGCTACCATCGACAGACAGCTGTGGTTTGTGGGGCCCCACATTTTCCACGACATCATCGAGACGCACGTGCTGCACCACTTTGTGAGCAGAATTCCGTTCTACAATGCGCGCCCTGCGTCTGCGGCGATCCAGAAGGTCATGGGTGAGCACTACCGCTCGTGCGACGAGAACATGTTCAAGTCTTTCTGGAAAGTGGGCCGTGCGTGCCAGTACGTGGAGGGCTCCGATGGTGTCTTGATGTTCAGAAACGTGAACAACGAGGGTGTGGGCATGGGTCCCAAGTGAGCGGGCCAAGGTGATAGAAAGATAAGTATATACGCCGTCGGACGGGCAGGCGGGAGCGCGCGCGCGCGCGCCCGTCCACCTGTGTGTGTGCACTCGCTGTTTTATTGTATTTAACCACCATGATAATATAACTTCAAAGGAAGAGCGTGGAGCAGAATCACGTGGAAAAGCGAGGAGCACAGTCACGTGAGGGCGCGTCGCGTGATCACGTGCTAGATACCGGGGCACGGTCCTGACCACGCACAGTCCTCGTTCGACATGATACACCCACCCACCCGTACGACACGACACAACGTCCGCCGTGCTCCCTGCGCCCCGAGCCTGTTCCCATTACTCAATGTTCATTAAGTGCGCGCACGCCGCCAGCGGGCGCATTATATACGGATATTAACCCTCCGGCTCCAACCGCGGGCCGGACAGAATAGGACCAGGGTCCCGTGTCCCGTGTGTAGTGATACATAGTCAGTGGTAGACGTAGCCGCAGTCCTTGCCCACGTGAGCATTCAGCCACTCGCCCACGTTGGCGAAGTGCCGGCCGCACTGCTTGCAGCGGCCGGCCACGGAGCTGCGGTCCTTTTTCTTGGTTCCAGGCGGGTACTCAAAGTGCAGCGCCTTGAGGTGGTTCTTGAACGTGTCGCAGCGCGAAAACACGCCGGTTTGGTGGCACTCAGAGGTCTCGAACACCAGCTCGCGCTGCTTGCCCGGGTAAGTCTCCATGTCGAGCGCGATCAGCGCGGATTTGTAAGGGCAGTGGAACGTGCCTTTAATCTGGTGCAGCGACCGCAGCTGCTGCTGCGGGCTGAGGGCCTCGCCTGCGGGGCGGTCTGAGGCGTCAGCCAGCGCCGCGGAGCCCGAGGACGCGCTGGACGCGCCGGGCGAAAGGCCCGCTGCCGCCGCTGCTGCCGCCGCCGTCGCCTCGACCTCACGTGCCGCACCGCCGATCCCGGGGCCGGCCCCGATGATCTCGTCCTTCCAATGCCGCTTGCGGTGCCGCAGGAGGTCGTTGTTCCGCGTGAACCCGCGCGCGCATACGGGGCATTTATGTGGCTTGTGCTCCGGAAGCATGTGTGACGACTTGTGCGTGGATAGATTCGCGTAGAAGTTGTGACACACGGGGCACTGCTTCTTACGCCGCGGTTTGGCCGCGCGCGGCGCAGAGCCCGCCACGCTGTCGTTGCTCGTAGGAGACGACACGGGCGTCTTGCCTGAGTCTGGCCCCGCAGCCGCAGCCGCTGCTGTTGCTGCGCCGGCGCGCGGCGCGGGAATGTTCCCGCGTCCGTCGCCCACGTGCCGCATTTCCGAAACAGCCGCCGCTCCAGGAAGAGCACGTGCGCCCGCGCCCGCGCCTGCGCCCCCATCCCTGTGACGGCTGCCAGGGCTGTAACAGCCGGGACCGGATGCAATAAAATAGTTGTGTGTGGGGACCGCGGTTTCCGGCCCGCTCCGCGTCCCTACGAGCGCCGGGCCGAGACCACCCATACTGGACATGTGACAACCCGCACCGCCGCTCACCAGTGAGCTTTGGCCTTGCCATTGACCGTGCTGGGACCGCACCAGGTGTTCATGTTCCGCGGCCCGCACCAGACTGTCGAACGACGAGATCGGAGGCAGAGTCACGGATTGTGAGCCATTCATTCTGCGCTTTCTTCTCAAGTTTTAACAAAACATCTAGCCGCTGCTGATCCTGTTCGCTGCGACAGGCCTTGTAGTTTTATACTTGCGGGTACCGGTGCGTGCGCGCAGCGCACGCACCAGTGGAGGATCCTGAGAGGCTGCTTAGTGAATCAGTAAGCGGGAAAAAAAAAAAAAAAAAAAACCTCGTAAGCCGCGTTCGCGCTCACGTAATCTCGAGCGCGAGCGAGCTCGTTCGGGACCGTATAGCCGTGGGAAACTGGGCGCCCTTGGCACGTTAGGATTTGCGCCCTGCGCTTTGTAGCTACTGCGGAATCTGCGGAACCACAACTGCGGCACGGACCGTGATTTCCGGGGAAAACTCAGAAGGGGCAGTAGGGGCTGCTTCTATGAAGCGATCCTACGCTACTGCGACCACTGTTTGTTTTGTGTGTGCGTGTGCGTGCGCGCGTGCGTGTGCGCTTGTGCGAGTGCGTCTGCGGCCGATTATGCGAAGGCTCCAAGCCTCTCTGGCCTGTGGTTACGGTCCTGGAAGACGCGAAAGTTCCGCGGACGCCGTGCGCTGCGTGCTTACACGCAGCTGCAGCGCGCCGGGCAGGGTGCACTGCGGTCCCGGGACGACACATGTCTGACTGATGAATTAGTAATATAGGCGTTCTTCGGAGTGGGAAGGCTTTGTTTCCGGCCAATGGCGCAGGGCTGTATTATTTTTTTTTTTTAATTTCTGATGTGGGAATGGCGACGGGGCAATAGATTGCAGGAAGGATCGTCGGTTACGAAAAGCTGACGTGCTTGGCAAGAGTGCCGATTGGGGCGCAGGGTTAGGGCCTAGAACAGCGGAGAGCGGAGCGGAGAGCGGAGGGCGAAGAGCGAAGTATGAAGTATAACGGGCCAGAACGGACGAAAGCGGCGGTCACATGAGATGCGTGCCGCTGCGTGTCGATTCAGGGCCGCAAAGCCGCGCGGCAGTGAGTTGCGCGGCGGAAGCACGGAAGCGGCGGAGACGCGGCAGAAGCGGCAGAAGCGGCAGAAGCGCGGCGGTAACGCGGCGGAAAACGCGGGTTTGTGGCAGCGGCGCGGCAGCAGCGCGGCAGCAGCGCGGCAATAGCGCGGTCGTAACGCGGTCGTAACGCGGTCGTAGCGCGATGTGTCGGGCGCAACAACAGCACAGTGGTCACGTGAGCGGCCCGGGCGCGACTGCCCCATGCGGAAGTTCGGGCCCGGGAGTCACGTGCGCTCCGCGCGGCTGACGCCGCACGGCGCTGCGTCTACGCGTCTACGCGTCTCGCTTCGTATGTCGTGTTTGTTTATCCTATGCTTCGACGCTACTTACAGTACACGCCCGGCGCCCGCGGCGCCGGGCGCGGTGTCACTACATACGCGGGACAGGCGCGTGCCCGCTCAGGCCTTTCTCGAGGTGGCCTTGGTGGCATGGGCCTGCTTGCCCGTCGTCGCCGCAGTGGTGGCCTCGGTCGCGATCTTCGCCGCCGCGTTCGTCGCCGCGCGCTTCTTCGACGCGCCCTTGCGGTAGCTCTGGATGTAGAAGGAGATGAACAGCACCAGGTACGAGGTCAGGATCAGGTATCCGTAGGCGGCCGCGGCCTGGGTGCCGTAGCACGTGCCCTTGTGGGGCAGGATGCCGTTGAAGTACTTGTGGGCGTAGAAGGTGTAGGTCGCAAAGTACACAAAGACCAGGTCGATCAGGAACTGGATGATCTGGAAGCGCGTGACCCACTCCTTCCACCACACGCGGATTCCGCGCGCGCTCAGGAAGTAGTACCAGTACATGATCACGTGGACGCCCAGGTTCAGCGTGATGGGCACCCACTCCACAGAGGTCCTACCCGTCAACTGGGTGTAGCACAGCAGCGCGGTCGCGCCGTGGTGGTAGGTGTGCAGGAACAGCAGCTTCTTTCTCTTCAGGATCAAAAACACGGTGTCGATCAGCTCCAGGTACTTGGTCAGGTAGTTCAGGTAGTACAGCGTGACCAGCTTGGGCGCGAACGCGTTCTTGTGGCAGATCGACCACAGCAGGCCCTGGCTCCACACCATGGGCACCAGCTGCTCCACCATCAGCAGCAGCAGCACCAGCGACACGGATGTCAGCACCAGGTTGTGCAGCTGGAACAGGAACCCGAGCTTCAAGGGCGGCGCATTGGCCGCGCGCAACAGCGCCTGGCCACCGAAGATCACGATGTAGTACACGATGATCACGCCGACCGCCTGGTACCCGTTGGCCATGAAAGTCTGATTGTGGATGAACCGGAAGTCTTCCGCAGGGTACCCGGCGTACTTCTCGAACGCCTTGCTGAAGATAGGCCACAACTCGAGCCCGAACGGATGCTCAATGGACGGCGTGTGCACGCTGATCCATGGCACCGACTCCACTTTTTGCAGAAGCTCCGCGGCAAACGTTTGTGCTTGCGTCTGAACTTGTTCCATTGTAGTAACTTGTCCGAGCCAGAACTGGTCTTTTTTTTATATTATGTGAGCTCTAGAGGTACTGCAACTAAATATCAAATGCACGGTAGAGGGTTTCGAATGTCGAAATCCAAAAAGTTCGAAGACTTTGTTGATAATTTTTTTTTTTCAGTGCCATTCATAAAAAATTTTTGTGAACGCGAAATTCACGAATCCGACGGGACATCACGTGGGATCCATGTGACGGTCCGTCCGCCGTCACCATTTCCGTCCCGCGCCGCGCCGCGCCGCCCCGTCCGGCGATGTCCCATCACTTGCCCCAGAAGTCTAGCGACACCACGGTGTCGTAGCCGTACTCGTCCTCGTACGCGTACAGGATTTGCTGCGACGAGGCTTGCAGGAGTCGGATCTTCTCTCCTAGCACGCAGCGCACCAGCTCTCCAGTGTCGATTTTTCGAATTTCAATGAAGCTGGAATCGAATGCCAATATGTAGGGGTACCAGATGGTAAACTTTTGGGGCTCGCCTTCCCAATGAATCACATACGACTCTTTCTTGCGCCATCCTTGGCTGTTCACAAAGAACGCGAACTCGGAGTAGCACAGCAGGAACATGGACGCCCCGACCCTGTAGATAGAGAGCGGTCTTAGGACGTCCTTCAGGGCGAACTCTAGCGACGTGTCTGCAGGGTCCAACAGTGGCTCGTGCACGTTCTGGGACACAGACACGATCTGGAATCCCCTTTTGCACCCGATGCATAGGTTTGTTCTGAGGAACGAGATGGACACAGGCTCCGACTCGAAGACAATCTCCGTAATCTTTCTCTTCATGTTCTTTTTGCCCTCCATCAACATTGGGTGGTCGTGCTCAAAATACTTGATGGAGTGAGAAGAGCTGTGTGCCGTTACCACGAGCCTTTTGCCGTCGCAGTCGCCTTCCGAGAAGAAATTGACATGGTTCACCAGCTCCTTCGCATGCTTCTTGAAGTACTGTGTTCCATCCTTTGGCTCTTTGAAGAGAGCCACAGGACAGCTGTACAGCTTTTTGTCCACTAACAATAAAACAGATTGGAACTCCTCCAGTACGGCCACCTGCGTGATGTTTGTCTTATGCAGGATCTTCACAGGCGCCGCGAAATATGTGGTAGCCTTGTTCCCCTCAGAAGCAGCTTCGCGTTTGGTGTCGCTGACATACAATCCCAGGTTTGTGGCAATAAGTAACTTCCTGCCCCCGTCGCACGAAGCGACGCTATTAATTTTATTATTGAAGTCGAAAAACCTGCTGTTGATCTTTGTCATATTGAATATGTCATTGGCCGCCAGCAAAGCTGCTTGCTCCTGTTTGATCTTTTCCAGTAGCGTTTGCAAGGCCGCATACTGCGCTGCATAGAGCGTTACCTGATATCTATGCTTGGCACCGTAGTAGGAAAAGGTAATGGCGTTTTTTGGGTTGCTGTAGTGGTGATCCGAGGAAATTATTCCACTGGAGCATTCTGGTGAGGAATTGATGTGTTTTCTTATGGGCGGCATGTCTTCTGCTGCACAAGCAAAGAGCAGTGGGAGCGGAATAGGGCGTTGGAACACCTTGTGCTGCTGCCATTTGTTGACTGCCTTTGCCTTCAAAAACAGAAGCATGTTGTCCAACAGATAAAACTGGATATCGCCACCAAAAGAATTGTCGGACTTTGTAAGCTCTTTCCGCGATAGGACACCTTCATGCTTGATTTTACGCTTGCCATCATTAAGCCCAAGGTTCACGTACTCATTCTTGAAAAGGATCTTTTGTTTCAAGAGCTCGATGTCATGCCGGTCTTGAGAAGCACCACTAGCTCTGTCAATTCGTGTCATAAATTCACGAAGAGCTTCGAGGGCTTTGTTCATATTTTCCAAATCCCGTTTGTGCTTCTCTAAGTCCGAAGACTTGATTATTTCACGGACTAGAAGGATGTACCGACCAGGCCTAGACACACCCTGAGATAAAAACGAGTCTATGCCGTGTCTCAAAGAGGAGTTCATGAGATCCTCATCAAATCTTGCAAAATATGGATTCACGGATCTCTGAGTTTCTATAAGATACTTCGCGTACGGGCGAGAGGCGACATACATCACAAAAGGCTCAAAAAATGGTATGAACCTCAGAAAGATGTCCCCGATTCCATCCACTATCGGTGACGATTTTTGTCTATCGCTTAGCGCGTCCAAAAAGCGTCGATTCACCGAATATATATCGTTAACGTGTGCAAAAACATGCTTCAGGAAGTTTTTTCGGATATCAGATGCGATAATGTTAGTCTCTGCTAAAGATTTCATGAAAGTATCTCTGATAACTTCAAGTGACTTCACAAAGTTTTTCTCCGTGATGAAAACTTCGTAAATTGCCTCTTGGCGCTTGATTTCTTTCTTGGGCAGTGATGACCAAACTTCCTCGGGCACAGAGCTTGTCCATGATGGTTTTTCCTCTTCTTCATCATCAACAGCCATAGATATATTACGCTTCAAACCTCCGTTTGGTTTTAGGTTCAATCTTGCCTGTTGCTCAAGGCGACGAGGGCAAGATATAGAGTAACAAAGCTTGTTACGCGAGCATGTTGGAACGTAACATTCTGCCAGCAAAGTAAACACACCATTAACTTGATGCATCTTTGCAGGATCCACTTGCTTTCCAAACCCCTCACTAGTAACTGAACTAGCGGATGCTGACGTGTTTAATGTTGATTTTGAGGGATGAGTCGACATTGAGTTGTGGTGAGAACCCATCAGTAGCGGATCTTGGGACGACGCCGGGACCATTCCAGTTGCACCAGCCCCGATTATACGCGAATTCCCTGTAAATTCGTAAACCTCGTTGGGTGAATCCCGAAGTCTATGTTCGTAAACCACATCATGAAAAAGCTTTTGTGCATCCAGTGCTCTTCCTAAAAGTAGCGCCAGATTACGGTCTGAAGTTCGAATGATAGAACAAATCACGTCGACAGCCTGTTGCCCGGTGAATGCGTCTCGGTAAATAAGTCCGTCTTTCTTGTATTCGCCAACCTGTACCGATTTTCTAAACCTAGTCGCAACTCTGGATAGCATCGCGGGATATACTTGTGGTCGCTTCATCGAAGTAGCGCTGAGAATAGGTTTAGAGTGCAAAGAAGCACTGCTTCTCCGATGATAATGCAAGGAGGGAGTTGACCCAAGCTTTCTTGGAATTATATTTGTTTGTGAGCTATTCAAAGAAGCCGATGAATCTCTACTTCTAATCCCTAAGCCCGAATTGTTTTGAGGACTGACCTGGTAATGATTACCTTCGTAAATCGAGCTCGAGGAGCCCGGGAGCTTTTGAGAAATAGTCCTACCGCTGGACGCCTTCTGTTGGAAGGAAGACGCGAAATTTTTCAAAGAAGATGAGTTCAATGAAAGTGACCGAGAATTCATGCTATTGGCCTGCTGTCCGCTATTTGCAGGGTGTTGTGTGTTATCAAAATTATCCTTCGACCCTGGTCTTGAAAACAAGCCAAACCCTTGTAAAGGCGACTTTTTCAAAGTCGTGGGCGTCGAGCTAAGGTTTGTTGGCTGCTTTTTGAGATGTCCGCTCATTGAAAGCTGACTAAACGATGATTTCAAGCGTGGGAGGTCGCTTTGAGACCTCTGCGGCGATGGCAAGTGCGTAGGATTTGCAGCAGAGCTGAAGCTCGTGCTAATTGGTGGAGGAAGAGGGCGGGCACTGCCCTGCCCAGTCTTACGCTTCGGCGAAAGATTTAGGGCGGTCTTGCGTGGGCTATCAGCCGACAGACGGTCCTCGTTACTCGACAAGCTCTGCGTGTCTGATACACTACGCACTTCCGTGTTTTGAGTTAGGATGTAGTGTTCAGCTTCTGGCGGAAGCACGTCCTCTTCTATATCCGTGAGTATCGCGTCATGCAGTGACTGAATTTGTTCAATGCGGTCCGGCACGTGATCGGCTGACCCCTGTGCTTCCAAGCTCGAAACGGGCCTGTCCACGCCGAATATCTCTGTGAACAGACGTCTTCTGTTATCCAGGCCCTTCAAGTCTTCTGCCATGTTCGAGTCCAGTCCTTAATATCTTTCTCACACGGCTATTGTTGATGGTGTCCTGCGCGATCGTTCTTCTGCTCGTGATGAAGGAGCTGCCTTTCTTCCCTGCCGATTCTCAAGGCGCTTGTTTTCTTGATCCCACCAGCTCAAAGATCTATAATCGGCCCTTTACCAAGCTTTCGAAGCACTTATTACAACCAGGATTCACTTACTCCGCGTACCTTGATCCTTTAATCTGTTACAAGAGCTGCTGGATGGAGATTAGTCCATTTTTCACCAGCAAAGCGAATCTCACTTTAAATCGCCCAGTACGAATGCACACTTTTTTTTAGATTTATCAAAATGAGAACTAAAGGGGCATGCCTCACTCATCAAAAGCGTTAAGCTCGTAAGACCGCCAGCACCCCCATTGATGCCTGTAAGTCTTGAATGCAAAGATTACGCTTAGCTTTTTTCGGGATTCACTAACAGAATTATCTTTTTAGGCATACCACTCAACTTTTCCCGTCGATCCACAAGCCGACCGCATGGTGGGTAATGTGGTCCTTCTACCGCTACGGACTAACTTTCGGGGCCCAGCATACCAAGCCAACTCAGACTACGATATCATTGATGAATGTCTAGATTTATTTCGTGCCAACTCTTTTTTCAAAAACTTTGAAATCAAGTCGCCTGCTGATCGCGTTTTGATATATGGCATCCTTTTTGTCAATGAGTGCCTTTCACAACTGAGACCTAACACTTCCTATAACGAGGCTGTAAAACTTCTAACTAATGTGGCCCTAAACGACTTCTCGATTCCAGGGACGCCTGGTTTCCCTTTAAACAATGTATACTCGGTACCCGTGCAGAGCCACAGCGAAATGGACCTTTTGAAAACATACATCCAGCAGTTCCGCCAGGAGCTGGCAACAAGGCTGCTGGAAAGACTTTATAGAGACTCTCAGGAAAAGCCTTCTAAATTCTGGCTTGCCTTTACCCGCAGAAGGTTCATGAACAAGTCGCTATGAATGAGGCTATAGTGGTAACACAAGTGTTCCGCACCAGGGTCTATTATATACACGGAATAGCGGCGAGTTCGGTAATCAAAGCATAGTCCTTACTTTAGTTCCCGCCGGCACTTTTTTTTGAAGCGTCTTGGAACAATTTCAGAGCCATCTTTTGTACGTTGTCTGTTGCACGCTTAACTTCATTTACATCTGTGCTCAAATCCGATTCGTTTGACTTGAATTTTTTTATCAGATCTCGTACGGCTCGTAGCTGTGCAGAAACTTCAGGGAACAATGCGCTCTTCTTTATAACTTCTTTGAATCTTTCAAAGGTGTTTTCAGTATCAGATATCATGATGTCAGCCTTCGTGATCAACTCGACCCTCTGCCTTAGTATATTGTCCATTTCCTTGTTTGCGTTGGCCTCTTGAACCATCTTAACGATTTCCTCCTCAGTAAGGCCAGAATTAGCTATCACCGTTATGGAGCTATTTCTCCCGGTGCTGGTTTCAGAAGCAGATACGTTGATGATTCCGTCAGCATCAATATCGAAAGTTACTTCAATCTGTGGAACACCCTTTGGCATAGGCGGTATGCCAGCCAATTTAAAGTCTCCAATTAATTTGTTGTCTTTCACAAGTCCTCTCTCACCCTGAAACACTCTAATGTCAACACCGCTTTGGCCATCCACGCCTGTGCTAAAGACTTCGGTTTTTTTTACAGGGACAGTAGTATTGCGAGGAATAAGGGGTGAGAACGCTCCCCCATAAGTTTCGATACCCAGCGTTAGAGGCGTTACGTCAAGAAGTAACACATTTTTTATTTCACCTGATAGTACACCTCCTTGAATAGCAGCACCTAATGCCACAGTCTCATCAGGGTTAACGCTCGTGTTGGGCTTTGTTCCGAATGTTTCAGAGACTATAGATCGAATTTTTGGCATGCGGGTCATACCACCCACCAAAATAACTTCGTCAACCTCCTCCGGCTCCACTTCAGCATCTTTCAGAGCTCTTTTCACAGGCGGAACTGTTCTGTCAATGAGCGGCATCGTCATCTCATCCAGCTCATGCTCTCTCACAATCAGTTTTATGTGCTTGCCCTCGTAAGCAAAAGGGATATCTATGCTGGTTTCCTGTATATGAGAAAGATCAATTTTGGCCTTCTCACTTGCTATCCGGATCCGCTGCATAAACCCACGATTGTGGAGAAGATTCTCTTTGTCCAACTCTGGGTTCGCCTCCACAAACTTGTCTACGACATGACGAACCAGGATATTGTCAAAATCTTCGCCGCCAAGATGAGTGTCACCATTCGTAGCGCGAACCTCAAAAACACCGCCCTCGATATCAAGAATAGATATATCAAATGTACCTCCTCCCAGGTCATATACAGCAATTATCCCGGAGTACTCCTTAGTGTTTAAGCCAAAACTCAACGCAGCGGCAGTGGGTTCGTTTACGACCCTGAGGACCTTCAAGCCTGCCATTGAGCCCGCATCTTTTGTTGCCTGTCTCTGAGAGTCGTTAAAGTAAGCGGGCACTGTGATTACAGCCTTGTTGATCTCTTCGTTTAAATAGTTTTCGGCGTTTTTTTTCAAATAAGTCAGGATTGCTGAGCCAACTTCACTTGGAGACTTAACCTCGCCCGTAGCGGTTGACAGATAAGCTTGGTGGTTTGATGGATTTTCCACAACTTTGTAAGGCAAATGCTCAATATCTTTTTGAATTTCTTTGTCTTGGAACGGTCTTCCAATGAGTCTCTTAGTAGCATAAAAAGTGTTCCCAGCATTGATTAGCGCCTGTCTTTTGGCTGCATCACCTACAAGAACTCTTTCATTTCTAGCATCATACGCTACAACTGAAGGGGTAGTTCGTTTCCCCTCATCATTTTCAATTATCGTTACGGACTTCAGATCTAGAGGATCCCTAATATAAGCAACTGCACTGTTCGTTGTCCCTAAGTCAATTCCTATAACCTTTGAGCTTGCAAAGCGCTTGTTTAAGTTTTTGAGTAGCGCACTCGTTTTGATGCTTGGAAGAATACGGAACATTTCCAACTCCGCAGCGCTTAGTATTGCTGTCGGCTAAGTAGTGGTAGCACAAGAAGTTCTAAAAAGACGTATTATAGCCCTTTGAGGGATGCAGTTTGTTCGTGGATTATGATGTATTGCTCATATATGAAACTGACCACGCCAGAATTGCACCGCCAGGCGATAATATAATAGCATCATGAATACTGGGTCGTAGCGTCAGTATCTATTGATGAGCTCTTACTCTCGAGATAGTTTACAAAAATATCAGACGGGACAAAAAGTCCTCGAACTTGATCAAACTTGGTGAAAAATAACCCCAGATCAGAAAGAGATAGAAGTTTAATAAATCCCTTAATATCAAGAGATCCAACGTCATCTGGCTCTAGTACTTGAACATCGCTTTTTAACAGCACATTGATTTCACCAAGGGGGTCCATTAAAGTCAAGTACTCCGACCCATTGTTGGCGACGCTGTCTGTTAGCACAACGTATTTCATATGTAATCTCGTATCAGCAACTATTTTGCCAGCCAGATTAGCAGAGTTAGTGCCGATAATGTGTTTTTTGTGGATCAAATCCTGGCCTCGAGATAGTTCTTCCAAGTATATCTCGTCATCGTTGCCTCCGAGCCGCGCCCCGACGATTAGTTTGTCGTGCGGGTACTGTGAATCAATGAACTTCAAGAAGTGGTTTTGGCCCCAATTGCGGAAAGCCCGCTGTGCAGAAGTTTTGATCTTCCAGTACGCTTGGAAATAGTCATAGTCCGAAACGCGCACAGGAAATCTGCTTTTAGGCATATATTGCAGGAGTGAATTGAGGCTTTTATCAGTCACTGCATTCCAGTAGCTTTTTTTACAATAAGGTGACCATTCGTCAAAAATCTTCAGTAGAAGGTCCCTTGTCTTCAGAGGCTGTAGTAACTTGGGGATAACGGCGCTTAAGACTACTTGTCTGCTGGGGAAAATGCGGCACATGGAAGCTATCAGGTTCTTCCTGGTGAATATTCGAGGCGTGCCAGCTTGCGAAATTGTGATGTAAGTTTCTCCATCACGTATCTTAGGATCTCTCACGATAAGGAATTCTTCGCACATCACAGTCTCGACTTTGTAAAGATCGGAAACTGCCTGGATTATTGAAAGAAGTACGAGAGGATGACCTTTAGATTCCCCGGCATAAACCCGGAGTAGCATAAAATCATCAAGATAATACCGAGCGCGTTGACGGACATGCAGTAACCGGGCGCTGTTCAGAGCTTCAAACAAGTATTTCATGAGCTTATCGATCCTCAAAGTCGGAGGCAATATCATGAACTCTGAAATGTCATTATACTCACGCTTGACTTGAAAATTAACTTGTTCCATGATCTTGATGCGGTGAGGCAGAAGTCGATTAAAAGCTAGGTCCATAGCCGCCAAGGGCAAAAACACGGTTTCTTCGGAATAGTGAACCCACTCATCTGTATCGGTGCTGCTTGCTGAATCAATGAAGTCAAAGAGGTTTTTATGGCGCATTGTCAAAAGTACCTGGCGAGCGAGGTATGTGACTTCGTATGGCGTGGCGTCGTTGTAGCTATCCAGCTCTAATTTCTTGAGTTTAGGTACTGCCAATGCTCCGAGCTTTATCAGGGATTCAATGTTATGTGAGTAAGCATCTTCGTCCTCACATTCTCGGATTGAGTGCAGCACTTTCAAAGTATGTTGGTCTATGCGGTTTCGGAAGCGGAAATAATAAAACCAGTCTTTCCCGCGCTTGACAGTTTTATCTCCATTGATTCTTAGCGCTAAAGGGTCATCTTGGTCACTCTTTAGCCACCTTTTTCTGCATCTGTCGCTCCATATCCAATCTATAGTTACAGTCTTGTTGAACTGCCTGCAGCACAACCTAAACTGGAAAAGGTCGTCGTAATCGAGGAACTCGAACACCATCAACCACAACTCCTTCGGTAGATCATAAGCTAAACAGGGCATGGGCCTATAGGCTGGGCAGTTACGTGTGACTCTACTAGCTGCTCAGCTACAGATGATTTGGTCGTCATTTTTAACGCCTTTCACTCTATGATTTTGAATTAGGAACATGATATGATTGATTGGCCCGAGGAATGACTTGAAACCGGAATCACACTAGGTGAACACCGAACGGCTGCCTAGACTAATGTCAATGTTCTCACTGGGGAAGCTTTCGTCTTCTTCAACACAGCCCATATACTTTGATGTGAGGTTGAAGTCACCTTATAAGAATATAGTACTGATTCAGGGGACACCGCTTGAAGCGTCTCCCATACCCATATCTGGCCATATAGTGTTTTCCGTGCCTGAGACAATAAGCGTAAAGAAAATTGCACTAAAGCTGGTTGGAACGTTCAAACTAGAATTTTTACAGGTGGGGCACCACAAAAATTCCAGCGTTGCCAGTATTGTCAAGGAGCGCCGCACAATTTTTGAGTGCGTATGGGACAACTTACTGGTTTCTCCAGCCGGACGTATTACTGTTGGTGATCCAAGCTACTGTGAAAGCCAGCCGGAGCTTCCAATTAATGCTCACCCTCGTCCCCATATAATTCAGTCACTTTCCACTCCTACCATCAATAATCTTTGGAAACCTAAAAAGAGCAATTCTGCTATAGGACTCGACAAGAGTTCTGATAAAAGCTTCGCTCAACCTTTTGATGGAGTAAGCATAGGGCCGGGACACACATTCGTGATACAGAAAGGAAACTATGAACTTCCTTTCAAAGTTTCATTGCCTCCTAATATCGCCGAAACCATAGAGGGCCTCCAAGCCGGGTCTGTCTTGTACAAATTCGAATCGCAAATGGACCGCGGGGGCTTCAAAAATGCTTTTTCCAAACACAAATACGTGCGTATTTTTCGTACTCTTTCTCCAAACAATCTCGCTGTTGGTGAAGAAATGTCAGTTGGTAAAAGCTGGTCCGAAAGGCTACAATATGAAATCTCGATCCCAAGCCGTGCGATCCCTGTTGGAGGTGTTACTCCAGTAACAGTGAGCTTGTATCCTTTTCAAAAGGGATACAAGCTATACAAGATCGAGGTCAGCTTAATTCAATACTACGCGTTTAAGGACCAAAATGACCAGATGTATGACGATGAAAACATTGTTTTCCATAAGGCGATGAAGGACTTCAAGGATCTCAGCGGGTGTGATAGCTCAGATGATAATACGATAGTAGATAAAGTGGTTCTGAATTCCTCTGTGCACCTTCCTGCGAATTTGAAGCAAGTCACCCAGGATTGTGATATTGGCGGCGATGCAATACGCGTTCGCCACAAGTTAAGCATCAAAATTACTTTGAAGAAAAGGGTGGGTGAAGAAGACAAAAAGACAGAGATCAAGGCGAACATACCAGTGTTCTTGTATATTTCGCCTCATGTGCCCGTCGAGGGTCGGCTTGTATTGCTGGACAATACGGGCAAAGTCCATTTCCGATCTGGCGAAGGAGTACCCTTATTTGAGAAACAAATCCTTAATACCACGCTAACAAGTTCAAACTCACTCAACAATTTACAGAGATCAAATGATGGAAGCTTGTCGGTAAACTATTTTCCTGAAGAGGATACAGAGGCCCCGCCAACTTATGCGAAGCACGTTTATGATCAGGTTTTCGAGGCGGACAATGATATTAGCCAGTTAGAAGCTCTTAGAAGCGCTTCTACGACTCCACTGGCCAAATGCACCCTAAGGGCACCCTTGGAGAGCCAGATTCGAGATCTGTCCCTAGAAAACTTGAATCGCGTTCCATCTTACGAGCAGGTTGTAGACGATGTTGAAGATGAACCAGCGCTCCCGGTTTGTGAGCTGACACCTTCATATGAGCGTTCTAACCCTCTGTCGCAGCCAAGTTCTGTACCAAACTCAGCCGAAAATTCGCGGCCTACTAGCCCAGAACCGGCCAACATACCTTCTCGCAAATCACAGGGAACTTTACACGGAGGCCTGGCTCAATTCGTTCGAGCCCAGATACCTGATCGGGCGAAATCCCCGGTTCACTCCAGACAAGCGCACGATTCTTCAATGCACACAGCAGGATCTCACCTGCATAATCTTTTAGGACACAGTAAAGACGATGGAAAAGCACACTCTTCGCACAAGTCATAGGCGATTTCAATGCAGCTGCTTGGTTCTCTTCTCGAAGACACTATATCTGACGATCGTCACAAGTTCAACGCACTCCGCCATCGTGCCAAAGTGAGCTAATGTGTAGCTGGTGTTTTGATGGCGAAAGGTCTCTACACAGAATTTCTCTAAATCGCTTACATTGTGAAATCTGAAATGTCTAGACAAAGAAGCGGCAAGTGCAAGGCCACTGCCGCACCGTTAATTTCCGCTACGGCCTACTGGTCGTAATATGTTTCGACGCTGAACCAGGTAATGTCCTCGAATTTAATCTTATATGCAGTTGGTATGTAATTATACAGAAAGCAAGTTGGCTTAGTACACGAAACCCAAGATCTTACCAGCGACGTGCTTTCTTCTGGCCTCCTCATGGTCCATGATACCAGCAGAAGTGGTCAAGATAATGTAACCAAATTGTCTGGCAGGCAGCAGGTTTTCGGTCCATTTCTCGATGTCGTTGAACTTAACGTTGAATCTTGGGGAGATGACACCGCATTTGTTCAATCTGCCGTTCAATTGGACAACAATCTTACCAGATCTGTGGTCATCGATGTATTCAAATTCCCCAATGTAGCCTATGCCAATACGTTAGTAATCAGGTTTGCAAAATTGAAAGCTTTCGCTTGCGACTAAAGCTGAAAGATTCCGCACTAATGAAGATGTCGAGAAAAAGTAAACGACGGAAAACATGGATTTCCGTTAAACGTCGTGTAAGAAGCATTTTCATATCTTTAATTTCCCGGACACTTAAAGGACGGCATGGGACTGAAATTGCACAGTTAAAACTGCCCGAACAAGCCATCTAGTTATCAGTCCGGATCAAGGTCGTTCACGGGTGCGGAATATATCAACAAAAATCATATGTTGTTCCAAAAAAACATACCATGCTTTTGCATAACTTGCAAGTACTTGATGATGACCTTAGAGGATGGTCTGATAAGAACCTGGCGCTTACCAGTCTTTTCGGCGTTGTTGATAGAGTTCAATGCATCAGCTAGGACGGAAGCTCTGGCCATTTTGCTGAAAGGTTGTTAGTACTTGGGAACCACCGCATTCCTCGCTGAGTTCCATCACAAGAAGGAAAGCGTCAACGAGAAAATTAGCTAAACGAAGAAGCATCATGAGTATCCAAAATCACAGTTGGAGTCACGACGCGCTTCCAATCAGAACCTTTCAAGGTTTTGCTTGGAACTCGGATGCAAAAGGTATCGAGATGTGCTTTCCCATAGCAGTGCGTGTTCTTCAGAACCTCGCAACTAATATTCTTTCCTCAGTTGGAGAGTACTTGGAAAACACATTAGCTCGATTCTTACATCCGACAGGGCTCGCGTAGCAGAATGCTAAGCGCCAAAAACATAAACGTTAGAGGGTAAACAGAACACAATGTGTTCATACCGTGTAGACCCGTGATTGCGAAAAAGATGCCTCAAGTCTTCTCCGAGTTGGACCATTACTTGACGCGCGAATACCCATTATGGTACTACGCGCCTGCTGCTGGCCGCGTAAAGGACATACTTTGTTCTGTAATTATATGGTACTGTTGATGAGCTATCAAGGTGGAAGACATACTTGAAACCAGAAAATTTTTCATCGCTTTTTATACTGCAATAAACGGCCCCAATGCTACCGTCCGAGGTGATGTCATGAAAAGGAAATCGCACGCTGCTTCCTGCGACTATATCCATCTTCAGATATCCTGTGCTGAGCGATTAGCTTCATTCGTAGATTTCTCTTGATTGTTCACAAGAAGATTAAGAACAAATTTAAACATTGTAATTTTTCTCGGCGTGGGTCGAGTGCGGCGCGTTTGATTATCTCTGATGCTTGGAAGTAGCGCCTAGCGAAGAATCTCGATTTCCTTGTCATTTTACTACTCGTACGCAAACTTCAACGCTGAATCGATTTTGCTTCACTGAAGGCAGTGACATATAATTGAACTGCGTATCTACAATTACCACCTTTCTTGCCACATTTTATTTAAGAGACAAGCGATAGGGCTTCTGCATGTCAGATCGGATCCCGTATATTTACGAAAGACTCTACCTCAGTAATAATTACACAGCAAAGGCTGTGCTAAGTAACATGGAAGCCGCTGGAGCACGTTTGTTGCGCGCCTCAAAAATGCTGCTACAAGTGCGCACTGATCAGCGAGCTTGTACGGATAAGTGCTCATCATGATGACTCTCGGGCTCATGATAATTCTAGAGTGGCTTGAGTAGACCGGGCCTCGCCGAAGACGTAGCTTAGGGAGATACTAGCCGAAAGCGCTTCGCCGGGGTGTGATTTTCAACAAAAATACATGACATCAGTGTCACTTTAGCTTAAAAGCGGTGTTCTTCCATTGTCTTTTAGCTTTTTTTTTGGATAGTCATCTTAACATGACTCAAAGTGATTATCGGACGCATCACATTTATCAAAGCGAAGAGTTGAAAAAGCCTGTCGACATTCATTCCCAAAGACCATATAAAGCGAGGCCCAAATCCGACCTGGAGCCATTGCAAGGACTGTTTGAACTAACCATTAAGCACAACATCTTGCACTTGGAGTCATGTCGTCACTGAAGTGGCACCTTCCTCATCTTAGGATCCTACCAGAGGATATTCAAAGCGACATCTCATCTTCCAGCTCCCTCGATGGCGAGCAAAACGCTCATCATGAACTGAAGGATGACAGCGTCAATGTTGAGGCGCACGAAAGTGAACCCCAATCGGCTCAGCAGTCACAATTGCTAAAAGAAGGAATTCCTTACGAGCTGCGCGATGAGAAGGGTCGCAAATGGTGGAAGTACTTCGATGAATTTGAGTACCGCGCCAACTCTGAGTACAAAACGTCAAGAAGTTGGTACTCATTCCTATACCCCAACCACACAACGCATTCAAAAGCAGAGAGGCGGCTTTTGTACAAGCTGGACTTTATGATTGGCTTCTACTTCCTCATGCTGTGCTGGTGCAAGTCTCTTGACACTAACAACTATAGCAATGCGTACTTTTCTGGGATGCAAAAAGATCTCAAAATGACCAAGAACGATTACATCAATACGGTAGCCATTTCTAATGTTGGTGCTATTGTTCTGCAGCTGCCCTTCATGTATTTGTTGCCCAGGTTTCCGGCCCACTACATTTTGCCTATTATGGATTTAGGTTGGTCGTTTTTTACACTTGCTTGCTACAGAGCTCAGTCATTGCCGGAGCTAAGGGCTTACAGGTTCATGGTTAGTGCTTTCGGTTCTGCCTATTACCCAGTGTCACAGTATGTCCTAGGATCCTGGTATGCGCCAGACGAAATTAGCTCTAGAGTGTGCTTATTCTTCTGCGGCCAGCTTTTGGGAGGTGTCACCTCGGGTTTGTTGCAGGCTAGTACATACAAGACTCTGAATGGTATCCGTGGGCTTGCGGGATGGAGATGGATGTTTTTGATTGATGCTGTGGCCATCTCAATTCCATGTGCTATCATAGGATTTTTCGTCATTCCTGGCGTCCCATCAAAATGCTACTCCTTGTTTCTGACTGATGAAGAGATTAGAGTTGCAAGAGCAAGAAACAGAAGAAACCAAATCAATGACAAAGTCGACAAGAGCAAACTTCTCTCGCTCTTTTCTTGGAAACTCTGGAAAAAAGTGTTCGGTACCTCAACCTTCTGGGTTCTAGTTGTATTTGATACTTGTTCCTGGAATAACATGACGGCCTTTAGCGGGAGTTTCTTGTTTTGGCTGAAGAATGACCACAACTACTCTGTCGTTCAGATCAATAACTACTCCGTGCTTCCTGCCTGTCTTGGTTTTGTTTTCGTTTTTATTTGCGCGTGGGGCGCAGACTTGTTCCGCTGCAAATGGTTTTTCATGGTGCTGTCGCAGGTTATGAACTGCGTTTCTTGTGCAATTCTGGTGAAATGGGACGTTTCTGCATCCGCTAAATGGTTTGCGTTCTTGATTACCTACTTCTCAGTAGCTGCTTCGCCCTGTCTATGGTCCTTTATTAACGACTTCCTGAGATTAGATCCCCAAATTAAAGCAGTGACGTGGATTGCAATCTACAGTTTTTCTCAGTCGACGTACGCTTGGATTCCTACGCTTGCTTGGAAAACTGTGGAACAACCAAGATTTAAAACGGGTTACACAGTAAGCTTGGTTTTTTCTGCGATTTACGGAGTATGGACCTTCGTGGTTCTTTACTTCTATAAGAGAAACGAGAAGAGGAACGCGTTGGGCAACGGAATCATTCTTTACAATAGCGATAACGGGGAACATGCCCCTACATTCGTGGACACTTTGATGGAAAGGAAAGGCGAGTATTTTTACGTTAAAGAAACTGAAAAGGCCGAAATCTAAATAATTACATACATCCTAATATTAATCAATTAATCCAATCTTTTTCAGTTCCTCTAGCAGAGTGCCTTCGCGCTCATACTTGTGTAACTCAGCTTCAGTGCCCCAAACCTTACCGTCCACAAAAATTGTTGGCAGGTTTCTGATGCCTGCAACTTCCGCAAACGCATCTCTATACTTATTGAGCTTAACTCTGTCGTAACCACCCACTTCAAATTGGCTCACTTTGTTGAGCACACCGAACTTTCTCCAGATGGAGTTTGCGTACACACAATCAGGACACCAGTTGGCAGTCAGCATAACATATTTATGAGATCTGATGATTTGCTTGGCTTCGGCGACGTATTGCGACATGACGGCTGCTCTTAGTAGTCAATTTCTTGGTTTGCCAATCAACATTATTTCTGACGCTTTATACTAAAGCCATAGTCTTTTTGGTCACGTGCTCCCAAACAACGAAATTTAAATGATGATAGTATCTTAGTGATTAATTGTTGAATGAATTTATTGTCCCGCCGGCTAGTCGACACTGCTCCCATATACAAGAATAGTAACAAACAATGTCTGAGAGAGCATGTATGCTGTGTGGAATCATTCAGACTACTGCTGAGTTTACAAAGGATGGATGTCCCAACTGCCAAGGAGTTTTCGACGAAGCAGGTGTAAGCAGCATGGAATGCACATCGCCTTCCTTTGAGGGATTGGTGGGAATGTGTAAACCGTCCAAATCCTGGGTTGCAAAATGGATAAGTGTGGACCAATACATCCCTGGAATGTATGCCATCAAAGTCGATGGAAGGCTGCCGGTTGAGGTTTTTGACTTGCTTCCTCACTACAAGCCTAGGGATGGCTCGCAGGTGGATTAAAAATGCACAGTGGTATCTAAATCAATAACCGGAAACGCAAATATCTAGTATGTAGAATAGCGGCGGTCTCTAATGACTGCTATAAATCAAGCCAAATAGTCACGTGCTACCAGACAACGGATTCATTACATAAGGTCATCTCCCACTGCAATACTTCTATGAGCCAAATTTTGACCTTCCATCAATGTACGCCTTGCACGCTTGTCGCGGGAGCATTTACTCTGGATCACGCCAGAGGCTTGGAGGCGCTTTTGTGCGTCCATCGAGTGCGGTTAGAAATATTTCAGTGTTCCAGGGAGTTACAACCTCTTTGGTTTACCTCCATGAAGTAAGTGGACTTCCTTGGTTGGTGCTTGTGCCCCTGGTCACAATCGGGTTAAGAACCACATTCACACTTCCTTTAAGTATTTGGCAGCGCAAGCGAATTGTCAAACAACAAGAACTTAGAAAGGTGGTACAGGCCACAACGCCTGTCGTTAAACTTCGGCTTGCCGCTTCCACACAAGCAGCTTCAAAACCAGCCAAAGCCTCCGAAGAAAGCGGAAACGTCCCAACGACTCTTCAAAAGCCATCCTTATCCCCAGACCAAATAACCCTTCTTGCTCTAAAAGAGACTAGAAACAGACAGAAGAAGATGTTCGCTGAGAGCAAGGTTCAATTGTGGAAAAACGCACTTCTGCCACTTATCCAGATACCCCTATGGGTTTCTGTTTCAATGGGACTTCGTGAATTGACAAAGCAGCGCTTAATAGATTCTAATTTGGCTCACGCAAGTCCTCTTAAGAACATTGATTCACTTGACTACGTTTCAAGAATTTCAAGCTTGGACCTAAGCTTACCCCTCGATAGCCTACCAATGCTAGCGCCGCTGTTTCTCGGAACCTTGGCACTACTGAACGTGGAACACAACGGCCGTGTAATGACTACAACTACTTCTGAAACGATGGGCATCAAATTGGCTCCTAACCCGAGCTCCAAAGTCTCGCAGAGCATGCAAAGCATACTCAACGTTTCGCGCTTGAGCTGCATTTTCTTCATGGGAGTTTCTTCTCAAGCGCCGTTGCTACTGTCAGCCTACTGGATCAGCTCGCAATTATATTCTCTAGTGCAAAACTATATTTTAAACTGGCTGTGGCCGTATCAGAGATGAATGTCTTGGAATTAATATACATGGAGCTAAAATCTAGACCGATACAAAGCAATTAGTATGCCAGCACTATTTCTTACCCTTGCTACTCTGGCCCGCAATTTCCTTTCTGGTACCTTTGAGTAGCTCCAAATGCCCCACTCGGCTAGCTATCAGCTTCTCGGTGGCCTCTGTCAACGAAGAGGCTCTATTGAGTTTTTTCATATGAGCGAGAGACCTCTTTTTTGATTTGATTTGAAGGGGAGCTGCGGCGCGCAAATTCTTCTGCTTTTTGGTCACCCTCCTAGGGTCTTTGGCCTTCTTGGTAACTTTAAGTGCTTTCTGGGGCATATTGAATTATGGATTTGGTGAGGGAGTTATTCCGATGCGTGTGCGCCTAGGCGATGAGCTTACTTCAAAGTTTTTCTCTAGATGAGCTTATATGGTGTTTCGTCGATGGTGATACGAAATGTCTACCTGAGGCGTCAACCCTTGAACTCGAGATACGTCGTCTAAACAGGGGAAGGCAACAATTAAGAACATTGGTGGGGATCTCTTTGGGTGTTTCCACCGGGAGCGATACTTTGTGTCGCTCTATACGTATTTGTTTAACATCCTCTTGCTTAGGGATTTCCTTCTCAAGCTTTCGCTACATGATTATCTGAACCCTGATTATCCTGTAGTGAAATGAAAAACAGGGTCGTGTGCTAAGATTCCTGATTACTTTCATAGCATATCATATTTCTCGGCTCATCGGTATAACTCTGACGGAGTCAAAAAAAAAATAAAGGACAACAGTAAAGATAATATAAAAATTAATAACATCGTCGTGCTATTCACAAAATGACATTTTTCCGGGTATTGACTCACATGCAGCCCAGGTGATTCCGGATGCTGTAAAGGGAGACAGTACTAGACTCTTGAACCTATAAATTGAAACTCAATGTTTTCAAAATTAAAGTCAACGAATTTCCATGATGAATTTTTTTTGGTGAATTTTAATATAACAGCTTGATATGTAAAAAATTCCTTTATTAGTATCGTATTCTCAAGTTCTTGTAGCCCTCGAGCCAGACACCGCTACATCGCTGAGCCATGTCTGTTCTTATTCTGCCAGGGCCTCAGGCTCTTTCCCCATTTAGGGTAGACAACCTGGTTAAGGGCATCGAAGCTTACTGCAACAGCTCATCTGTGATTTCAGAGGTTCGGACCTGTTTTGTCCATTACGTGGACGTTGCAGGAAACGCAACCCTCTCCGACAAGGAGCACCAACTCCTCGAGGCCCTTCTCACCTACGATCAGGCCCTCGACCCCAACGATGCTGCTTCCCAGCAGCTCAAGTCGAGTGTGGTTTCGGCTTCTAAAGCGCATCCTGGCAATGACACTTACCTGGTGAGAATTTTGCCAAGACCTGGTACGATCTCGCCTTGGTCTTCCAAGGCTACGAACATTGCTCGTGTTTGTGGTTTGGACGCCAAGATCGGACGTATCGAGAGAGGTCTCGCTTTGTTGATCAAGACTGTTCCTGGATTCCCTCTCACTGAGAACTTGAACGATGTTTCTCTTAAGTCATGTTACGACAGAATGACCCAGCAAATGTTCTTGGATGATCCTCCAAAGCTAGACACCATTTTCTCGCACGATTCGCCCAAGCCTCTAGGACATGTCGCGTTGGTTTCTGACTCGTCTGCTTCTCCAAATGAAACTCTATCCAAGGCCAACGTTGAGTTGGGTTTGGCCTTGGACAAAGGAGAAATGGAGTACTTGATTGATGCATTCGTCAAAACCCTACATAGAGACCCATCTGATGTTGAACTTTTTATGTTCGCACAGGTCAACTCTGAACACTGTCGTCACAAGATCTTCAACGCCGACTGGACCATTGACGGGCTTCAAAAGCAACTATCGCTCTTCAAAATGATCAGAAACACGCACAAACACACTCCCGACTTTACCATCAGCGCCTACTCGGACAACTCTGCTGTCCTGGATACCGAGCATGAATCTTACTATTACGCTCCTGATTTCAAGACAAAAGAGTGGAAGGCAGTCAAGGAGCATGTACCTATGCTTGTGAAAGTGGAAACCCACAACCATCCTACTGCTGTTTCCCCATTCCCAGGCGCCGCAACCGGCTCAGGTGGTGAAATTAGAGACGAGGGTGCTACCGGTAGAGGTTCTAAATCCAAGTGCGGCTTGAGTGGTTTCTCTGTCAGCGACCTGCTGATCCCAGGTTTCAAGCAGCCTTGGGAGCTGGACGTTGGTAAGCCCAACCATATCGCATCAGCTCTTGACATCATGATTGAAGCCCCGTTAGGTTCTGCTGCCTTTAACAACGAGTTTGGTAGACCTTGTATCAACGGTTACTTTAGAACCTTGACTACTAAGGTCACAAATTCTGATGGAAAAGAAGAAATAAGAGGGTTCCACAAGCCAGTGATGATTGCTGGTGGGTTCGGTGCTGTGAGACCTCAGTTTGCGCTGAAAAACAAACCTATCACACCCGGTTCTAGTCTGATTGTCTTGGGTGGTGAGTCTATGCTTATCGGTTTAGGTGGTGGTGCAGCCTCTTCTATTAACTCAGGAGAAGGTTCGGCTGATCTAGACTTCGCCTCCGTTCAAAGAGGTAACCCAGAAATGGAGCGTCGTTGTCAGCAGGTCATCGACGCTTGTATTTCGCTAGACTCTGGCAACCCTATTCAATCTATTCATGACGTCGGTGCCGGTGGTCTATCTAATGCCCTACCAGAGCTGGTACATGACAATGATCTGGGTGCTAAATTCGACATCAGAAAGGTTCTATCTCTTGAGCCTGGTATGTCTCCTGTTGAAATTTGGTGTAATGAGTCTCAAGAGAGATACGTCCTGGGCGTTTCTCAACAGGACTTAGCCCTGTTCGAGGATATCTGTAAAAGAGAAAGAGCACCATATGCTGTTGTTGGTCATGCCACTGCTGAACAGAGGCTCATCGTTGAAGATCCTCTTCTCAAAACAACGCCAATTGATTTGGAAATGACCATCTTATTCGGAAAGCCTCCAAAGATGACAAGAGAAGCGATTACGCAACCCCTCCAACTTCCTGCTCCAGATCTTGGCGCTATCCCATCGTTGGAAGACGCTGTCCAGAGAGTTTTGTCTCTGCCCTCAGTTGGTTCCAAGTCCTTCCTAATTACGATTGGCGACAGAACTGTGACCGGGCTGATTGACAGAGACCAATTCGTTGGCCCATGGCAAGTTCCTGTTGCCGATGTTGGTATTACAGGAACAGCCTTGGGTGAAGGTATTTGCAAAACGGGTGAAGCTTTGGCAATGGGTGAGAAACCCACGATTGCACTCATTTCTGCTGCTGCCTCAGCAAAGCTTTCAGTCGCTGAATCTTTGCTAAATCTCTTTGCCGCCGACATCAAGTCCCTAAAGCATGTCAAGCTATCTGCTAATTGGATGTCACCAGCATCTCACCAAGGAGAGGGCTCAAAACTTTACGAAGCTGTCCAAGCCATTGGTATGGACTTGTGCCCTGACCTAGACATTGCGATTCCGGTCGGCAAAGACTCCATGTCCATGAAGATGAAGTGGGGCGACAAAGAAGTCACTGCGCCTCTAACTTTGAACATTACTGCGTTCGGTCCTGTAGAGGACACCTCTAAGACATGGACCCCAGTTTTGAGAAAAGAGGAAGGTACCATTCTTGTACTTGTTGACTTAGCCGCAAGTCAGGAGAAGGCATCCCTTGGTGGTTCCGCACTACTTCAGGTTTACAACCAAGTTGGAAACAAAGCTCCTACTGTTCACAACAACAAAACCTTCAAAAACATGTTAGAAGCTTTGTTGGAGCTGCACAATACTGACCTGGTTCACGCCTATCACGATAGATCCGATGGTGGTCTGTTTGTGACTCTTCTAGAGATGGCATTTGCCTCTAGGTCAGGTGTCGACATTGTTTTGAACTCTAAGCCAGAAAGTTTGACTGATCTTTTCAACGAAGAGTTAGGCTGCGTTTTCCAAATTAGCGAGTCCAGGCTGCCAGAATTTGAAGATGTTCTGAACAAGAATGGCGTTCCATCTGAGTACATCTCACTCGTCGGTAGACCAAACTTCAAGACTCAAGACGTTGTGGTGGCAGACAAGTCCGGCCAGATATTGTTCAAGGATTCTAGAGCTGCTCTACAAAAGACTTGGGCATCGACATCCTATCAAGTGCAGAAGAGAAGGGACAACCCACAGGCTGCTGATCAGGAATACTCCAATATCTCGGATGATAAAGATCCTGGTTTGCACTATTCCCTGGCCTATGACCCTGTCGACGACCTAGGAGTGAGCAGTCTCACTTCAGTCTCTAGACCTAAGGTGGCTATTTTGAGAGAACAAGGTGTGAACGGCCAAATGGAGATGGCATGGTGCTTCCAACAAGCTGGTTTCACCGCGATTGATGTCACAATGACTGACTTGCTGGAAGGCAGATTCCACTTGGACGAGTTTGTTGGTCTAGCAGCGTGCGGCGGCTTCTCCTACGGTGATGTTTTGGGTGCTGGTGCTGGTTGGGCCAAGTCTGTTTTGTACCATGAGGGCGTGCGCCAACAGTTTGTCAAATTCTTCAACGAGAGAGAGGACACGTTTGCCTTTGGTGCTTGCAATGGTTGCCAATTCTTGAGTAGGCTGAAGGAAATTATCCCCGGCTGTGAAAACTGGCCTAGCTTCGAACGCAACTTTAGTGAACAATACGAAGCTCGTGTCTGCATGGTCGAGGTCACCCAAGATGACGGCTGTAAGGACGAAAGTGTGTTCTTGAACGGCATGGTGGGTTCCAAGCTGCCAATTGCAGTCGCTCATGGAGAGGGTAGAGCCGCGTTCACCTCCGAAGGAGAGACTAAGAACTTCGAATCGCAGGGTCTCTGCAGCATAAGATATGTTGACAACTACGGCAACACCACTAGCAAGTATCCTTTCAACCCTAACGGTGCCACAAACAGCATTGCAGGTGTCAGATCTCCTAACGGAAGGGTGCTGGCTATGATGCCTCATCCGGAGAGAGTTTGCAGACTAGAGGCCAACTCCTGGTATCCACAGGACAAGTACGACGAATGGCAGGGCTACGGTCCTTGGATCAGAATGTTCAGATCTGCCAGGAAATGGGTTGGTTAGTTTAGCCAGTGTATAGAGAATGAATGTGTATAATAATTAAAGACAATTGGTACGTCCAACAAGAGTTGTGCATTTGGAAGTGGAATTGAATACAACTAACAGATAATTCTTTTATCCATCCGTTAAGCTCTATGTAAGGGAGGTCATATAAATCTAAGAACCATAAAATGAAATTGGTAAAGACAAAAGCAAGGGGTGAAAGCAGCGGAAGGGACTAGCCTCAAATCTAGTTGGCCTTCTTGGCCTTCTGTTCAGCCTTTCTCTTCATTCTCTCCTCTCTCTCAGCCTTAGCCTCTGGACCGGCCTCAGTGTCCAGAGTGTAGTCCCACCATCTGAAAGAAGAGGCGTAGTTGCCAATGAAGTAGTGGTGATGCAAGTCGTGGTGTTCAGCACCGGCCCACAGGGGCAGGAACTTGTTCAGAGACCATGGGAAGTCGTAGCCCGAGTGGGAGTCGACGGCCTGGAATAGTCTGAGAGTGATCCACATGCACAGGGTGAACAGGTGCAGATTGCCGGTGTACATCACATACAGAATGGGCATGCCAACAGTGCCGAAGCCGAGAGATAGAGTCTCAACAGGGTGGGCGTACTCGGCAGCCAGGCCGAAAGGAGCGGCGTAACGGTGGTGCTGCTTGTGAATGTACTTGTAGAAGACACCGTAGTGAAAGAGACGGTGAGCCCAGTAGTGCCACATGTCTTCGAGGACGAAGAAAAGCACTATCTGCGAGACCATGGTCTTGATAGAGGGGAAGGGCACGGACACCGAGATGCCGAGCTTCTGGCACATGGGGTGGAAGGTCCAGATAGGAATAGCCTCGACGAGGAAGTGCGACAGCAGCACGGACTTCAGACAATACCACTGCTCCTTGGCACTAGGGATCTTGGTGGGCTGTAGCTTCCAGCGGCGGAAGTAAGGGATCTGGTCGATGACCGCCCAGGGCAAGCACCGCGCGAAGTACATGAACTCGTGCAGCAGGAAGAACATCAGACCGGTGGCTAGTACGTCGTTGTTCATGTACGAGTACCACGCAGCCCAGTACTGTTCCATCGTGTTGAGCTGGGGCTGGAACGAGCGCACGTTGTGCAGCGTCTGCATGTAGCTTTTGCCCTGCGCAAGGGTCGTCGCAAGGGTCGCGTTGTTGAACACGGCCGACATTTGTGAAAAGCTGGGAGTAGACCTATGAGTTGAGCTGGGTGACCTAGTCGAGTGGGCGAGGAGTTGATGGCTGTTCCCACGCCTTTTTTATATCGCTTAAAATCTCGAAGAGAAAAAAACCAAAATTAAACGAGCTGTGCGCAGTAAACGAAAAAGAGGAAAGGGAGACGCTTCGTATTCAGTGATCTCCCGTTCAGGCGCGGCCTGCAGCGATCCGCAGCTGCGAAAGCGCCCGAGTCCATATGCTGGGGACGCACTCTCGATACGAGTGTGCTTGCCGGGCTTGCCGGGCTCTGTGGCGGCGCGATTTCTCTGTCATATTCGACGAATGATTAGTTACCGGCACGCTGACAACATCTGGCGGACACGAGTATGCTCCAATTTCTCGCACAAGTAGCTCTCGGGCCCAATCGATCGTTGAGCTACACTTCTACGAGATATCAGGGCTCTACCGCTCACCGGTTCTACATAAGACCCTCTATTACTATTTCGGATATATCGGTCATTTCATACGTCAGTGTCATCCATCTACGTTATACGAGCTAACCGTCCGATGCAGTAGTCCGCGCACAATGGGTGGTGCCACCGGTAGTCCATTCACGCTGGCGCCAGGCGTTTCGCGAAGCCGCTAAGTAGTGCTCACGATGAGCCCACCACAAAGTGGGCCCATTGCGCATGATCCCGCACACACAGCTTCATAAACACGAGTAGACTTCGCGAGGCGTACGCTCGCGATAGCAGTAATGTGTAGCGCTTAATCTCAGGTGCCGTGGAGACCCCGTGCCCGCGCAGCGATGCACCGCTGCGCGTCGACTAGCCTCGTATCGGTCAGATAGTCACGTGTTCTCATCTTATGTATTTGTGTCACGTGTTAAATACCAAGATGTGTAATCTTGTGTTCGAATCCCGGATTACTCGTGTTTTAACGCGAGTTTGATGCACGCGAGTTTGATATACGCGTTGTGGTACGGCACTACGCTCGGCACACTGACATTGCGGCCGGAAGGTTTCAATAAGTGATTCGGTTGATGTGCCAGGTTTTTATTGTTTGATCGATGCGTAGCTTAGTGTTGCTGTCCGTTAAATTTCCTTAATGTCAATGAATAGCTCTAACTCATATAAAATTCAAAGGTTTGCAAATAAGGAACAACGAATGCAGCTGAAATAACATTCGAATTCGCGGGGCTGTTGCACAGCAGATACATATTCTTGCGCATATGGTGCTACTCCGTGACACTGAGCACTGTCGACTCAAAGACTACATAGATCACGTGACCCAAATATTGGTTCTCATCATATTTGCACACTTTGCAGGCGATGCCCTTCAAATGTAAGAAACTCCCACGCCGCCAAAGCTTTGTCAAGCGACTGATCACCCACGCACATGTCCGAGCTGTGCTACATCCTGGACGCCTCATCGCTCGAAAAGGGCATCGGCAACGTCAAGCGGTGGTGCGACCCGCAGCGGGCGCACAAGTTTTCGCGCCTCAGCTTGTACATCCCGACCTTCACGCTGCAGGAGCTTGACTTTCTGCGGTACCGGAGAAATAGCCACACGGCAAAGGAGTCACTACACTTCATTGATCAGGCCGAGTTCCCGCCCACCGTGGACGTGATCATTGAGTTTCCCGAGCTGCTGGACACGATCCTGTGGTCCGACGTACTGGACCACCAGGCCGCCGACGCGGCACCCGAGTTCGACCTCCGCGCCGGCACAACCACCGCGCGTGCACTGCCTCGTCGACTCCGCAACCTACTCAAAAGTTGCGTGTACAAGTGCCATCTCGAAGGCGCCAACAACCAGACCTGGACGCTCATCACCGAGGATCCCGCGATCCGCGGTCTCGCGCAGGCCTTCCAAATCCCTTGCTGTTCCTTGGTCGCTGCAGACCAGGAAATTAGCAAGAAGCTTGACAAACGCGCGGCACAGCAAAATGCCAGGTTCAGCAGCTATCTAAAGAAGAAGAGTACGCGTGAGGTGAGCAATGGCAAGGAAGTTTACCGTGCCAAGTTCGACCAGGCCATCTACGCTCCACGCGGGGCCGGAGAGCTTTGGAATCCATAGCTCACGATGCTCTTGTTATGCTCTTCCCGCTACACACTCGCGAATCTCGCGTTTCTAGCAGCGCAGTGCAGCTATACACAGCAGCTGTCACACTGACCCTGTTTCTTGGCTCGACCTAGAGCCGCGCGCGCCCTGCACATTGGTCGTCCCAGAATCTGTCTACGTCTACATAGCGCCACAAGTCAAGATAAGTACGTAAGATATTTTGTTGCAAATGTCAGATAATTGTCATAAGTTGTATTCATCGAACGGAGGTACTTAAACGCCCGCCCTGACATTAGAGATGCCAGAAAAAAAGCTAAGAAAAAGATTCATCATTTTGCAACTGCTACGAGTGGCCTGGTACCGACTGGACGAACGCTTTCGTCTCAATGAGTATGCTAGCGCCTCGTTGTTTGGTATTGAAGAATTGAGAAATGATTGATTGTGTTGAAAATTTTGACGCTTTTATAAGTTTTCGAGTCTCGAGCTCCGGCATGTGGTACGGCAAAAGGCGCGATTAGGGCTCGTGGCGATGAATGGTCCAACTTGGTGATGCCCCCAGGCAATGCAAAGCGGCTCTGTGTATAGAATATGTTAATGCTATTGGTACTTAGTGCGGCAAAGAGCCCGAGTAGGCGCGGCCGGCAGTGCTGGCTTGTCCAGTTATAACGTTACAATTGCCGGTTCATGGACCGCACATGACGTGATCAACGGTCAATGCGGTAGGAATCTACCGAGATACAGCGTCACATCGATGAAGTCCTTGTATTGCACTGTGGCAATGCCCTCCTGGTTCGTGTCAAACTTGCGAAACACTTTGGTGAGGCGCATTAGCCAAACAAGGGTTTCCACAAATCGGTCGAATTTAAGTTCCTTGCCATTCTTGCCAGGGTCGATGAACTCCGCGTACTGGTCAAACAGATTCTCGCTCACGTCGAAGGGAACAAGATACCCTAGCTCCTGAAGACTGTTGTGGAACTCGCTGGTGCTGATTGTGAAGCTCCCGTTGATGTCGTTGTCCACATAGACCTTACGCCACTTCTTGACGCGCCTGTAAAGCGAAATGAACTCAGTGAGGCTCACAGTGCCAAAGCGAGACGCGCCAAACAGATTGATCAGCGCGTCCACGGACGATATGCAGAAGTGGCTGTTATCATCGTTTTGGAGAAGGTTCTGCAACTCTGCTGCGGTGAGCCGACCGCGCTGCTTGACGTCGTGGTTCTGGAAGAGCTGCGTCGCGATTTGCGTGTCCTTGAAACTCTGCTGTGTATCACTTTCGATGGAGTTGCGTGCTGTAGTTGGCGCAGACATCGGCACGGGCGCTGGAGCAGGTTGTGGGGGCGATGGACTGTATGTTAGCGGCGCGGCTGCCGCCACCGGCATCCCTGCAGGCATCGATACTGCTGCGGGTGCAGGTGCAGGACGCGACCGGGGTGGACGCGCTACAGGCGCCGCAGGGAGCGGCGCGTATCGGCTCACAGGGACGGAAACCGGCGCTGCCCCCACGTAGTGCTGTGGGACAGCCGGCGGCGCAGAGCCCACGCGACCGTTGCGCAGTGGCGGCAGCCGCTGCTCTTGTCTCTTCTGCCGTCTGCGGCGCTCCTCCTGCTCACGCTGCTCGCGTTGTTCGCGCTGCTGACCCGCTCTCATCGCTTCCTCAGGCGTAGCATAGAGCTGTCAAAAAGTTAGTACGTTTCGGCCAACGGGTGCAGGAACAGGGCAAGCGCATCCCATTTAACATACTGGAAGATTGTCTCCGCCAGCGTAATTAAGCCTTCTGGCACACATCAGCTGGGTATTGGTGTTGATGGGCGATGTCTCGTCGCAGCGCGAGTTCTCCGTGGGTGTCAGCCATAGATACAACGGCTAATTATGGAAATCCGTGTGATATGAGGAAGTCACGTGATATACACGTGCCCATGAGCACCCGTCTCAGCTTGCACGCAGCGGCAGCTAGCCTGCGCATCGCAAGCTCTTGACGCGCTGGGCGCCAGCCGGACGAAACCTGTTATGTTATAGTGGATATGTTTATATTAAACAATATACATTGGTGCGACCCCAGACGAAATTAGTATCTTCTTTGTGGTCTTTGGGTTTCCTGAGATCTGTCTTGCAAGTAAGTAGCTGGGACAATGTTCTCAGGCAAGTGCAAGTAGTCTCTCAAGAACTCGACACCTTCCTCAGTCAAGGTGTAGTAGTAGTATTGCCAAGAGAACTGGGTCTTGACGTAACCCTTGGAGGTCAAGGACTGCAAGGCCTTGATGACGTACAAGTTCTTGGTGTCGATCTCATCGTGCTTTGGCTGGTTGAAGTCCTTCTTGGCGACAATCACACCCTCTGTGGATGGAAGTTAGTAAGAGTGTCAGCGACGGATGGGCCGATGGTTGGACGCGAGAAATTAACGTGGCGGACCAAGCAAGAAAGCTGCAGCGCTCCCGAAGTACCAGCTGTAGGCGCAGGCTCAAACATTGGGTAAGAAAACGATTGACAACAAAAAATGTCGCGCACGTCGCCTTCGCCCGAAGGTATATGCGTCGCTTTGCGGAGCCCCCGAAAACCACAGGGCCATAGCCTCCTGTCAAATCCTGCGTTTGGGCCCAAATCTTGAATCTCCCTCAAATCCTCAGCTTCTGCTCGTAATCTTTTGTGTCCAGCGCCCTGTTCTCTCGCCAACCCGGCTACTTTTGTATATCAGCAACGTACCTTGAAACAAGTGTCTGTGGATCTTGGTTCTCTCTTCCTTTGGAATCAACATGTTGAACTGCTTTGTCTTTACCTGTGTGATGCGGTGTCCCAATCGACTGATCCTGTGCGATATTCAGTACCTCTATCCTTCCAGAATTCGCCAATACTCAGTTCCAGCCTTCCTGGAATTGCGTGGCTTGCCCATCCGCTAGGAAAAGTTTCAGAGCGCAGGTTTGCGTGGGTCGCTGAGCACGAAAACAAAGAGAATTTCGCGGTTCAAAAATCGATTACAAAATAGTTCAAGATGTATGGGTGTAAACAGTCACAGTAGCAATCACGTGAGAGAGACAAAGCCCTACTCTCATGCCAAGCCCTAACGGTCCTCGAATCTGATTTTAAGGTCGAGCGGCATCGCCTAATAATGATATCTAGGCAGGCGACTTGGCATGCCTATCGAGCTGCTTGGAAGGGATCAGATCGCCGTATCGTACGGCCAGGATGACGAAGGGCCTGTGTGGGTACGGCAGAGGTCGCGCGACTTGCGTTCGCGGGCTGCGCAGTGGGCTGCAGAATGGGGTCGCCACGCCCGCGAAGCAGTGGAAGCCCGCACGCTCTTGCGGGTTGGAGTAGTGCACTGGGTGATGTTGGCAGTATGGGCAGTGCTGCTGCTGAAGATGGCGTCTGTGTACGAACGGTGGTACGCGCGCTCTGCGCTGTTCACGACTATATGCACGAACGCATTGCTGTTCGGCACCTCGGACATACTCGCGCAGTGCGTGCTGCAGTACACTTGGGCGCCGGTCGATCCAACACCCGTACCGCTGGACACTACGGCACGCGCGCTGGCGTCGCGATACGCTTTGTTCACGGACCAGGAGCCCGATGCCGACGGCGCGTCGATCTTCAACGAATACGGGCCGCGCGGGTCTTCGCCGGACGCCGCGTCAAGCGGTGTGCTAGAACAACAGCTTGGGTACTCAAATTCCGCATCATCCGCGCCCCTAGCACAACCGCTGCGCGCGCCGTCATTCGACTTCTACCGCTGGGTGTGTTTCATGGCATGGGGCTCGTTCCTGTCGTTCTTCCAGGTGCCCTGGTACCGAATTCTCAACTACCTTTACACTGAAGACCCTACTGTCGTGCAAGTTCTTGAAAGGGTGCTCTCGGACCAGCTGGTCTACTCTCCCATCTCTCTCTACTGCTTTTTCATGTATGCAAGTTACATCATGGAGAAGGGCGACGCCGCAAGCTTCAGGACCAAAATTCAAAGGCTCTACATCGGAACGCTTGGCTGTAACTACTTGCTTTGGCCCGCGGTCCAATTTATCAACTTTCTAGCTGTTCCTAAGCATCTTCAAGTGCCCTTCAGCTCATCGGTGGGGGTTCTCTGGAACTGTTTCCTATCCATGCGCAACGCTTCACACCCCGCGAAATAATGGCTTATACTACATACTCAAACTACATGGGCGCTCGACTCGCTCTTCAGAAGCTTCTTATACTTTTTGCTGCTCTGCTTCTTTTTGAAAGCCCCCTTGCACATCTGAGGGATGTGCCGTTGTGCAAAGTAGTTTGCCACTGCCAACGCCAGCAAGAGAAATTTGAAGCTCTTAGAAATATTAGTGAGCTGAAAAACCTTGCCAAGTGCTGATTCGGCTGGAATCAGCATCAGTGCCACATTCAGGGCCAGCGAGATGGCAACGTCCGTTATAAATCCTATGTTTTTGGACATGGGCTCGCGGTAAGGCGGCCCAACTGCGAGCACGATAGCGGTTAAAACGTACTGGAAGTTCGAGAAAAAGAACAGTACTGTGTTGTCTGAGGATTGCACGGCGTCGTCACCTCCCACAACGGGGCTTTTGTACCACTTAGTTCTTTGAACAATAATCCATGGTATCAGCTGGAACACCAAAATCACTAAAATACTCACAATCAAAGGAGCGAGAATCTTAGGCGACACTAAGTTGGCAGATGGTCTCTTTCTAACAAGCTTGTGGTAAGGTTTGGACCAAGACATGAAAATCGCAATTGGAACAATCAGAAATAAGTCAATGTAGAGGAATTGAAAGTCCCCAAGGTTGATGCCTCGACTGTACAGGATCGTAACCGTTACAAATTGAATAGCGGAATAAAGACTCATGTATTGGAAACAGGAAAACGAAGTGGTGAGGGACGCACGGCCTTCCTTGATGACATCCAAGATGCAGCTGATTTCAAACACACCGGACGTGAATGGTGCAGCCACTGAAGCTTCTGCCTCTGACAGCGAAACACCCACATCTGCAGCCTTCAAAGCTCCACAATCGTTAGCACCATCACCGCAAAATCCGACAACGTAGTCTAAACTTTGCAATTGACCAACCAACTCATGTTTCTCATCAGGCGACATCCTGGCATAAATCGAACTGTTAAGCAAAATCTCGTTGATATAAGATTCGGGCAAGATCTCGTTGTTCTTAAACAACAGCCTGAACACGTCGCCGGTAACTGCTATGGTGTAGTCCAAGCTTCCGTTCATGGGCTTTAGAGTCACTCCATCTAATAGTAAGTCTGGATTATCGACATCGCGCCACAATATTAAGTCTTCATTCGGATCCATGTTATCGTTAACCTGTGGTACAAAAACGTACTTTTCGGTGACCAATTTACATTCTCTCCCAACTGAAATTGCTGTGAGAACGTTGTCACCTGTGCACATAACGGTCCTTATCCCAGCATCCCTCAATGATGTTAAGGTGGGCGTGGTTGAAGATTTAAGCTTGTTTTCGAAAACAATAAACCCAAGAAACTCTAAGTTTGATTCCAGCTCTTCTCTAGAAATTTTCTGTGCATACCTCCAAGTTCTCTTTGGCAACGTCTTTCCCGCGCATGCTATTACTCTATAGCCGCTGTGGGTGTAATGTTGCAAAATCTCCTCGTAATCAGCTGGGAGGGTGGCCTTGTTGCAGATTTCAGATATCACTTCAGGCGCACCTTTGGTAAAACTCCAAAAAACATTATCTCCATAAGGTTTAACAATGACACTCATTCTTCTTAGCTGCGAAATGAACTCAAAGCTGCGCACAACCCCTAGTAAATTGTGTGGATTGTTTTCAGTAAATTTATTGTCCATACACTCCGAGTTTGGATGCACAACGGCTGGTGCGATACCTGCATTTTCAGGAAGAGTGCTTGAATCATTACGCTCTTCATTTAGTGAGTGGAACTTGAAGTCTTGAAAGTCTTCTTCATACGACCATTTAGTAAATTGGAACATCTTGAAGTCGAGAGGATCACCTAGCAGCTCGCCATCAACCACCCGTAAAGAATGGCACGTTAGCAAGCACGCCAAGAGATTTCTTGATTTGAAATCCAAAGGAGAACTACAGTCGTTAAGTGAGAACTTACTGAACAGGCCATTGACATTGCTTACCAGTTCTCCAAAGCGGTGGTTCTGATGACCCCGAGGTTCCGCAACGTGGACGCCTAACACATCCAAGCCATCTTCCGTAAGCGTTCCGGTCTTGTCAAAACACATGACATCGATCTTCCCACTAACGTTGACTCTTGTAGGTGCGATGCAAAAGATACTCTTCGATTTGAGTCTGGCCATTGCGAAACTGGCGCCAATTGACAAGGTTGCAGGTAGCGCTGGTGGAACTACAATGGTTATGATGTCAAGCGCCCTCAAAATCATAACTTTGTAATCAAGCCCTAGTCTAATGAAGTTGACACAACTAACAGAAAAACCAGCCAGAGCAATGAGAGTCATGAAGCCGATATACTTGAACGAGTCTTCATAAAATTTGAAACCAGTGGGCTTAGGAAAGACCATAGATCTTAGCAAAGAGCCTTTAGTAGTCGAGAAACCAGTCCGTACTACCATCGCAAGAGCAGTGGATTGTCCTGGACTTATACGAACCCTGATAATTTTTGTCCCGTTGAATAAGAAAGATTTGGCAAGGTAGTTGGATATCTGCGTGTTTTGGAAATCTTCCAATAACTGATAGATGGTGTCTTCTGCAGCCGCTATTTTTGAAACAGGCACAGATTCGCCTGTTAGCATCGATTCATTTACAATACAATCACCCGATAGCAATAATGAATCACACGGAAAAGAGTTTAGAGATGGATCGGAAACCTCATAGATATCTCCCGGTACAAGATCTGAAGACCCTATTTGGACCCAGAAGCCATCACGGTAGACCCTGACTTCACAATGAGAATGAGAGACCTCCGCAAGCCTTTGCGACGTCTTCTTTGTTTCCAAAAGAGTGTCTGTAATTGACAGCATGGATATAATAAAGATACAAGCCGCATAATAATAGTAGTTATCTGCAAGCCATAGTAGAATGGAAAAAATTTGGAAAATGTAAAATGGGTGTAGCACTTCGTCGAACAAAATTTCTGCTGTGGTCTTTTGTTTCAAGTTAATGCTATTTTTACCGAAAGCTAATACTCTATCTTCGACTATGGACGTCGTCAGCCCTTCGTGTGTAGAGTCCAAGTTTAGCCAATCTGCATCTGTCCAGTTGCTGTTCGTTTTAAATAGGTCCTCAATAGGTGTGTAGATGAGGTTGAAGTATCGGTACGAGAAGTAAATCATGATAGGAATGTTAGGATTTTCCCGGCTTTCATGGTGGTGGCGCTGGTGGTGGTTGGAATCTTCCCCTAGAGTATCCCCTTTCTTATCTGTAGGTAATAAAGTACTCAAGGGACGGTTGTACCATCTACGGTTGACATCAATGATAGAAAGTTCTCCAAATTCATTCTCCAAAACAACCCATTCAGACTTGGCCAAGTAAGTCTTGGTTCCGCAAAGTCTAACTTTGTAGCGAGGAATCCATCTGAGCAAAAGATAGAAAAGCCCAAGTGTAATAACTGAAAGGACGTAGTAACAAAACTTTCCTAATTTTGATGTCTTAAAGCCAGCAATTCCGACAACCAAATCTTCTTCGGCAATGTAGAAACGCTGGAAATGAAGGTGGGGGATGTTCTGGGGAAAGAACTTATCATGGTATTCAGGCTTGAGGTATTCAGCCCGATAAGAAGAGGTTTTTTTCTTTGCCTCTGACGCTTGGTCTTGGGACGACGTCCGGTCCTCGTCGTCCAAGAATCTCCTGTCGCTTTCGTCACTTTCAGAGGAGCGTTCGCTATGCATGGACATCTGGCCGATCTCATCTTCGATCCCTGCGGGAATTCTATCTCTATAACTGTATCTGGAAGAACTGGAAGACGAATGAGGAGAGGTACCAGTCAGCTGGTCACGATCCTGTGTTCTCCCTTGCTTCGCGTTGACAGGACTGCTAGAGGTCCCGCCGTAGCGACCTTGAGAACGTGAGGAGCGTGCAGAGGACCTCGAATTATAAGACGAAAGAGAGTAGCCCGTAGCACTGCGAAGCGAAGACCGACCAGATGGATGATGGTAACGCAGACGCTCCTGCTCGTATGTGGGGGTTCCGTCCCAATTAATGTCGTAGTCTGCATTTTCCAGAGTCGAGGAAACACCCTCAGCTAGCTCGATTTCTTCTTCTGAGAAGTACCGGAAGTTTGGGGTGCGTGATGGCTCTTGCGATCTCGAGTAGGAATGCCGACCCGAAAGCAGAGAATCGGTCTCATGCGACCTCCTTGTGTGCGTTTCGCTTGCGGCAGCCGGGCTCCCGAGCCCGCTGTTAGCGTTAGAGTGAAAAGAATGAGGATGGTGGAAAGACACAATAGAACTTGGCACAGTTTCAAACGTCGCACCAGCATACGCCTCCGTAGAGTTTGTATCCACGACCGTTGCCGATGTCAGAGTGTTGGAACTGGAACCCGTTCTGGCCGACGAGAACGACGGCCGTGTTCTGGAGTTTCGCGCATGTGAGGATCCTTGGTGCGCGGAGCTCAGTTGCGACATGTAGAGCAACGGACGTTCAAAGCTCACCGAGGGAACTGCGATATATCGGTCTGTCCGTTTGTCTTTAAGTAGCGAAGTGCAAGCAAAAGATCACCAGTAGTTCATGTCGTGTAAAAACGCCGTATATAGTGAATTGGAAAAGTCCGAGAGAGCGCAGTCTGATATGCTGCGTGGAAAGCGTTTGTCAAGAATATTGGTAAACTAGGGCAGACATTATGGGGTAGTGTACCACGATGCGTAAAAGATCTCCGACAGAATCACCCATTGATGCCTTTTTATTAGTTGCGTCCTGGCGTGAACCTTATATGATGAGGGTCTATCACGATCGTCTGTAATGACACATGCGAGAACAATATTGCTTAATCAGTGGATCTATCTGGCACTATTCACTCTGCTAGTGCCGACGCATGTGTTATTCTGGTAAGTAAGCTGGTATGCAACATTTAGCCCATATGCCTGATCGTATATTCCACATCACAAAGCTTCTCTTTACAAGGTTTTCTGCTTCTTACCATAAACGGTAATCGAAAGTTAGAAACTGTAGTTTAAGCTGTCCATAATCAAAGATCATGTCTTCTACGAGCGATGAAGATCCGGCGGACTTCTTTTCTGAACTACTTACTATTTTTTATTCAATTGTGCTGAAATCAAACCCTCACTCTCTACAGATCTTATCAACAACAAACGTAGAAGTGTTAATTACGAAATTGTGGTAACTGTCATACATTGCTTGTGATTCCAGAAGTGAAGTTCCTATCTTTATCGACGGTATTTCAGTAGCTCGAGCACTTCGGCGGGAAATTTAAATATTCGTCTCGAACGACACATGTCATCGGGATATTCCAGTTGTCTTTAAAAAATTTTCCACGGCCGATGCGATGAGCTCTTCACACAGACGCCTTGAAGACAAGGAGCACGTAAGTGAGATCGGAACTTTGGAACATTAGCGTACTGTTGTATTTACAGTAACCATCTTTTGATCGGTCCGTATTCTCATTTAATTCCCTCGTTTATCGACTAATTTAGCGTAGTCTAAGATGTCGTCCTCGGGGCAGAAGAGGAAGAGAGTAGAGGAATCTCCTCTCACTCGCCAAGATAACACAAAACAGCCATCAGGCCCTTCACTTCTGCAAAGCGCAGAGGAGGCTTCGTTTCCTAGAGGTGGTGCCAGCGCGCTGACGCCTCTAGAGCTAAAACAAGTGGCCAACGAAGCCGCAAGTGATGTGCTCTTTGGATCTGGGCCTGCTACCGCTAGCCCTGTCACTAACGACACTCCAAGACCCAAGAAGAAGAAGAAAACATCTCCTAAAACTGCGGCAGGCACAAAGGATGCTGCTGATGATGACGATGAGTCCGTTGCAGTGATTGACCACCTCACCTTCAGAAACCTTCCAGTGGGGACTTTGGTGCTTGGAAAAGTCAGCAAAGTGAATAAGCATGACCTTTGCGTTGCACTGAGTGACAACTTGTGTGGGTTTGTTACTTTACCTAACATTTCCGAGCCCTTCACAAAGCTGCTTGAAGATATAGACGAGTCTATGGAAAGCGATAAAGAAGCCAGTGACGACGAGTCAGACGCCGAATACGACAATGACGGCGACTCTGATCTGAAGTCCTCGCAGGCCCAGGCCAGTAAGCTCAAAGACCTGCCCGATTTAAACAACTTCTTTACTCGGGGCCAGTGGCTAAGATGCAGTGTGCATTCGAATTCCGCTCTCGACAAAACCAGCAAGAAACAGAAGAGAATCGAGCTCTCCATTGAGCCAAGTGCAACTAACCAGCTGGTTGAAGAGGACCTAGCCAGGAATTGCACTATACAGTGCGCCGTCAAGAGTATAGAGGATCACGGTGCTATATTAGATGTCGGAATGGATGGTATCACCGGCTTTATTTCTAAGAAAGAATATGGATCACTGCCTAACTTCGCGCCGGGCACAGTGTTCCTGGCTAATGTGGCCAAGAAGTCTGGCAGAACTGTCACTGTCAACTTTGAATTCAAGAATAAAAAGAGCAAGGTGTCCCATATATCATCAGTTGATGCCGTTATTCCTGGCCAGGCAGTGGACTTTCTGTGCCAAAAGAAAACATCGAACGGTGTCATCGGTAAGGTCTTTGGCCTCGTAGACGGGTTCTTGAACATATCTCAACAGAGCTCGTTCTACTCTGATAACAAAAACGACCAAGCATATCCAATTGGCTCAAACTCGAGGGTAAGAATAATCGCTTCTCTCACCAACAAATCGGGCAATAAGTTTGTCATTCTGTCCGACTTGCCTCGTGTTTTATCACTCGCAAGTGAGACTTCAGAAAACTCAGCCTTAGAAGCCTTCCCAGTTGGCTACACTTTCGAAAACTGTGAAGTTAAAGGGCGTGACTCTCAGTACTTCTATCTAAAGCTGAACAAAGACTTCTTGGGGCGCGTTCACTTGTCGAAAACGGGTGACCAGGATCCATCTGGCGAAGTTAGCGCTCGTGTTCTCGATTACGATAGCTTCGATGGATACTATCAGCTCACAACAGATCCAAAAACTATCGCAGTTGAGTACTTGAGACCCATTGACATTCCAGTAGGTACACTTGTTCCAGGGTGTGAGATTACAGAAGTATCTGATAAGGGGATAAAACTTAGCATTTTTGGTGGCCAGTTCAAGGCGACTGTGCCACCACTTCATATCTCTGACATTAGGCTTGTGTACCCTGAGAGAAAGTTCAAAATCGGCTCTAAAGTGAAGGCTATTTTGATTAACGTCACGGAAAGAGGTCAATTGTTCATGTCTCTGAAAAAAACTCTCGTCAATCTTGATCGGGAGGAGACCGAACTGGCGTCAAGCTTCGAAGACATCGAAAAGATTGCTTCTGCTGACGCGAAAGTGGCTGCAACGGTGGACATCTTTAAGCCAAACGGATGTATAGTTTCGTTTTTGAATGGGTTGAGAGGCTTTTTGCCCAATGGCAATATATCGGAAGCATATGTGAAGAGGCCTCAAGATCATTTGAGACTGGGGCAAACTGTGATCGTGAAAGTCTTGCAGCACAACAAAGAGCAGAACCGTGTTATTGTTACTTGCAAAGTATCAAGCGAGGCTGCATTATTGCAGAAAGAAGCCATCGAAAGTATGGTTGTTGGAAGGTCGATTATCAAAGTTGTTGTGGTTGAAAAGACTAAGGACTCTATTGTTGTTGAACAAGTGGGAACCGGGTTGAGAGGCGTTGTTTACGTTGGTCACTTGTCTGATTCGAGAGTTGAGCAAAACAGAGCACAGCTCAAAAAACTCAAAATTGGCTCAGAATTTGAGGGTTTGGTAATTGATAAAGACGAGAGGACAAGGGTCTTCAACCTTTCCTGCAAAAAGTCTTTGATGAAGGACGCTGAAAAGTCGCTATTGCCTTTGAACTACCAAGATGTTAAGCAAAGAGGCAATCGCTCACCATTCAATGGATATGTTAAATCTGTATCTGAGAAAGGTGTTTTTGTTGCCTTTAACGGTCAATTTGTGGGCCTAGTCCTGCCTAGTTATGCGGTCGATAGCAGAGACGTAAGCCTGTCTTCTAAGTTTTATGTTAACCAATCAGTCTCTGCTTTTCTCCTAAGAACTGACGATGACAACGAGCGCTTCTTGCTTTCTTTTAAGGAGCCAAAGAATGAGAAAAATTCGAAAGCACCTGAAGGTGAGCGCTCTGCTGTCAATCCCGTTGATCAATCAATCAAGGAAGTATCTGACTTTGCTCTTGGGAAAGTCACTAAGGCCAGGGTTAAAGCAGTCAAAAAGAACCAGTTGAATGTCGTTCTTTCTGACAATCTCCATGGAAGAATTGATATCTCTGAGGTTTTCGACAAATTCGAAGACATTAAAAATCCCAAGAAGCCACTTGCGGCTTTCAAAAAGGGTGACGTTTTGGATGTCAAGGTCATTGGCTTTCATGATGTTAAGACTCACAAATTCCTGCCCATATCGCACAGATCTTCTAAGAACGTCTTGATCGAGCTCTCTGCAAAGCCATCATCCCTAGCCGGTGCTAACCACGTCACTATCAAAGATGTTAAATTGGGAGATTCCATTGTGGGTTTTGTTAATAACGTCTCGAAAGACATCATGTGGCTGACTGTCTCGCCTTCCTTGAAGGCTAAAATAGATTTCTTCGATTTGGCCGATGAGAGCTCTCAGCTTGGTCACGGTATCGAGGATTCGTTTCCATTAGGCACCGCTCTCAGAACGAAGGTTGTCGGCATCGATCAAGATCGTAACACCTTATCGGTATCTGCAAGGACGCATGACATTAAGGGTGTCAAAGACATTAACGTAGGCGACTGTCTGCCAGCGCGTCTGCTCAAAATCACAGACAGCTACCTCTTACTGGAGCTCGGCGAGAACGTGAGAGGCGTCGCGTTCGCCACGGATGCTTTGGATGATTATTCCAAGTCTTTGAAGGATTTTTACGCGGACCAAAAGAACAGCATTGTGTCCGTCAAAGTGATCTCGATTGACCAAGATGGTGGTAAGCTCAACCTATCGCTTCGCTCTGAGGAACCAAAGGACGGTACCGCGAAAACACACAAGGACCTAAAGAGAGGAGACGTTGTGCGCGGACTTGTCAAGAAAATTACCGAGAAGGGTATTTTTATTTACCTGAGCAGTGCGCTTCAAGCGTTTGTGCCTGTTAGTAAGTTAACAGACTCTTACATTAAAGACTGGAAGAAATTTTTCAAGCCAATGCAGAGTGTTGTTGGTAAAATTGTCAACTGTGACGATGATTCCCACATACTAGTTACTTTGAAAGAGTCAGAAGTTGATGGAGAATTGAGAATTCTCAGAAGTTACAATGATATCAAGGTTGGTGAGATTTTTGAAGGTGCCGTCAAAAACGTCACCGATTTCGGCTTATTTGTGAAGCTGGACAACACTGTAAACGTTACCGGTCTAGCTCACAAAACAGAAGTTGCTGACTCTGCTGTTGGCGATCTGGCCTCAATTTTCGGTGTTGGTGACAAGGTCAAGGCAATTGTTCTGAAGGTAAACCCAGATAAAAAGCAGCTTTCTCTCGGTCTTAAAGCTTCGTACTTCAAGGAAAGCGTTGAAAAACAGAAGTCTGGTGATGGGGAAGATGTTGAGGGGTCTGATTCCAGCGAAGAAGAAGTTGTCGAGGAGGAGGGTCAGGAAAGCGACTCCGACAACATGGAGGTTGATGACCTTGAAGTTGAAGGTAAAGAAGAAGAACCAAAGCAGCCGGTTTTGTCTAGCGATGGTTTGAGTTTGAGTGCAGGATTCGACTGGACCACAAGTATCTTGGATCAAGCTCAGGAAGAAGAATCTTCTGAGGAAGAAGATTTTGGCGAAGCAAAAAGATCTAAGAAGAAAAAGAAGTCTGTACAGGGTGTTGAAGACCAGACCATTGATATCAACACTAGAGCGCCTGAATCTGTTGGTGATTTCGAACGTATGATCATGGGTAGTCCAAACTCTTCTGTTATTTGGATGAACTACATGGCATTCCAATTGCAACTTGGAGAAATCGACAAGGCACGCGAGGTTGCTGAACGTGCTTTGAAGACCATAAGCTTCAGGGAGGAGGCTGAGAAACTTAACATATGGATCGGTTTGCTCAATTTGGAAAACACATTTGGCACTGAGAGCACTCTAAATGAAGTCTTCTCAAGAGCGTGTCAGTACATGGACTCTTTCATAATCCATAGCAAGCTCATCAACATTTTCCAAATGAGCCACAACTTCGAAAAAGCCTCCTCTTTGTTCAAAGCTACGGCAAAGAAATTTGGTTCGGAGAAAGTCTCGATTTGGGTCCTATGGAGCGACTTTTTGATAGAACAGGGACGTACTGAAGAGGCGCGCCAAGTTCTTGCCAGTGCTTTGCAGTCCTTGCCAAGACGCAACCATATTGAAGTTGTACGCAAATTTGCTCAACTTGAATTTGCTAAAGGCGATAGCGAGCAGGGCCGTTCACTGTTCGAGGGGTTGCTTGCTGACACTCCAAAGAGAATTGATTTGTGGAATGTCTACCTCGACCAGGAGATCAAATTAGGCGACAAGAAAAGGGTAGAGAATTTGTTCGAGAGAGTTGTGAATAGAAAGCTAACGAGAAAGCAAGCCAAGTTCTTCTTTGGCAAGTGGCTTGAGTATGAGGAAGCCTCTGATGATCAAAAGACTGCCGAGTATGTTAAGGCGAAGGCTTCAGAGTATGTTGAGAAGCTTAACCAAAAGCCAGCATCTGTAGAATAATCAAGAAGCATATAGTGTATAGTAGGAAAAAAGGAGAGGCTACACGGCCATAGTTAAACCGATGCTTCTTCAATAACGATAGTTTTTCTGATAGCTGAGCATAAATTATGTCGTCGTTTTCGCGACTCAAAATCAAATAATTACACCGAAAATCAAAATTTAGCGTCACAACTACAACGCCAGGTCTGAGGCTACACAAAGAGAATGAAACCTTCAATATTTGAATGCTTCTGCCTGTTGGTATATGCCAACACAAAATTTTGTTCTTGCTCAAATTATGAAACACTAAATGGCGCGGTCGCGAAAGACTCTGAGAAGCCATCTCTCAGTTTCAGATTGGCATTAGAGCCCGAATTCTTAAGCAAATGCTTGGTTGCTCCGTTCATAAAAGGTGATAAACAGTTTGTTCATGTACCAGGTATGCTGGCTAACCAAGCATCGTTGGACCCAAGTGTGCCAGCATGTCTACTGGATATCGAGCAAAAAAGCTCTTTAGGACTCTATGGCTCCGAAGAAGAGGTTGTTTTCGAGTACTACGCTTGCATAATCAGTAGAGAGCTTCGTGTATTAGCGGATCGCAGAGAGCAACGCCAGTTGAAAAAAAATCCTCCAGAGGGTAATTGGCTTGCCAAGCATTTACCAGCCTTGGTGGATACTGCAAAATGCTTGATTATCATCGTAACTTTGATAGCTTTTCAAAGATACTTCGAACTATCATTCCTTAAAATTATCGAGGAGCTCAGAAACCAATCACATACTTTGATGTCTGCCTTAGATTTTGAAGTCAGCGCTGTGGCCTCTAATGTTTTGAACTTAGAGGCTAGCATGGGAATCAAATTACAAAAACTCAAAAAAAAAGTCAAAGGCGATATCCGAAGCAGCGGAAAAGCTAAAGCTGTTTCAGTCCAATCTAGGAAAAGCGAATGTAGTATGGAGACATTTCCAGCCATCGAGAAAGACAGTAAAGGTCGTGAGACGGACTTGTTGGACAAAATATCTCTTTGCAGTAACGAGACCGCCAGTCGCATCAACTCGCCTCTTCAGAAAACTATGCGCCTACCACTCGAACTCGTGTCAAAAAAAAAGGGTCTCCTGTTTGATCTCACAACGAAAAAAGGCCGAAATGACTGGAAAGAATATATCAACAGAGATATTCGCCAAATTCCAGCCCATCGAAGGAATACTGCGGAAGAGTTGGCTATTGTGAACAGCTCAGAAACACGGAGAAATAACAGCAGTGAAGAAAAATATGCGCTCGATGAATCTTTACAAAATGTTCCCCTATATGACAAGCATGGAAAGCCATTGCGAAGAATTTGTGTCCCAGGGATTGGCTGGATTTCAAGGAAAAAGTATTTGGAACAACGTGGCTGAGAACGGTCTCTTTGAAGAACTGCCGGAACCACGCCCTCGCTTCAAAACTTCGTGAACCTCTAAAGCTTTAGTAGCTCAGTCATTGTCCTGAAACACGTCGATGAAGTCCATATATATATCGGGCTTGAAAGGCCAATTAACAAATGCGTTCGTGATCATTAGGAACTCTGAAGACGTCAGTTCCTTAGGACACTTTTGCAAGAATTTCTTATCTTTGATGACCGTTGTGAAGTAATCTCTTCCGCCATGACCTAGAGACTCGAAAGCCTCACACAAAGGCGTGCTCCTCAAGATCAATAGGTGTTTGGTCACGTAATCAAAGTTATCCAAGTCGATATTATGACTGGAAGGATTGACTTCTAGCAGACTAATTGCTTTCCCGGTGGGCATCCAGGTATCATTTTCGGAAAATATAACTGGTTTGTGGGCATCAAGCACACTTCGGCCAAACTTATGCAGATTTTTGTTTTCCATGGTGGCTATCAATTTTGTATCAGTAAAGGTGTCCGCTACGACCGAGCACTTGGAACGCAGCTGCCCCCCTGGCGTTGCAAGAATTTTCATGGCAGTACTTTCTAGGACCCATATTAGCATTTTTACCCTTCCGAAGCGATGAAGCCAGTTTCTATTCCCTATGCATGCTAGCCATTGCATAAATAGCCCTTCTCCTATCATACCGGTAAGGTTTGCCAGGACCAAAAACTCATTATGAATCGAATCCAGATTTTTCTTCGATGGTAAGAGCCTTTTCTCGATGTCTATAAGTTCTGTATATGACTGCCACTCATATGGGTCCTTACAGTATAGCTGAAAACTGTCGTTGGGTGTAGAACTCAATTCGCGAAGATGCTTCACGAAATCTGGTCGGGCATCCATTAGAACATGCTGTGAAGGCTTAAATCTGTTGTTGAATATGGCCGATTGCTGGCCTGGGCCTGGATACAGGTCCAAAACCTTTAATTTGGTAGTATCTTGGTAAGTTTGCGGAAGGTCAAGTTTATCAAATATCTTCTCATGAACACTAGGATTTAAAAGATACCTAAAACCATAGTAGTGTTGAATTTTGGCGAGATCACGTAACGATTGAACACGGATTGCCATTTAACTGTTTGTTTAATGTTACATTGGGCGTTCCTAACTTCTGATCTTCAAATTTTTTAGAATGTTGAAATATTGGCTAGACTAAGGAAACAGTAAAGTACACTACTTTGAGTTAGGAAGGACCGCAAAAGTGCACGGTAATGCCTAAGATCAAGATTAGGAAGCCGAGGGAACCAGAGCCCAACGAACAAGAACCTCAGCTCAAAAAAATCAAGATCAAAGCCAAGGGAAGTCAAGATGCTAACAAAGATAAAGTTGGAGGTGGGTTGAAGGTCAAACTATCCAAAAGAGAGGATAGTCCAGAACACCAGAAATCAAGCTCAGGCACGATGAAACTTAAGATTAACTTAGGCGGTAAAGAGAAGTCTGAGTCAGCTGCCTCAACAACACCAAAAGCCCCTAGATTCAGAATCAAGCCTGTTAGAGTCCCTGGAGAAGGCTACGACTCTGAAGCTTCAGACATCGAGGACGACCCACTTGTTGAAGAGGGCATAATATTACGTGTTTTACCAGATGTGCAAACGGAATTTGTAAAAAACTGCATTGAGAGTGGAGACTTTTCCGGATTGAGCCTGAAGTGGAAAGGCGAGAGGCATGCAATCGTAAAGATCAACGGACTACAATACGGAGCGGTTCTCGTTAATTTACCCACAATAATAGAGGTTAACAAGAGTGTTGATAGAAAGAACTTGCTTAAAACCTTCGACGTATCACAAATGCTTTTATGCGTGAAAACTATAGAACATGAGGAGGATGTCTTCTCATTAGTGCCGCCAGATACAGAAGACTTAGTCACAAAACATTTCACGGAATACAAAAGCGAAATCAGAGAATGCAAAAAAACGCTGTACCGCGGGTTCAATGGAGGACCACTGACCGACGCAGAAGCCAGCAATATCGATCAAATTGTTAGAAAAGGATATGACTACAAGCATGGATTAACACCACCCCTTCATAATGTACGAAATCGCAGGTTTCGGCGTAGGATGACATGCCAGGAGATAGACTACGTGGAGAAGACTGTTGAGCTTCTTCTTGGCCAAGACGCAGAGGCGGAAGGGTTTAGTTATGATTTAGTGGATGAAGATATATTGGCTCAGAGGTCAACAAGCAATGACGAACAAAGGCAGCATTCTTCGGACAATGGGCTCGACTTGTTTGGAGAGGACGACCACGAAGACTTGGAGATGGAGCTCGAACAGGCATTACAAGAGGACAGACAAGGGGTTGACCAAGCCGCTAGCATTACCCAAGTTCCAGCCGTGGAAGAAACTGGTGACGACGTTGAACAGGATAATGGCGATGATGACGATGAAGAGGAAGAGGACGAAGAAGGAGAGGATGAAGCAGACGAGGATGTCGTTCCGAGCACAGCCAAACCTGCAGTGGATGAAGAGAGGCAGCATAGCGAGCTGTTAAGAGATGAGCTCGAAGAGCTTGAATCCACCCTGCAACAAAACAGGCAGAAGCTCGAAAAAGCCACAAACCCCTTACTGAAATCGAGGTTTATTGAAAGCATAAAGAAATTGGAGAAGGAAGTGGAGTTTAAGAGGAAACAGGTCAAGTTTAATCAAGAGCCTTCCTCAAGCCATCCTGAGAGTCTTGGACCCAATGATGAAGAAGGGGAAGAAGAGGAGGAGGACGACTACGAAGAAGAAGTGGAGGACGACGAAGAAGAAGACGACGAAGAAGATACAGCAGCTGCACCGAGTAACACGCCAGGTCGAAAGGCGGGTGTCAACGAAGAACTTGATCAGGATGACATGGACATGATGATGCTTTTCGGCGGCGAAGGCGATGAGTGATTCACGGCGTGTATAACGGTAAGGGTTCTTCCTGGCGGGCTACATGATCGGCAGAGTTACTGTCTACCAAAGTTTGCCGTATCGCGTCATGCAGCCGAAAGATGTCTTTCAGCGGAGGTGTGCCCTTCTCCAGAGCAACGTCGCAAAACCACGTATAGACACTATTGAGCCATTGCCCATTTTGATTGGCCTGTTCAGGCAAGACCCTGAATGCGAACCTGAGGTAGTTTGGTCCAATCCAAGGCATCTCGAGCGTGAGTGGCTGCGAAACACCGGCTGGCAGTACCAGCTGCCGGTAAAGTACAACGATGTTTTCAATCTGTTGCTCTGCATCCTGACTGCAGTTCACGAATACAAGCCTGCGTGAAGTGACAAACAACTTGAAGCTCATTCGAACCGCGCCTTCGTATTTTTTGTTGGGTTTGAGTTCGGGCCCCATCAAAGGGTACCATGTTGTACTGGCCAAAACCGCCCTGTACGGAACAGATTCTCCGTCCAGCGGCAAGAAAGGTAGCTCACTGTTATCCTGTACTGTTAGGCTGTTAATGGACATCTCAGTTGTCAGATCCCTTGCACTACTAATGCTAAGCTAAATGTAGTCGAAGATTATAAGTAGCGTTCGGGTCCATTCAAGTAAAGTGATTATTACATCTCACTATATACGACATTTATCGCGACTTTAATTGACATCTTACAGTGAACTTTCGTCAATGTCCAGCATAGGTTCCTGGTAATTAAGCGTAACAGCGCGAATCGAGACGCCATGGAGAACATGGAGATTCCACAGCGACAGCTAACAAAAGAAGAAATAAATAGATGCTATTTGGTACGTTACCTTGAGCTTTGATAACTCACTTGATGCACAAAAACAAACTAACACGAAATTAATAGCGTTGGCAACAACTGCGAAATGAACATGGAGAAAACGCGCCAAACGTACCAGAGTACGTCTATTTCACCAAAGTTCTTCGAGTAGCTGCGAAGCAGCAGCAGAAGCAGCAGCAAGACCAACAGCAGGGGCAGCAGTCGCAGCACCAGCTACAACAGCGCGCACCACAACAAACACCACAGCAGCAACAGCCGCCCCCACAGCCGCAACAGGTTCCGCAACCGCAGCCAACACAGGCATTTCAGCAGGCCCAGCAAACGCACATGCAGCAGCAAGCCAAAGTGCTGCCACAGATGCAGGCGGCGCATGTACCGCAGCCCCAGCAGCAATGGGCTCCACAGTCTTCGAACAGCCACGCTACAATGCCCAATTCGCGGCCCCAACATGACCAGAATACACGCACGCCAATGGGTCAACATCTTCAACAGGCCCAGCCCTCTCAGCAGGTCCAGCCCCCTCAGCAGACTAATGCCCCAAACATGCCTTCCCAAACCCCTCCTACCGGTGGAACTGCCCCAAGCTCCATCTTTACTTCGGAACAGTCTGAACTGCTGAAGGCTCAAATTGCGTCTTTGAAATTCCTCCTTGGGAGGCAGCCTATACCTCCAGAGGTTCAAGAGGTGATCCAGCGGTCGCTGAACAACCCTCCTGATTTCAAGCAGATGCTGCTTTCTCTTAGTGAAACTGTAAAGAAGCGGCAACATCCCCAGCAAGAGCAGGCCATGCAACAACCCCAGCAAGAGCAGGCACTGCAGCACCCTCAACAGGAACAGACACAACAGCCGCCGCGCAGAGTCGTCGAACAGCAACCGCCATTGCAGTTTCAGTCTCCAGGTGCCCCCAACTCCAGGGTACCGACACCGCTCGCGCCCCAAGTTCCACCCTCACAGCCTGCAACTGGCCCTGAATCTCGAGCGAATAGTGGATCTGGTATAGCTAACACTGAAATAGTTGCAGGAAGCTTGGTAGCAGAACCGGCTGTGGAAACTAGCAGACCTGCACAAGTTACGCAACCTCCGAAAGAAGCCCCTCCAGTTCCTTTAGAAGAATTCAAGAAATTGAACCCTGATGTCGAGAAGATCATTAACGTAACGACGCCAAATATGATTGTCGATTCATACTCACTCCCCAATTTTCCAGATTCCGCAATGGAATACGGTGAACTGTTTCCTTCCAAAGAGCGTCCTAGAATTATGCTCCAGCCTGGAGTTCTTCCTCCCGGCGTTGACGTTCACTCTGCTTTAGAGATTTACCAAACGCTGATAGCATTGGATATCGATACAGCCGTTGACTCTTGCTTGTCTGATACGCTAAATGAAGATGCAGATGCAGAAACAAAAAAACGAGCAACTTACGACTATTATGCGTTACAGCTTCTACCTCTTCAAAAGGCAATGAGAGGTCATGTACTGCAATTTGATTGGTATCAAAAGGCCCTTTTAACAAACACGCATCCTAACTTTCTATCAAAGATTAGACGCATAAACCTTCAAGACGCCTTGCTGACCGATGAGCTTTATCGGCGCTATGAAATTATGCAATATGAGCGTCAAAGGTACGAGGAAAGCACAAAGCTAAAAAGCATCACTGACAGCTCTATACAGCACTACAATGCCAAACTTAATCGACGTACCCAAAGAGTCAAGTTTGGGCATCGTTTGATCTCTTTACATGGAAACATTGAAAAAGAAGAACAAAAGCGAATGGAAAGGAATGCAAAGCAGCGTCTACAGGCTTTGAAGGCCAATGACGAGGAAGCTTACATCAAGCTTTTGGATCAAACGAAGGATACTAGAATTACTCATTTACTGAAGCAAACAAACGCATTCTTGGACTCTCTGACCAAAGCAGTTAGAAGCCAACAACAGTACACCAAGGAGAAGATTGATTCTCATATGCCGAAAGAAGAAGACAACGTCGCGCCCCAGTCGCCTTCAGCTGGTGACGTTTCCGATGAAGAAGAACGACAGAACATCGACTATTACAACGTGGCACATCGCATCAAAGAGGAGATTAAGCAACAACCATCAATTTTAGTAGGTGGGACATTAAAAGAATATCAGTTGAAAGGGTTGCAGTGGATGGTTTCCTTGTACAATAACCACTTGAACGGGATCTTAGCAGACGAAATGGGTCTTGGGAAAACCATTCAGACCATTTCCCTTTTAACTTATCTTTACGAAGTCAAAAACGTACGGGGCCCGTCCTTGGTTATTGTTCCCCTCTCAACACTCACAAATTGGGACTCTGAATTTGACAAGTGGGCCCCAGTAATCAGAAAGATTGCATACAAAGGTTCTCCTAATGAGAGAAAGTCGAAGCAGGGAATCATTCGATCTGGCCAGTTTGATGTTGTGCTGACGACTTTTGAATATATTATCAAGGAACGAGCTTTGCTTTCCAAGATCAAGTGGGTGCATATGATTATAGATGAGGGCCACCGTATGAAAAATGCCCAATCGAAGCTTTCTTTGACGCTAAACAATTATTACCACACCGATTACCGTTTGATTTTGACAGGAACACCCCTTCAAAACAATCTGCCTGAACTCTGGGCTCTCTTGAACTTTGTGCTACCAAAAATTTTCAATTCTGTTAAGTCGTTCGATGAATGGTTCAACACACCATTTGCTAACACAGGGGGACAGGACAAAATCGAATTAAGCGAAGAAGAAACGCTGTTGGTTATCAGAAGGCTCCACAAAGTCCTGCGACCTTTCCTACTACGTCGTCTTAAGAAGGATGTCGAAAAGGAGCTACCAGATAAGGTAGAAAAAGTCCTTAAATGCAAAATGAGCGCCTTACAACAAAAACTGTACGAACAGATGCTGAAACACCGCCGTCTTTTTATCGGCGACATAAACTCAAACAAAATGGTAGGAATGCGTGGTTTCAATAACCAAATAATGCAGCTGAAAAAAATCTGCAATCACCCATTTGTGTTTGAGGAGGTGGAGGACCAAATAAACCCGACTAGAGAGACCAATGCAAATATTTGGCGTGTTGCCGGAAAGTTCGAATTGCTTGAAAGAATCCTTCCTAAGTTTAAAGCCACTGGTCACCGAATCTTAATTTTCTTTCAGATGACACAGATCATGGACATTATGGAGGACTTCTTGAGACTATCTGGCATGAAATACCTGCGGTTGGATGGGCACACCAAGTCTGACGACCGCACACTATTGCTGAATCTTTTTAACGACCCTAATTCAGAGTATTTTTGCTTTTTATTGTCGACCAGGGCAGGTGGTCTTGGTCTTAACTTACAAACCGCTGATACCGTCATTATTTTCGATACTGACTGGAATCCTCACCAAGACCTACAAGCGCAGGACAGAGCGCATAGAATTGGTCAGAAGAACGAAGTTCGTATTTTAAGGCTTATAACAGAGAATTCTGTGGAGGAAGTTATTCTTGATCGAGCCCACAAGAAGCTTGATATTGACGGTAAAGTCATCCAAGCTGGTAAGTTTGATAACAAATCCACTTCCGAGGAGCAAGAAGCATTGTTGAGATCGCTCCTCGAAGCCGAGGAGGAACAAAAAAAGAAAAGAGCATTGGGCATGGAAGAAGAGGAGCAAATGGACGACTATGAGCTAAATGAAACGTTAGCAAGAAGCGAGGATGAAATAAAAATATTTGCTCAAATCGACGAGGAACGAAGCAGGACTCACTTGGAAAACGGTATAACCACCAGCTTAATGGAAAGTTCAGAGCTACCAAACTTTTATCATCAGGACATCGAAGCAGAACTTGATAAGAAGGAGAACGACGAACTTCTTACAGGCGGAAGAGGAACTAGGGAACGCAAAAGTGCCGTTTACGAAGACGACATTCCTGAGGAACAATGGCTGAAGCAGTTCGAACTTAGCGACGGAGAAGACGAAAACGTTTCAGGGTCGAAAAAGCGAGAAGCTAGCGAAACCCGTACCCCAGGGAAAAGAGCTAAGGTAGAGACAGAGGAGCCATCCGAGCTGGATGTTAAAGAGGAAGCGAACGAGAAAATCCCTCCTCCGGAAGCCGGTCAAACTTCTATGAAGTCAACAAAAAGTGTGAAAGGAAGACCGCGCGGTCGGAGTCGGAGTTCTCGTGTTAACGGAAAGGCTAAGAATGGAAGGAGTTTCATCCGTGATCCCGACTCTGTTACTGAGTCAAAGGAAGTGAGAGAAGAGGTTGCTTCAAAGGCCAAAAAACTCCATGATTTTGCTGTTGCGTATAGAGATGCCGACGACAGGCGACTAGCGGATATTTTTTTGGTCAAGCCTTCGAAGAAGCTCTATCCTGATTATTACCTATTGATCAAGTATCCTGTGGCGCTTGAGACAGTACTGAAGCACATCGAGACTTTAGCTTACGGCTCTCTGAAAGATGCGCTTGATGATTTCCACTTGATTTTCGCCAATGCAAGGGTTTATAACACGGAAGAGTCGCTAATATACCACGATTCTATTGAATTGGAAAAGGCGATAATCGAAAAATATAAAGAAATGACTGGAGAAGAAAAAGTGGACTTTACAGAGTTTGACGAAGAGCATGCAAGTCAACCCTTAATACCAAATGGTAATTCAGAATCTAAAGAATCTAGCCCCGTTCCACAGTAGTCTTGCAACTTGGCTTCGGTACCATAATTTCGACTGGCAGTGGTAATTTTAGCCATCCCAACCTAATTCGGCTCTATGAATTGCCTACTATTTGTCATGTTTTTTTTCAAGACTTGAGGTGGAAATTAAAATCCAAAGGGAAGAATGAAGGAGGTCCATGAACAATGGTCATATATTTATTTTGAGCACTCGTTATGATGACTGCGCCTGACTGTTACGGCGGTTATTAGACGAAAGAGCGTATTTCAGTCCGTTGTTGTTGAGATGCTATCATTTTATTCTCATTAAAATATTCTTAATTAACACTCCCACTACCTTGTATAACTTTTAAATGCCCGAGTAGGCTTTTGCAGCTGCCGTGCATCGCATATGTAAACTACGTATAGTAATAAACTTGTTTTGGAAATCTAAACGTTAACTCGTGAGGTTGAAAATAGTGAACCTCAGCTTTTTCTTGCTATATGACAATTGTAGAGAGTTGTACTTCAGGTTTTAAAGCCAGTTACGAAATTTTCGACCTATAGAGTAGAAAAATAACGCACTTGAGAGTAGAGCTCTCTTGATCAGTCATTCTTGTCTTTCTTGCCGTTTTTATATACTAAGAGGGGATTTAAACCAATGATCACAAATAATTCTCTCAGTTCAAGAAGCTTTGATAGCTTTGACCAGCTGCGCTCTTGTTTTATGGTTCAGTAGGTCAATGCAGAAAAAGTAAAACTGCATGGATAACCACGGAAAGCTTGCATGGGCGAGTAATAGCTTCGAAGGCTGGTTTAATACACCGCATGAGTTTTAGATGGAAAACCCTCTAGCCTCCAAGAGTCCCTAAGCCCCAAATATTTCCGCGAAGAATTCATTAATCACTTAGATTAGCACATCTAAAATCTGTACTGACTTGTTTATTACAGTACTTATAATACCCGGAGCATTATCAGTGTCATTTTGAACTCAGAAAAGTTTCCTGCAAGCACCAATATTCTCAAAAATCTGTGCTCGTCGATTGATATTCTAGATATTAGGCCAATAATCACTACGAGAAGCAAAGGAAACGCTCACAGCCTCTTCCATTCCTCATTCTTTTGTTAGCTCACAAATCAAATTATCTGATGAGTGCGGAATAAGATATGGGAATTAGAGCAGAGGAGACAACATAATTTTGGGGACTGAACTATCAGTACATGTTAGCACCGGCGACAGGTATTCCAATTTCGTCCAGGCTCCGTATTTGTAGATTTGAAACTAGGCAGTTAGAGACTTCAATCTTCTATTATCCGTGATCATGATTCCCAATATAAATGACTTGAGCGTCTTCAGCCCTAAGGCAGAAAGCGCGTGTTTAGTTACTGTTTTTAGATGCTCTTTAAATAAAAAAGGATCGCATGCCGCTTCCAACAAAGCTTCTATGGCCAAGTTGGTAAGGCGCCACACTAGTAATGTGGAGATCATCAGTTCAAATCTGGTTGGAAGCATATTTTTTAGTTTTTAAGCCAACCATGCTTGAAATCACAGGCAGTGTACGAAATGCGTGAGAAGCTAAGTAAGACAACATATTCACAATAACGCGTATAAAGCTATAAAATAATTCGAACTAACCGCGGTAGATGTGGTAAGGCGAAGCCTGGTTCGAGGCGAAAACCAGAACGTCCGCAATGACAGTGTTTGGCTTCCTGGAGGTTGCGTAGACGATTAGGTCTGCAATGTCGTCGGCGTAAAGGGGCTGCGTACCTTCGTAAACTTTCTTGGCCTTCTCAGTGTCACCCTTATATCTGACCAGAGAAAACTCGGTTTCCACGTTTCCTGGAGCAACCTCTATAACCCTGATTTTTGTGTTGATCAGTTCCTTGCGCAAGCTTTGGGTAAAAGCACGCACTGCGTGCTTCGTAGCACAGTAGATAGAGCCTGTTGGGTACGCTTCTCTACCAGCAACCGAACCTAGGTTTACAATATCACCAGAGTTTTTGGCTTTGAAAATAGGCAAAACGGCTTGGGTGACATTTATAAGCCCAATGACGTTAGTCTGGATCATGCCTTGGATGTCCGAGGGATCGATTGTGCCCACAGGGTCGGATCCAAGCGCCTTGCCTGCGTTGTTGATCAGAATATCGATATCTTTAAATTCTTCCGGTAAATTGTCGACAAAAGGCTGGATCTTGTCTGTCTGTGTCACATCTAGCTGGCCGATATGTACTTGAGCTTCAGGGAATTCTTTCGAAACCTGCGCCTTGATTTCTTCCAGTTTTTCGAGTCTTCTGGCCGCAAGAATCAACTTGATTTTGCCTTCTGATGCTTCTAGGTATTCTTGTGCGGTGGCCTGGCCGATTCCGGCGGAAGCACCTGTAATGAAGACAGTCTTTCCTGCCAGTCTTTCGGCCGCTCTTCTTCCCTGTGACATTGATCTACAGTTGTGTTATGTTGGACAGTAACTTCAGCTTCTCAATTACGTTCTTTCCACCCTTTATATTGCCCTTTATGCGTAGCCTCGAGAACATTCTGCTATCTTCAAAGCACGTGATTACTGATAAGCCATGGTTGAGACAAACACAATTTTCAGACCCGAACGACATCGCTATCGCAGATCTTTTCGCTTGTGCGCTTACATATTTGTGCTGGCTGTTCTACATCAACTAACTTCCGGCGCTTATTTCCCGAAGTTTTGGGAATTAATGATTTTAGGCCTACCAACCGCGCATCAATCGGGGCCGCTCGAAGCGCGAAGTCCGACGGGGAGACCGGCCACATTATCAACCGCTGAGACTGAGGCAATATGTACTTTGGTTGTAGTAGAGAAATCAAACCCTGAACTTGGTTAATACTACTCTGAGTCTAGCAGAGCCTTGCGATTTCGCTGAGAGCAAAAATAATTGGACTAGACCGGGATCGAACCGGTGACCTCTTCCTGACTTAAAGTGCAAGGGAAGCGCGCTACCACTGTGCTACTAGCCCTATGATATCGGTGAAGCAGAAGGAAACAGAACAGCATCGGTGTACATTTACTGAAGACGTGATGGTTTGGACCTACAAAATACACAGAGCAAGTGGAGGTTTACATTCGTTTTCACCGAAAGCTATACCAGGGTCAAATGGCCTTTTCCATCTTTACTTGAAAACGTGGAAGCGAGTCTTGTCTTTGCGGCGCTGAGGCCTTTTTATCACTTCATTGTTTTAGGTGTTATAGATTCGTTTGAAAACTGCAAGATAGTCTAGATGTTCCTGTGTAGAGCGGTCTTTATGGGTGTCGCCCAAAGGAAAGAACACAGCTTTCCAGACTGGTAGAATGGACAACCACCAGGGTCCGTCGTGTGTGTGTGTAGCGCGGGTGAGGTTTGGATACTTCGAATTCCGATGTAAAGGCATCAAGCTCCACATCCTGCTTTCACATCTAGCAAGCCCATAGCCCATCGCGCGTGACTGGTGAAAACTTCTACTTGAGCTTGGGTCTGAAAAGAAAGCAAAATGCCACTAAGGATGTTTGGTTTGCTTTTGCATCATTTACCGTCGCACAAGTGGCACAGCCAGATAATAAAAAAGTCTGAGAAGTCTGGCACAGCTACTGATTTGTAGTTGCGATGTCCAACAGTCGAATAAATTCGTCGTAATTCAATTCTGTCTTGTCTCCTTCGTAGCGGATCACTTCGACGAAACACTCCTGCCAATTATCTAAGGCGGCGTCGATATCTCCCAAGAAGCCCGCTTTGCGGATGAGGTTTCTAAAAGTCTCATGTTTGTCCCAACCTTGCTCACGAATAACCTCTGGCAAAAATGTGGCGCTCAACACGCGCTTTCTTGAATTTTCCTGAAGCCTGAGCTCAATTCCATGTACACCGACTTCCCAATCAAATATATCTCCTGTTGAAGCATCAGCTTCATAGATTGTCGAAAAGCTGTGCAAAATGTTACAACTGCATTTAAGACTCGGGAGTTCGGATCTTGTAATGGGAGAGAACCTAGGGTCCTGTAGCGCTGCAATAATCGAGTATTTTTCAATGCCCTCGAGGAGTGGAAGTTTGGCGAAGGTGCCAATACATCCTCTAAGCAAGTACTCGCCTCTGCTTGCGGACTTTTTTTTCCAAGTGATGAACAAGGAAGTTCTCTCTGCTGCTTTCGTCGGACTGCTAGTAAGTCGGGGGTACAATCGATTTTGCAGGGTGTCAAAGCTCAGGTCCTTTTTGCCTCCGCAAAAGAGATGCGTATATAATTGATAAAATGCATAAAAAGCGAAAAGGGAATCACCATTCTCTTCTGGCATGGTTGTGTAGGGCGGCGATGGCTTGATATCATCGATGCTCTTTAACCGTTATCCCTAAATTATTAAATATAGTTTCACAAGCAGGTTGTGACGTATTAAGGCATAGTTAGCACCTGTTAAAAGAACAAAATGTGAGAACTTGCTGCCCTGAAAAGAACCATATTCATCGCGCGGCTTCATCAGAGTACATACAAGCATCGGCCATTTGTGGTAACTTCTTTCGATCCTGAGAATTTTGAACGCAGATTATCGAGTATTTTCCGGGGAGCGCTCACATAGCTAGATAAAACAAACTGCCGCCAACATAAAGCGTCGAGATTCCAACCCAACAGGTGTGCAAACAGGTTAGCCTCCAAAGCGTGAATGAAAATGAATATGCGCCTTCCTAATAAAATACCAGGTGCTTTAATTTACCTCTTCATGAACGAAAAAACAACAGAGTATTGTTAGTCCAATAGTTGTGGACATTTAAGGTGCAGTTCTTGTAACTTATCCATCTCCGAAAGCTCAGCGCGAAATGTTATTGCAACGGCTGTGGTTGACCTTCTTGGGGCTGTGTGTCGTGTGGGCGCAGAACTTTTACGACAATTCCCCACACATCATGGAGTTGACACCCAAGAGCTTTGACAAGGTTGTACATAAGACTAACTACACAACGTTAGTCGAGTTCTATGCCCCATGGTGTGGTTACTGCAAGATGCTCAAACCTATCTTGCAACGAGCCGCCAAAAATCTCGACGGCATTGTTCAGGTAGCCAGCGTGAACTGCGACCTAGCAAAAAACAAGCAGCTTTGCGCGAAGTACCGCGTCGAAGGCTTCCCAACCCTGATGGTATTCAGGCCCCCCAAAGTCGATCTCAGCAAGAAAGGGAAAGATAGGCCGAAGCTTGGGAACCACGCCAGTGAGGTCTACAAGGGCGAGCGCAAACTACGACCAATAGTCGACTTTAGCATATCTAGAGTCAAGAACTATGTCACTCGCATAACCAGGCTAGATAAACTAGTTCAGAATCTGAACCAGAATACAACAGTGCGCTATAAAGCGGTCTTGTTCTCGAAGAAGGACAAGATATCCCCACTTTACAAAAGTTTGGCACTAGATTGGTTAGGCACCGTCGACTTTAGCCTATTTCTAAATTCCAAGCTGAGCACTCCGTCAGAAGCGCTACAGGACTTGCATCCTGAGTTTCAGAACTTCCTGAGTGAGCTGCGGGAAACCACGAATGACCTTGACAAGAGTTTACTAGTGCTTTTTGACATTCAAGATCACAAGTACTACATTTATGAGGAAGAATCCTTTGAGAAGGCCAATATTTGGAAAATGCTCTCGAAGTTTGCCTCTCCGAATGAGGGCCCATTCACGAAACGCCAGGAATTTCTAGACGCTTTGAAGTTTAACAAGAAAATCCGGAAACAGCATGCAAACAAAAGGTTGGAGCATGACGAGCTATGAGTGGTAGCCATCTCGTACTCGAGTCATTCCGCTCAAAGCCTTGCTTTCAACTCAGCTCTTCCTGTAGTAGTTATTACAAACTCTAATATGTGTATGGATATTACCCGGAATAAAAATAGATTTCGACTTCAATAATTAAACCTGCAGTAGAGAGCGGTTCGAATCAATAACGAACCTATCGTATACTAATAGCGAACAGCTTTTAAGGACGTTGTGCTATGATTACCAAGTTTTTCACGAAAGTCTCCGTGAAGTTTAATCCATTCGGGAAAGAAGGTATGTAAGCTTCCATTACAAATCGTATCACACATTTTCATAAACTAACCCGTCACGAACTCAGCCAAAAGCGCTAGACTATTCCTCAGTGCCATACCACCTGCGCAGAGGTTGAGCGGAACCTCTATTAAGAACGAGCTACTCACTGGCGGATCTTCCAAAACTCCTACTGTCAAGGTGACATTCAAAGATAAAACCGAGATGGAAGTGGATCCCACAAACCTTACTTTCAAGGAGCTAGGAAACTACTTTGACAGATATTCCAGGAAGCTAAGCCTAAAAGAAAGCATAGAGTCCCAATGACCCCATTTTTTTTGCTGTAATCCACTTCATGTACATAGAACGCTAAATAGCCTTTGCAGGATAATAGAGAAAAGACTGAAAGAGAGCCAAAAGGCCTGATAAGATTTGGTGTCGGGGGAGAGCCCCAATGCAGCTACTTGGCCTCAGTATGTCATTTGCTCAGAAGTGGTCGAAGCCCAACATTTCCTGTCTTGTATATAATGATTATCGGAGAGTTTGGGGAAAAAGTATTATTTTTTGAGATGAGCTAGATGAATGAGATGGTAGTGATGAGCTGACCAAACAATAGTAGTCAGACATGTCATACTACTTCAAAAACCTTAAACCTGGTTATGAATCAGAGGATGAGTTGGAGGATGACGAACTGCTCAAAACACTATCAAAAAGAGACGTCGATGAGGATGAAAGTGCTAGTGACGATGAGTTATCCTCTTTGTCTTTTGATGCACTAAAAAGAGCGGAGCGCCAGCTTGAAACAGAGAACCGAAATGAGAGGTCCAGGCCGAAAAACGACCCAAAATCCGCTTGGAGGCTGGCAAGTCGTGACAGGGAGGAGAAACAAGAGCAGGCCGATTCGTTCAAGGTCAAGTCGTACGCTGAAGAATCCTTCGACGAAGACTCAGATAGCTCCTCTGAGAACGAAGGCTTGTTCGAGGAGGAAGACGAGGTTCGTGGCGACAGAAAGTCCAAAGTTCAGCATGGCAAGAAAAAGAAAAAGAGTCATGCACCCGCAGAACAATCCTCGAAGAAGAAGGTCTCCAGAGTGAGGAAGATTCCAGGGCTAGAAACGCCCAAGAGCATGAACGAGAATTTGTATCAGGATGTTCGCTTTGATAAATCATTAGGCAAAGCTGAGGACTACGAGAGTATCAGGAAGAGGTACCAGTTCCTTGATGAATACAGACAAAAGGAAATAAGTGAACTTAGCCGGATGTTGCACGACCGTAAATTTGTCAACAAAATCAGCGAGCATGAGAGAGATGAGATGCAGGAAAAGCTCACTAGTATGAGGTCAAAACTTCAAACCCTGAAGAACCGTGACTTGGACCGCAAGATTTTGAAGGACTACGAAAACGATATTAACAAGGACAATAAGACTAAATACCATCTCAAGGAAAGTGAAAAGCGTAAGGTTATCCAGAAGTACAAGTTTGACCATATGAAGGCTAAGCAAAGGGAGAAAGTTATGGATAGAAAGAGGAAGAAGAGATTGGGTAAGGAGTTCAAACAGTTTTCATTTCATAGTAGGTGAACCTGAGACGGGATACACGATTTTACTTGCAATAAGGCTAGCAGTAGTATTTGTACTCTATATACAGTTTCTCGGCAACAGACCAAAAGGTTAACTGAAACCACGATCACAACTTGTCGCCACCTTTCTCCAACCACTCGTGGATGGATCCCGGATAGACGCCCGTATTTTCGTAGCCATAGGACTTCGCGAGCTCCTCTGCCGCCTTAGCCCTCACACCTGCCGCACAGAAAAATATTAGCTCTTTATCAGCCTTCGGTTTTTCAAAATCAAATACATCTTGAAACTCATCTGGAGATAGACCCAAAGCTCCTGGGGCAGACTTCAATGGTATATTGATAGCAGTTGGCAGCTTGTACTGCTGGAGCTCGCTGGGCTCTCTTACATCGACCAGTATTTTCTGGGGATTAGGTTTCTGTACCAGGGATCTGATGTCTTCAAACTTGTAAATCTTAGAAGCACTGGTGCTCATGCACCTAGAGCCTGCTACACATCTTGGAGTTGCTAGTAATGCTCTCAACATTGCTGAAGTTCTTTGTCTCCCTTTGTCCCCCTTTTTCAAGATGTTTTGGTTTTCGTTTTCACAACATAAAGTAATAGTTACTATAATTTTACCTCACGACACAATGGAAAAACACAATACATGAATACTACATAATTCCCGGAAACATTTTAGCTTTCCAAACGCCGAAGTCTTAAGAGATCGCTTGCAACCTCATAGAACCTTCCTTGCTCAGAGTTTTTATGCAAAAATCTTAAACTGTCTTGCCTCCCTTGGAAATCCAATCATTCATAGAACCAGGGTAGATACTAGCATTATGGTATCCCATCTTGATAGCTTCTCCTCTGGCGTTTCCCGCTCTGAATCCCGAAGCGCAAAGGAATACTAGTTCGGCGTCTTTCAAGGGTTTTTTAAAACCAAAATCCTTTTCGAATTCGGCATCCGGTTCACTCAGAGCCAAAGGGTTACTTCTAAATGGCATGTTCACTGCCTTTTCGATGTGACCTCCCTTATACTCATCTTTCTCTCTAACATCAACTAAGATCTTGGGGTTTCGGGGGTCTTGGACTATTTTTTTAATGGCCGCAAAGTCATAGGTTTGTCCCTTACCATCTGATTGAGCTCCTTCGTCACCGTTGAATGCATCAACTATCGCTTTCCACATCTTTGGTTGGCTACGATTAGGGTACTGTAGATAAGAAAAACATAGAGTTTTAAATTCGTAAAAAAAAGCAGCTGCGAAAGCTAAATAATTAAACAAAGTTGCATCCCGAGAGACATTCCGCCGTGGTTACGTTTCATGGACTCTGACTAGCCAGGCCCGTAGCGTTTTGTTTAAAATATATTTAGAAGTTAAATCTGACTCTATGCTCAAAGAAGGCAGCTAAATGCGCGGTTTTCATAAATGAACAAGCCTAACGTAGCCGAAGGTCGGAAACAACAAACTCGCCACTGCCCAAATGCTGAGTCATTCCAACCTTTTTCACATCATAGCGTTTAGCATCCTTCACGTAGTCTATAACCGTCACTGAAGTGTTGAAAACAACAATCCTACGAATATCGTGCTCCTGGTAGTCAAGCCACATGAGAAGCTGGCGGATAGAACCCCCATGACTTACTAGCGCAATATTCTTCAGGTCGCGACAATTATCCACGATATTATCTACCGCGGTAGTCAGCCGTTTTTCGAACACGTCGGGCTTCTCTCCGAACTCGCGGAACGATCCTTTCCCGTGTTTTGCAGCATATTCCTCGGCTTGGTCCAAATGCATACCTTGGATTTCACCCATGGAACGCTCGCGTAACCCACTATCTTTGACAACCTCTGGCGTATCCTCCTTTGAGTAGCTATCTAGTATTTGTGCGAGCGTTTGCTGGCACCTCTTCAGATCGCTAGTGAATATCTTATCAAACTTTATCTTTTTGTCACTAGCAAGGTAGGAACCTAGTTTGTGCGCCTGCTCGATACCGATCTCGTTCAAGTCGGTGTCCAAATGTCCCTGTAAAATCTTCTTTGAATTCTCAGCTGTTTGGCCATGTCTTATGACAAAAATCCGTAAAACACCGGGGTCTTCATTTGCTGTGTAAAAGGAGGCATCTTTCGTCATCTTGCCAGTAACGGGATTCTCTCACAGGTTTCTGTTTTCTAACTTTGTTCTTGCCGTGCCAATAAATAAAGAATCCCATTTATCGATCAAGCCATAATAAGCATGACATCATGAGACCGAAAACTTGTGAATGCAAGAATACCCAGATCCTGACACTATACGTGTCCTGATAACTTCTGATAACCATGTTGGTTATAATGAGAATGATCCCATAGCCGGGGACGACTCCTGGAAGACATTCAACGAGGTATTGACTATAGCTAAGAACTACAATGTTGACATGGTTCTTCAAGGAGGAGATTTGTTTCACGTAAACAAACCTTCCAAAAAAGCATTATATCAGGTTATGAAAAGCCTGCGTCTCAATTGCATGGGCGATAAGCCGTGCGAATTGGAGCTACTGAGCGATCCGTCGCTTGTGTTCAAATTTGGTGAGTTTTCAGATGTGAACTACGAAGACCCCAACTTGAACATATCGATACCAGTATTCAGCATATCAGGAAATCATGATGATGCCTCAGGCGACACACTGCTAAGCCCGATTGATATCTTACAAATTAGCGGGCTGGTAAATCACTTCGGTAAAGTAATGGAAAGTGATAATATCGAAGTCACACCGCTCTTGTTTCAGAAAGGAAATACCAAGCTCGCTCTTTATGGACTGGCCTCTGTAAGAGACGAGCGGCTTTTCCGTACCTTCAAAGAGGGTAAAGTAAAGTTCAACGTGCCCGCCATTCGCGATGGCGAATGGTTCAACCTCATGTGTGTTCATCAAAATCATACAGGTCATACCAATACTGCCTTTCTTCCGGAACAATTCCTCCCGGACTTTCTTGATCTTGTTGTGTGGGGCCACGAGCACGAATGCATACCTCACCTTGTGCGCAACCCAACAAAAGGGTTTGACGTGCTGCAGCCGGGTTCTTCGGTTGCCACCTCATTATGTGATGCTGAATCGAAGGAGAAGCAGGTATTCATACTCGAAGTTCGGGCCGGAAAGCACCCTGACTTGACTAGTATTCCTTTGAAAACCGTCAGGCCCTTCATAATGCGAGATGTTTCTTTGAAAGACGTACCTGGTTTAAAGCCTCATGATAAAGACTCAATCACAAGTTATCTGCAACAGGAAGTCAAAGCTATGATAAATCAAGGACTTGAGCAAAAATCGGCCAGAAAACGTACAGCTGATGGAACGCAAGAAATTATACCGTCCTCTGATCTACCTCTGATTCGTTTGAGAGTGGATTATAGTGCTAAAAATGAAATTGGTTTAGACTACCAGGTAGAAAACCCCCGAAGATTTAGCAACCGTTTCGTTGGCCAAGTAGCTAACACCAACAATGTCATTCAACTTTATAAGAAAAGATCAGGGTCTAAGAAACTCAAAGAACAGATGGATATGGAAGCTCTAGCAAGGGAGAGAGACAGCAGTGTTGGAGTGCAAACCATGGTTAAAGGATTACTAAAATCCATGAACCTTTCTTTGCTGCCAGAGCTAGGAATGAACGAAGCTATTGGGAGATTTGTTGAGAAAGACGAGAAAACCGCTCTCAAAGACTACATTGACCGTGAAATCGACAACGAAGTCAAAATCCTTATCTCCAATCAGCAACTAGTGAACGTCGATGACATCCACGATCTAAAAAAGCTAGTGAAGGAAGTAAGATCGGCAAACTCTCTTGCTTCACACAAACACCCTTTCAACGACCACGAGTTGGCAGCGGCGTCCATTGTGTCGAATCAACCTGCAGAATTAGATCCGGACTTTGCTATCGAAACTGCATCAGCGCGGATTCCTTTGCCATCAAAAGTCACAAGAACGCCTCGTTTCACGACTACGAAAACAAGAGCTCGCGACCAGCACACACTAAGTGCCGAAGTGATACACTCTGAAGAAAGCGACCAAGAATTCTCGCCAATGGAGATAGATGATGTACAAGAAGATCACCAAGAATTTTCTAGCGGTGCGTCGGGACGCGAAACTCAATCTCTTGAAGGCACATCAGATAAAAAGCGCGCTTCAAAGAAAGGTACACAAAGCCGTAAAGCTCAACCTAAACTGGCAAGACAGAAAACACCCAAGACAAATATGCTGAATTCACTACTAGCTCGGAAGAGAGGATAGTTAACAAAAGTTGCGCAGCTTTATGATGGTTCAATGTCACACGGCGTATCATTGTATACGTATAACCACTGCCATAATGATGTTTCGTCCAAGTCTGATGATTTGACCATTGAATGTTGGTAGAAGGCCCAACGACAGGTTAAAATGCAGAACGAGCCGCTAGTAAAGGTCGACGTGGATGAAACTGAAGATACAGAGTGGAATGATATTTTGAGACAGCACGGCGTTATCCCTCAGAGACCCCCTTCCCCTACTGCTCAGCTCGAAGAGGCTTTGGAAGAAGCGCTTGCGAAACAGCACGAAAATCGGCTGGAGGGGCTCGACTTCTCCGATCTAGAGGAACTGGAAAACGAAGAGGATGAAGAGTTTCTGGATATTTATAGGAGGAAGAGGATGGCAGAGATTCAAAAATTGCAAGCGAAATCCAAATTTGGTCAGGTATTTCACATCAATAAACCCGAGTACAACAAAGAGATTACAGAGTGCAGTATGGGGTCGAAGGAGAACGAGGATGACGGGGTTTATGTTTTTGTGCATATGTCCCTTGAAAGCAAAATGCAGAGCAGAATACTTTCAAGTCTTTTCGGACAGGCTGCTAAAAAGTTCCCACAGATCAAGTTCGTCGATATTCCTGCTAATAGAGCTATAGAAAACTACCCTGAAAATAACTGCCCGACATTGATTGTGTACTACCGTGGCCAAGTGCTCAAAAACCTGGTTACGCTGCTTGAACTTGGAGGCAATGACACCAACATAACTGACCTTGAGAATCTCATGGTAAAGGTAGGCGCAGTTGACGAAAAGGATGAAAGGTTAGCAATTAATGCTGATGATGACGAAGCTAGAGAGGAAAGAGCGAATCGCTACACAAGGAAAGGAATAAAGTCCGGTATTACGGGGAAATTCAACCTTGGAGTCGGTAGAGACAGCGACGATGATGACTTTTTTGACTAATTACTGAACCTGCTAGCAGCCCTAAAAGTTACATTATGATAGAGTTCAATAAATGAGATGAAATGCAGATGCGGGGAACTTGTGACTAGCCGATTTGGCGGATGACGTAGAAAAGTAAATATGCTTGTTGCCGAAGGACGTCTTCTTCTGTGATGCTAACGATCATAGTGTCGTTGAACCGGAACCACTGACCACCCGGTATCTTACACATGCACGTGTAGTGGCCTTGGTTCACAGAGCCTTCCTGCGAGATTACAGCTACCAGTTCGTACATCATATCTGGCACCGAGAGGGCTTCACTATGATGACAAAAGGGTGCCATATTGAGGTATGCAGGATACGTTATCTCTCCGTTGAGTTTCACGTTATTGCCATTCATTAGATGCTCGAATCTCTTAAGCTGCAAAACCAAAACTGGAGGGAGCTTTGCTATAGTCATTTGCTTGATTGGATTTTGCACTGATCCACAGCTGGAGCAATGATGGTTAAAGTCGGTGAGCCTTTCTCCTTTGTGGAAACTCTGAAGACACTCTACCAGCGTTGATTTGTTTTTTATATCAAGCGACAGGTCCATCATGGGGTCGAAAGTAATGTTGCTACCGTCGTGGCAGTCCGTGCAAAGAATTGAGTTCCTGAGCGTACCTTGGAAAGCAGTGTGTAGGATACAGATACAGTTCTCAGCTTTCCCATTGGTTTTCTGCCCGACCCTGACATGATCTGCGTGTAGTTGATTAAGAAAGAACTGCAAAAACTCGTGAGCATCCTGCTGTGAGTAACCTGCCAGATTTTTGTTCGTTTTCCAAGAGCAAAGAAGCAAATCAACGAAGCCACGTTGTTGCGAAGTAAACGTCGCATCAGTTGTTGCTCCATAAAAGTTCACCACGATTTGATCTAAAGCACAGGAAAAACACGACGAGCTGTCTTGAATGTCGCAACGAGAATAGTGATTTTGGTTCATACACTGTTTAAGGACGTACGGGTTGTGAACTAGCGTCTGGATAATGCTACTCATGAAACAAGTTGACCCCATGTTAACTAGACCGCACAGGCCATCTCTGCCTTTTGCCACAGGCAAGCTGCTTTTCACAGATATATCGTCCCAGTACTTTACAAGCGTAGAATTGGTCAATGTTTCATTGCCACCTACATAGTCGCCACATTTGAAGCAGAACAAAAGCCCGTTGCTAGAGTTCACTCCAAAAATATGTCCTGCCTTTTTGCTGTGAAGCGCGAAATGGTTTTTGTTCCAGCAGCCGCATACTCCACATTGCAGACACATGAATGTTGATCCACAATTGATTTCTAGGCACTCAGAACACCTCATTGAGTGTAAGTGTCTGTTCTGAAAGCTGCTGTGCTCGATGATATATCGAATCATGTTGTAGGCCCTCAGCACCCCATCACGAGTCTTTTCATTTCGGAATATCTGATCCAAGTGCTGACAGCTCATGTTTGAAACGACGCTGCTGCCTATAATGCCTTGAATAAGCTATATATAACTCGGAGTATCGAATTGATCTTGTTAATCTCGGTCTTAGACTAAACATTTTTTCAACACAATTTCAGATCAAGCTCACTTGCTATCTTGAATAATTATCGAGCAAAGAACAAACTGCGATGACCATAAAGGTTTTAATGCTTCATGGGTACGCCCAGTCCGGGCCCATATTTTATGCAAAGAGCAGTGGTCTCCGCAAATCTCTTGCCAAGCTAGGCTACGAACTATACTATCCATCTGCTCCTTCAAGAATACCGAGCGTAGATATTAGCGGCGTCGATGATCTGGCCTCGGTTTTTAACACCAATGCTGGCACCGAGAATATTTTCGGCTGGTGGTTGAAAGACCCGCACGACCAATATAAGGTGCCACAGTCAACCAAAGATTTTTTACACGACTACATTGTGGAGAATGGTCCTTTCGATGGAATTGCTGGCTTCAGTCAGGGCGCCGGTTACGCTGGGTATCTCTGCACGAATGTACGTCAACTGCTGGGATTAACTGCGGAGCAACAGCCAGACTTTAAGTTTTTTATAAGCTTCAGTGGCTTTCGGATGGACCCCGAGTGGTTCCAAGAACAGTATGACCAGCATCCAATCACGGTGCCATCCTTACACGTGATGGGTGAGCTGGACACCGTAGTGGAGAGCTCCCGAGTTATGAGGCTTTACGATTCCTGTGCGGAAGACACCAGGTCGCTCCTGAAGCACCCTGGCGGCCATTTCGTTCCAAATGGCAAAGGTTTCGTCAGCAAAGTCGCCAACTGGCTTCAATTGGCAGGCGAAGCCCCAGAACCAAAGTCCACCAGCGAGACCCCGCGGAACCTGGAACAGCCTGACCTGGGCGACGACCTGCTTGACGCAATTGACGGGCTGGGCAAGGCATAGCGAATTAGATACAGCTACCTAAGTTATAGAGTGAAAACACTGCAAGTTTCCATCGCGAAACGAAGTAACCGGCGCCCGTGAGGAGAAGTGCATTTGGCATGTACTTTGGTCAGTAAGTGCGCTGACAAGCCGCTATATCGAAGGGTAAATGCGGCGTTCAAAGGCACGTACAGATCATCGAAGTCGCGGCCGGCTTCAGCTATCACAATTCAAATACATCGTAGTGTAAGTCAGCAAAGCTTGTGCTACCATCTTCAAATGGTTCCCGCGGCATAATTACCGTAAAAGCGCATATACAAACCTCAAAACGTCTCGTCATAACACTGCTCTAGCAACATCGTCGCAGTGGTTGCGGACATGAACTGTAGTTAACTAGCCACGATTACAACAGTACCAAAACTGGTTTGGCATTATTATCCACCTCGAGATGGGGGGTGGGGAAGGTTCATCTTGCACAGTTCAACCACTTATAGGTTTGACCCAAAATCTTCAAATGGAGACTATTTTCCATCTTTATCTATGGAAACTAGGGGTTATCAGCTCGGAGCCTTCATACCCACACATCCTTCACGTGTAATTAAGCGCAGGGGACCGCGATTTTTTGGTATCTCATTTTAATTGATAAGTAGGAAAAGCCAGATACAAATTGTGTAAGCTGGCCAAAGACTTCCTCACGCATCTTAGCAACTCAATTGAGATTGGGGAGATGAAGAAAAGCTCTATTAAGTTAATCCAGATTGTCTGCGCGATCACCTGGTGCTTGTTTGCTGCTGGTCCAATCTTTGGGTTTGCAGCTCTTAAGCCTATTTTGGTAGACCAAGGAGTATACTCAGAGTTGTGCCACCCCGAAGAAAATACCTTTCAGACCACAAAGGCAAATGACGTCTCGCTTCCTTGCACAGCTCAGGATCTGAAGCTGAATTTTATGTTCACGGTGGGAGCGGGCACTACCAACGTAGCGGCACTTTTAGTTGGTTGGGTGTTGGACTTGAAAGGACCTAGAGTGTGCGGCTTCGTGGGATCTGCACTGTTGGCATTGGGATCCTTAAGCCTTGCTTGGAGTCATAAAATATCGCTGCTGGACCCCTACATTACTGGCTACACCTTGCTTGCTATCGGCGGGCCTTTCGTGTTTATCTCAACATTCCAGTTGGCCAACAGCTTCCCTAAACGTTCTGGTACGATTTTGGCGCTTATTACGGGTGCTTTCGACACTTCTTCGGCGCTGTTCTTTTTCTATCGGCTCTCGTATCAGAACTGGACTCACGATTTGACTTTGAAAAGATTCTTTACAGGATACCTGATAGTTCCAGTTTTTATTTCCATCTGCCAGCTTCTTGTAATGCCAAAAGAATCCTACAAGTCACTCGGTGCAGTACAAAAACTAGAGGTCGAGGGTCTTGACATGGAAGGAAATCTTCCCGAAGGCGAGGATGGTTCCCATATCATTCCAGATGAAAATGAGAGACAGTCTTTGCTCTCAGCTCATTCCTCAAGTATCCGTCCAGTTCTCTCCAATTCTCGCCGCAAGTCGGTGTGGGAAAACTATGTTGAGGCAAAGTTGGAGAAGAAGACCAACGGTATTTTCGGAGTTTTGCACGGACTTCCTGCTAAGAAGCAGATAAAAAGCCTTTGGTTCGTATTGATGTTGGCGTTCACAGTTGTTTGCATGCTCAGAATCAACTACTTTGTAGCCACAATCAGATCCCAAGAGGAATATCTTCTGGGTAGTCACAAGAAAGCTGAGAAGATGAACGCCATATTTGATGTTGCGCTACCACTTGGTGGTGTTGTATCAATTCCATTCATCGGCCTCGTGCTGGACAACTGCTCAACGTTGACAGCCATGACAACCGTGGCATTGATCTCTGTCACCATTGGTGTGCTCGGGTTGTTGCGTTCCTTTGCCCTAAACTTGTTAGGAATATTGATGCTTGTTGCTTACAGACCATTCTACTACACCGTTGTCTCCGACTACTGTGCCAAGGTATTCGGATTTGACACATTTGGGACTGTCTACGGCTTACTTATGTGCATTTCCGGCATACTTAACATGTCCCAAAGTTTCTTGGATAAAACCACGCACAAGACTTTTAAGATGGACCCTACTCCTGTGAATTCGATTCTTGTTGCCTTGACTGTGATCACCGCCTCCAGCCTACTGTATTTTGTGAAGCGGGAGAGCAAAGCTCGACTGGAGAAAATGCACACTTTAGAGCAATTAGGTATGGCCCAAGATTCTTCCGAGGACAGCCAGTTAGAATATGGAACGTAGCTCATATTACTACCATAGATATAGAAGAGCCTGTCTTGCGGTTATTTAATATTCGCCTGATATATATTTGGTCACTATATAACAAGTGCATTATCATGAGATCAAAAATTTTGATATTTTAATTCGGTCTGCTCAAGAAGAATTAAACTGTCTTAAGGGTGCACGATCAGACGATTACATCTCACGTCCTTTCAGTCACATTTAACAATTACAAACAATTGGGAGAATTGATGCAGCTACTAGCAAATGATTCAAGGGGGAATCAGAACGCCATGGAATTGACTTTAAATAGACCCAGTTGTAATAGCGCCTATAGTGGAGAAATACCACCTAGTATTTCCCGGGACAAAGACCTTGGCAGTGACTCTAAGCGATGCGACTTGGAAATAAATATGGGCAACTCAGAACAATTTGAACAGATCAAAAGCAAGAGGCGGTTACTTTCGCAGGAAAGCGCTGCTTTGAAGCATATTGTTAAGCCATTAGAATTTGAGTCCTACGAAGACTTCTTCTTGCTTAATAAATTCAAGAAGGGCGTGTCTGAAAGTGGGAAGGTTGATGTTGAAGGCATCAAGAGCAGGATCACAGGGGTGTATTATGAAAAGATCAAAAGAGGAGCCAATGGCCAGGTTTCCGACAGTGAACTTCAATCAGAAGACGAGAAAAGCAAAAAGGGTTCAGAGTTTCGGCCCAAAAGAAGGACCACAAGGTCTCAATTAAATAAGCAAAAGGTCCTGGCGTCGAGAAACTCTAGTGCCTCTCTAAGCCCAACACCGGAACAGCGGAAGCCTGCTTTGTTAGATGCTAGCATATCGGTAAACAGCATAATACCATCAAATAACAGCGATGGTAACATACGAAGGTCTTCTCGGTTATCGCTTAAAGAGAAAGAGATCTTGGAAAGAAAGGCTTTGATGTTAGAGCGGGCAGGAACAGAGGCTGCAGCTCCTCAAATATTAGACCTCTTCGAATCAATTGTTCCGAAAATTTTAGAACCCGTGCGGAGGTCTGATTGGATCCTACCAAGCAAATGTCGGTTTATACCCGAGAAGTTTGCGCCAATAAAGCATACCCCAGAACAAATCAGAATTAATGACCTGATTCACAATGGAAGGATACGGAAAATTATGACACGGTTCAAGGGTGGATTGGCAGGTGTTAGGAAAAAGGATTGGGAGTTGACGGCAGAGAAAGAATCGCAGGGAAGTACAGCATCATAACTCCGACATCCGAGCACTTCATTATACAGCATTATCTTTGTTATTTATCAAATGTTTCATTCTTCACGTAAAATTAGCGTAATGTTCAGGGACTTCGTCTTTGACACCCATATTCTGTTGGCGTAAATTTAGCCATGTCACCGACGAGAAGTTACTGTCATTCTGTGTTTGGCTAGGAATGTCCGACTTTTCAGTAACGATAAGTGAAATTGCGTCAAACCCGCCGGCCCCTGGAACCACGCCTGTAAGAACGCCTTTCAAATTTAAGGATTGATCCAAAAGTTGAGTTTGAACTAAAGGTTCGATGTCAGCACCCGACTCATTAGTAATGAGGCGAAACTTCGACCTGATTTGCTCAACTGCCTGTCTGATCTGCCTAAAAATATCATAGCTTTCAAAATCGGTTCCAGAGTTAAGCGATTCCAGCATGGAGCTGTATTCTGAGGGAGACTCCTTAGATAAGCTTACAAGCTTGCCAATCCCTTCAATAAAGCTCACATTTCCTTGGTTGATTTTCTGGTATATTTCAAGGCTTCTGGGAATGTTCTGCTGATACCATGTTTTGACTTTTGCGACAAGCTTGGTGGTCTCAGAACCATTGTTGACATCGCCCATGATTAGGCGAAGTCCAGGTGGGAGTGTAATGTTCTCGTGCATAAATTTCCAATCGGTCTCATCAATTAGTTGTCGAAGAGCTTGACCGTAATGTAATGAATCTGCTGCTGGGAGCTTGTTGATAAGCTCCGGGTCGAATCTTTGGTACATAACAGAACCAAAGACCGCAGCCGCAACATCGAAGCCACTTCCAACTTTCCCTTGAGCTTGGCAATGAGCAACTTGTGATAGATTGTGTATTGTGACTAAATCCTCCTCAGCACCCACATCGAGATTTGGCTTGAAAATTGATAAAAGGGCAGAAACGAGAACTGTTACCAACCCTGCTGAGGAGCCAAGTCCTGTTTTTGGGACTTTTGTAATTGTTTCGTCGTGAAAACGGAATTCTTTGTAGCTATTCCTTTTGAGTATGCTGGTACCGACTGAATGGTAACCAGGGTCCGAATAAATTTCAACCAATATGTCGCCCATTCTATTGGGAGCTGGTTGGCAGTAGTTCATGATGACCTCGACAACCTTTTCAGCAAAGGGATTCTTACGACCGTCTAGCTCGCGAACAACAAACGGCGCTTCGCCCTCGACCATATAATTCCATTCATCGTTATTAAACTGGGAGCTCTTGATTGTAATTTTGAAGCCTTTTTTGTCACACGGCGCAGCTTGAGACACCACTGCATGCATACGCGATGACAATGCGACCACGTAGGACCGATATTGAGGGTCCAAGACAAGGTACCCGCCAACAAGCAATGCTTTACCAGGTGCGCTGAATGCTTTCTTTACCATTTCATCAATTTTTCTATAACAAATCCAGGGTATTCAGTGAGTTTGAAGCCTTTCAGCAACTGTTAATGCTTCTCGTTTAAAGATAATTCAAATTTCAGGTTTTAATTTTAGGACGGCGCTCAGCGCTCAAGAGTGAAAAAAATGGACACTGATTTTTTGTAAGTTGCCGACGTTATGAGCTAGAAAAACCTGGCCAGTCTCATCGTTTTGATTACGACGGTTATATACGGGACTTTCGTCCTTTTCTACTTAGGCGAGAACGCAGTTTACGCCTAGACAGGGAATAAAGTGTTTTATTCATAGGTATGGCGTCTTCGACTTCGTCGTCACTTGAAGATGTAGTGCAGCTAATATCAGTTTCCGAAAGAGAACTGAAAGAATCAGTGGTTGCTGACAGGGTGAAATTACTCTGGGTAAATTCAGGGCGAGATTGATTTCTTGTGGAGCCTTCGTAGGTTGTGTTGATATTTTTGGCACCAGCTTTAGAAAAGAGGTCCTTCAGTAATTTATCTAAACTGTCTTTTTTGAAAGGAAAGCTTCCTGGCGTTGCAGCAATGTCGAATGTTTGAGTAACTGAATCAATATCGGCTGAAGACGCGGAATCAGGGCTTTGTGATGAAACTGTGGAGCTCCCCAAGGCAGAACTGCTGCTTGAGACTGCTGAGCCCGTCAGAGACACAGAGCTCTTCAAATTCTCTTCTTTTCGACGTTTTTCATTTTCAAACGAGTTATCATTCTCAATACCTCTATCGATATGCACTTTTTCGTCCCCGATAGCGGGTTTTCCGGCACGTCCCCCTTCCTCAGTGTCAGAATTACTTGCCGAAGAAATTTCAAGGAGTGATGATGGAGTGTTATCGCTTACAGAGATTTCTGACTCGTTATTCGCCGACCGAAAACTGCTGTCAGGGTGCTCTGTATCATCTGATTCTTCAGAATCCTGCCAATCACTAGAGATGTTTTCAAAATGACCAATCCCCAAACCACTTTGTTCCGATTCGAGGGCTGACTGCTCGGAGCTGGTATCTGTACTTATATCAGCATCGAATACAAAATCCGGAACTTCCAAACGCCTGGAACTGTACCGAATGTTTGATGCAGCTCTGTCTTTGGCTTTAGCTGCGACACTTAGAAGGGTTGACTTGGCGGTTGAATACAGATCGTGAGGCTTCGAAATAATGTTTGCTCTTGTTTCGTAAGGAGTCTCCCAAAATGAAAGCCGGGGCACGAAATTTAACGATTTCCATTTATCGCCAATATGCGGAAGAAACCTGTGCTCCCAGTACAGTCTCTTGTCCTTGAACCCTTTTTTGTTGAAGAATCTGAAAAAAGAGTATCTTCGTTTTTTTCTATTATTTGATAGCGTCTCAGCAAAGCTTTCCGAATAAAGTCTCTTGACGGGAGAATCGAAGCCTTGTGATGCTTCACCAGCAGTTTTGCTTTCTACACCTTCCCCCGCTAAATCTCCATTTTTCTGCGAAAAACCAGGGCACGCGCTACTAGCCAAAAGTCGGTCAGTGCTGCTTGTTTGTTGAAGCACAACTTCAACGTTACCGTCATCATAGTCCTGAGTTATATTGGCAATTGCCGAAAAAAAGGTAGGTTGTTCCTCATCACTCTCTGGACAGGATACTACTGGCTCTGTTATAATAGCTCCACAAACAGAAGCTTCTCTGTAATTGTCCATTTCCTCCACACATAAGTTTTCGCTAGATGCTGAAGCGGCGTCTTTTTCTTTCTCTGGAATCTGCTCTCCTTGTGCAAAATCACTGCCAAGAAATGACGTGACATATTCCTCTATTTCTTTATCATTGCAGGGTGAAGCACTTTGTTCAAAGTATTGCCTTGAATTGACAGCTTCAAGCCGCTCCTCTAGAACTTTAGCGCTTTTGATTGACACTGGATCAGGAGACTGCAGTTGCGTGTCACCTTCTTGAGTAATATACAGTTTGTCAGACGCGCTGACAGGACTCGAAATCAAATTGGGTCCCTCGAAACACTCTGACACAGAAGCCGGTGCTTGCAATTTTTTTTCAATGCGGCTATTTTTAGGGTCTTTACTTGTGAAGGTTTTCTTGCCAGAATCATCAACGTCGTTTACATTGTCATTATTATTTCTTCCAAAATTGCTGCTGTTGCTAATATTCAATGCTTCGTTAATGTTCACCTTCTCGGGGCACACTTTAGCTTTCCCAATTTCGCCCGCGTCACTCTGGTTGTCATCCAAGGCCATATGCGGCAAGCACTCCTTAGCTAGGTTTTTATCAGCCTCTTGAGTTACTTCCTGAGTGATCGAAGAATTACTATTCGCGACGTTTTTGGTTTGGTGGGAAGGGCCTGTTTCAAAGACTGCCATGACTTTTTGAAGATTTTGAATTTCAAGTTCAGGTTCTTCTCGCTGGAATGGGTCGGTTTCAAATGGGGAAACATATTCATCGATAGCGTCTTTTTCCATTTTCGATACGCTTTCCTTCTCATCTGAGCTGCTATAATATGAATCAAAATATACCAAAGCGTGCTCTCTAGCTTTTAGAGCCTTACTTTCAAATGTATGGCTGACAGGCTTTTGTTCCTGTTTCGTTACAGAGCTCTCTTCTTTTGCAACTAAATTCTCAGGATTGCACGAAAAGTATGCAGAATCGTTGATGAACGATGATATTTCACCTTGATCGATACTATGGAGATGAAACGAATCTTCAGCGAACACGGTATTCAACATCTCATTTTGCTCTTTATGTTTTGTGTTCAGACCCTCACTTACTTCATCATCTTCTGAAATCATAACTGTTGAGTCAACTCCCTGCTCTTCGTGAAGTGACATTTTCTCGTCGTCCAGACTTTTGAGTATGTGTTTGACTGCCATCTCGTCACGTTTGCTATCAACAAGATTTCCAGGCGTACTGCTAGTGGCTTCGGATTTTTGGGGTGCATGTCCTGGATCACTGATATCCCTCAAACCGTAATTTCCGTTAGATCCTATTCCATTGTTTTCTATGATTGAAGGGGAAGGCTCAGCATTCACTGCCTGATTTCTATCGATTTGATCCATGGCGCGACATGCAATATCCTCATAGCTGTAAGATTCATTCGCCTCGTCCTCGGCCGATAATATTCCCCTTACTATGGTTACCTCGTGGTCGTCGCGACCATCAGAATCGAAAGTGTGATGCTCTTCTTGATCATTGCCTGTATCGCGGTCATCGCCTTCATCACCAACAACTCCAAGATCTTCTTCAATGTCAACTTCAAAACCTTTTTCTTGTCCGTATTCGTCTTGATCCGTGTCCTCATCCCCCACTTCAACATCTTCTACCTGAATGGAGCTTCCAGTAAATACAGGATTGAGGGACTCCCCAGTTTTATTTGCAATATCATTTCCGATCTTGATTTCATCATTTTCTTCATCCTCTTCGTCACGTCTATCCTCGACACCGACCTCTTCCTCATTCTCATTCTCATTCTCATTCTCATTCTCATCCTCAACCTCATCCTCATCCTCACTCTCATCCTCATCAATTACGCTTTCATCTCCATCTCCATTTACGTTTTCAACTTGATCTGGGTTTTCTTCTCCGCTGCTTGAACTTAGTGTGATGTCAACTTCACTTGAGTCGTGCATTTCGTCAAAACTCTTGCTGCTGTTCTCCAAATCATCACTACCTTCATCTGAAGACGTAGCTGGGCGTTCAAGTTTGCTAAGGTCGTGATTTTGACTTGACACTGGAACCGATGAGCTGGAGCGCTCGCTTTCCTCGTCGCTTAGCATTATTATTACGTCATCACCCTCAGCGATTCCAGCATCGTTCTGACTGTCACTGGCAGCGCCGTCTTCGGGACCGGGTGCCGGACCTTCTAGATCCGAGTGTTCCCCGTACTGATCACTGGACCTTGAAGCTGTCGAGGAGTTAGCCCTCTCGGTGAAAGCTAAACTATCATTCAGCGTATCTTCGTAATTCTTGAACGATGTATCTGTTCCATAACGCTCGGATTCATCCCGGCTATTGCTAGACTCTATACTGGCAGACTTAAATTCATCCGGCTGTCTCAAAAGCAAGTCGACGTACTTTTCGCGTACTTGTGATCTTTTCCTCTGCTCTTCAAGACTTTTCTCAAATCTGAGTTCGTCTTCATTCATTAACTTCAACAAATTTTTGCCTCTGTTTATGAAGGACTGAGCCCAAGTGAGAGCTTCAGAGCTGTTATCATTGAGCTTAGAATCCCATTGACTGCTAAGTGAGCTTAGCGGTTTGGAAACCCTTTTTTCTATGCTTCGCAATTCTTTGAACGGCTGATGTTCCTTCCCAAGCTTTCTTCTTCTAAAAGCAGAGTTATAGCGCACTAAACCCTTTCTTGGCAAGTTTGATCTCGGAAAAGTGAGATTCTTATCCCGATTGTGGTCACTCATTACACTAAAGGCTCTTTCCTGCTCTTGACTTCGACTATAGTGCATTAATAATTTAAAGAATCAATTATCCTAAATTCAAAAATACTAATTGGTGCAAGAAAACATCTAACAAAACGGCAGGTGAAGAAGTAGTTGAAAAGATATGTCCGACAAGCACATGACGAATCCGATATGCTTCAGCTACTTTGATCCGTTCAATGCCTTTGGTAGCATACGGAATGAACTAGAGGATAGGTTGCCATTCAGAAATTTACACTGGAAACCTTCCAATCAAAACTTGAGAACTATAGCTCAACTACCCATTGAGATTATACCAGAGACTGATGAGAGCATGAGCAAGTACGGGTCGAAACCTCTTATAATGTTTCTGGTAATCATATGTACTTCAATCGATGATTACAGAGCAAAGGTACGCCCGCTTATTCGGCAATGGTTGCCGCCCCCAGGGAGCATTAGCGACACGGCATCTAACAACTCCGAGGCCCCTGCTAAAAGAATTGTCTTGCTGCATTCAAACTCAGATATATCTGAGACCAATTTGTTCAAAACAGTCTCGTTTTATGATAAGTTTAGCAAGGATTTTCCATTCTTAAGCGCGATCGAAGTTAAATCTATTTACAAGTCTGAAAAAGAGAAAGCAGACTTTTGGAACAGCACAGTCAATCAACTCAGGAAATACACCATGGAGGTTTTCCAACAGCGGCTTGGGTACCTGGAAACTAAATTACGGAAAGTGCCAGAAGGGAATACAATGGAACTTGCTTCTCTTCAGGAAAGTATTTTGAATTTATTTTTGGCTTTTCACTTAAATGATGAAACTTCAAGAGAGCTAGAGAGCTTGAGGCATACGCTTTTTACCCAGTTAGGCCCCAAACTGGACAAAGGAGAGCTCGAGGTACCGTTTCGATTCACTAATACAGAACTGGACGTTGGTAAAGACTCTATCGCATTCCAACTGGCCAAGAAAAATCTCACCGTCTACCAGTTAAACAGATTCTTTTTCATTAAACAGTGTGAGTTAATACAAAAAAGCTACAAACTGACAGCAAGGAATTTACGGCTATACCAGCTTGTAAGGTCTTTTTTATGGGTAATTCAGAATGAGTTCTGTGATTCCCCAATGATAGCGCAGTTTAAATACTCTTTTCTGGAAAGCTTGAACCACGCCGGTGTATTTGATGTGGAGCAGACAAGCACTTACCGTGAGATCAAGGCAGACTTCGAAATAATTCAAAGAGACTGCTGGCTCGACATGGCTTTTGGTTTGCATTCATTCCGTTTGAACGGTAGAAACTACTCTCCTAGAAAAGTTATTTGCAATGTAGACGATTTGAAGAGCTCCTTTGAGAACGAGGACGTATTCCAATTATCTTTTCTTGAAAGAACGAAAAACATTATAACGCTTCTAACCGAGTGCGAGTCAAAAAGATATCGGATTGTAGATCTTTACTCAGTTGAAGTTGCTTTACTATATCATCAAAGAGGAGAATATCAGAAAGCAATCGATATTTTACAGTCTTGTCATGAATACTACAAGGATTCTGATTGGAATGAACTGGCGGTTAAGTTGTTAGAATGCTTCGTGGATTGCTTAATCAAGTGTCCTGAAAAGCATACTATCACTTTAGGCGAAGAAAACATACCCGTTGCGACTGTTTTGAGCAACTCTATCCTGGATTTATTAGCATCAACACAGTCGGACGAACGGAAAGCATTTTGGTGGGACCTTTTTCTCAGTTTAAACAAGAATGGGGGCGACAGCTTAATGTACCCGCTTGACAACCTTTTTGAGATTAAAGTTGAAAACGAGCTTTTCATTACAAAGCCTAACGTGTATGCTTTGCGTGTCAAAGTTTTCAGTCAGAAGCTGCCACAGGACGTGTCGGTGGCAACTATGAGGGTTTTGTTAAAAAACAATTTAGACAGGTTCCTCGAGTTCAAGCTCACGAGCGCCGTCATCCATCCTGGAGAAAATGAAGTTTACCTTGAAGCTACCGAGATTTCATTTGGAAGCTTTGAGATAGTTAGCGCTGAAAATACTGTTGGTAACACAATTTTTTGCAAAGAGTTCTCAGGTCCTTGTGCTTCCATCTCGTTAGTCAAGCCGCTCTCTTCGCAAAATTTTGATGTCGCCATCTTGCCTTCTAAACACTTGGAACTTACAAAGAACTCGATTCACCTGAAATACTCCAATGCCAACATACCCGAGCGATTCAAATTAGTTCTAACTATCATTACCCCTCAAGGCGAAACGTACCCCCCTGTCGCTTTTAGCGCCGATGGGAAGAACCTATCTGTCACAATTACAGACTTTGACACATCGCATTTTGAATATTTTATTTTGCGTCCTACTGATGAATTTATGCTGAAACAGGAGCTCTACTTCAATACTACTGCGTCTCCTGGCCAAAAGTTTTACGAATATAAAGCTGAAAAAGTGAGCTGCGCTCTTCCTTTGAGCATATCCGTGGAAGACATAGCTCGAGAAAACTGCTTTTACTTCAAGTTTTTGATCTCGCCTTCACTTCCAACCGAGCCAGTTTTACTATACAAATCCTTCCTTGAATCGTGCGAGCCAAGCAAGTACACCATAAATGGAGGCTTTGAACCAGAATGTCCTCTCTTGCTCAGAAACAAATTCAACGATACGTGCTTGAGCTTTTTCAAAATTGCAGCTCAAGGCGATGCAAAGCTTGACAGCACTGACTTATTCCAGTTAAGAGTGCGCTTTAGTACGTTGAAAAGTCAAATAGATCACTTGGTGACAAGTGCCATCCTGATACAAGGTTACCCAGATATTGCCTCAAAGATGGAGCTATACCGGGACGTCTGGAACAGTTTTGTTCTGGGAACGCTTTCGTACGACTACAACCTATTTGAATCTGATAACCTGATAAAACTCACAGCCTCTAAAGAATCGGTAGATGCAGTACGAAAAATTTTAGCCACAAAGGTCCGCGATGAAGCCTTTTTGAAAGCTTCATCGCGATGCCTCTTTGAGCTTTATAAAGGCTTCAAGCTCTCGCTTATCGAAATCAAGGAGTATACTAAAGATCTCGAATCCTCGGAACTTTTAGTAGATGTGCATCTTCCTTCTCCCTCCAAGTTTTTTTCAGTGAATCTGAAAGTTGAAACTGCTGGCGAGAAGATCCTTCAAGTCGGTCAATTGCTTCCGGTCAATATCGAAATCGATGATCTCAGTAGTTGCTGGGCAAGCGAAAGCAAGCAGGAACAAAGTTACATTTTCGAGCTATCCAATTCCAATGAATGGATTATAAATGGCAAGAGGAGGTTTTGTCTTTGTCCCGGCAAAAGCACATATAAAGTCCATATGATTCCATTGAGAAGAGGGTATTTGAGATACCCCAGAGTTGAAATCTCTGAGGACGGCAAAAAAGCCCCAGAAGTTTACTACTCGAACATGCATGAAACAATTTTAATAGCTTGATAGATTTTAGAATAAATGAAAGTTTATACAGATTTCAAAGACTCCAATAGGGAGTATGGCTCCGGCTTCTGGCTTACTACTGTTGGGTTAAGGCCTTGTTTAAATAGACTTTTTTCTGTAGTAGGCCCGATGCATGCTATGTTAACAGGGCTTTTTTGTAGATATTCAACGATTTCTCCAGCACCTTGCGGGCTGAAGAATACGACCCATGAATTTGGATCATAACACTGCTCAAAGCGACGAAAGTTATCGTTAAGGGTCTTGGTCTGGTAAGTTACGAGCTCCCGGGAGCTAATACCAGCGGAAGTCAATTTTTTCGGTATTATATCCCTTCGAGTTTCACCCACGAGAAGCAAAACATCAGGCAAATGCAAAAGGTCCAAACCTTTCTCCTCTTTTAACTCGGATATTATTAGGTCTGCAAGAATATCACCGTTCCCCGCGTCAATCCCACCTCTAACGTTTTTGAATCCGCATCTCTCAAGAAATGAAGCAGTCGCAGGGCCAACAGTGTATACTACCTTGTTGTGCAGATCGTCACGCTGCTGCGCCGTGAGCCTTGGAATAATTGATTCATTCAAGCATTCCACGGTACGTTGTGAGCTTATGACAATATGGCGCAATTGGCGCAGATAGCTGTCATCCTGAAACAGAGTCAAACACTCATTGGGTAAGTGCTTATGTTCAATCAAGGGAACAAACACGGGAGTGAATCCATTCTCTTCGAATATATTTTGATAAGGGTCGATTGGGGTAGTTTTGTTTTTGAGCAAAATAACCTTCGCTCTGTCAGTCATCTGAAGGTTTTTATGTATTGCCAGGTATGGTTCTTTACCTCGTCTGATCTGTATTTTCATGTTTCGAAGAATATGAATTTTTATCTTAGAATGATTGATTTTTAATTTTACAGAACAGTCTATATTAATTACAATAGTTGTAGTTGACTTGAGCTTCATTCCCATTCCACAGTAGCAGGTGGCTTCGAGGTAATGTCGTAGGTAACTCTGGCGACACCGTCAACTTCGTTGACAATTCTGGAAGCGACCTTTTTCAAGAAATCGTGCTCGAAGGGGAACCAGTCAGCAGTCATGAAATCAGTGGTCTCGATGGCTCTTAGGGCAATCACTTGCTCATAGGTTCTCTGGTCGCCCATCACACCAACAGACTTAACTGGCAGTAAGCAGGCGAAAGCTTGGGAAATTTTGTTGTAGAGACCGGCCTTTCTGATTTCTTCAATGTAGATAAAGTCGGCCTTTCTGGCAATTTCAACTTGCTCTCTGGTAACCTCACCCAAGACACGGATGGCAATACCTGGACCAGGGAAAGGGTGTCTCCAGACCAATTCGTGGGAGATGCCAAGAAGTTCGCCCAAATGTCTTACCTCGTCCTTGAACAGCTCTCTCAGTGGCTCGATCAATTTCAGCTTCATGTCTTCCAAAAGCCCACCAACGTTATGGTGAGTCTTGATAGTTTGGGAAGGACCCTTGAAGGAAATAGACTCGATGACATCAGGGTACAGAGTTCCCTGTAACAAGAACTCAATTTCCTCGCCGCTTTTGGGCTGGATCTTGGCGGCCTCTCTCTCAAAGACGTGGATAAAAGTGTTACCAATGATCTTACGCTTCTTCTCAGGATCAGTGACACCCTTTAGTTTATCCAAAAACTCGTCACAGGCGTCGACGACAGTCAGATTAATTTTCAAACCTTCACCCAGAGTCTTCTTGACGTTGGCGGCCTCGTTCAGCCTCAGAACACCGTTGTCGACAAGAATTGCGTGAAATCTCTCGCCAATAGCCTCAGTCATAAGCTTGGCAGCAACGGTAGAGTCAACACCACCAGAAACAGCACCGATGACCTCAGCAGTAGGGCCAACAAGCTCTCTAATTCTCTTGATCTCAGTGTCGATAAAGTTTTCCATGGTCCAGTTCTGGTTGGCTTTGCAAATGTTGACGGCAAAGTTCTTCAGCAGAGTCTTACCTTGGGTGGAGTGAGTGACTTCTGGGTGGAACTGGATCCCGAAGATTGGCTTTTCTTCGTGGGTAATACCGCAGAAGGGAGAGTTGTCAGAGGTGGCGATGACCTTGTAACCGCTTGGAAGCCCGTGCAGCTTGTCACCGTGGGACATCCAGACACGAGAGTGGTCCATACCCTCGAATAGCGGACTGGAGGCATCCTCGACCTTCAGAGTCGCAGGCCCATACTCACGCTTCTCGCCACGAGCCACCTGCTTGCCGTTGATCCACGCCAGCTCCTGCATACCGTAGCAGATTCCCAAGATTGGGACGTCCAGCTTGAAAATGTCCATGTCGACGTGAGGAGCGCCCTCAGCGTACACGGAGTATGGACCACCCGACAGGATAACACCTTTTGGCTTCCAGCCCAGCTCTGAGATTTTCTGCGTGCATGGCAACATTTCAGCGTACACGTTGAATTCTCTGAGTCTTCTGGTGATAAGGTGGGAGTACTGCGACCCGAAGTCCAGCACCAAGATGGTGTCAAAAACGCTTGAGACTTGTTCAACGTCGGACATCTCTAATTCTTGAATAATGATTTGACGCGCCACGAAAACACTTTACGGAGATCTTTCTTCTTTCAGAAATTAGCTGATCTTCCTGGCTAACAAGCTAATTTGAGATTCGGATCAAGAACCACTACTGATGCTCTACTTTCTACTCATTCCCAGTTTTTGATAATTTATCAAAATTTTTCTTTCTTATCCAGCTTATATACTTTTTTTAAATGCGCGATGAACTCAGCGATGAGCCCATGAGTTAATGAGTTAACAATTTTCGAGTCATTGACTCTGATCTGCAAACCTAAAGGGCAGACCTGCGAACTCAGGGTTGGGACTCGAAAAAGATTGTAACTTGTTACTGATTTATTGTGTTTAGCGCAGCTAGAAGGTCGGTAGCTTCGCTTTTGATCGGCAATGAGAGGCACAGTCGAGGTCGCATCTTGGGCATTTTTAGACGTTTTGAAAATGTACACTTTGGCACGAAGCGATCGGAGAAGCCGCGATTGAGACCGATTAGTGCGGAGGGCACCTTGTGCAGGCGGCGCTCGGCGCGTTGCGCGGGGTTGAATTAAGAGCGTGCGGGTTGCCCGGGTGGTCTTCCGGGCCTGGACAATAACGGACGATGGACGTAGTATGCGGCGAGGGATATCTGTAGTCCATAGCTTTTATCTAAGCTTGGGTCTTGTGCGCAGAGTGGAGTTTAGCGCCGGACCAGTAGCTGTTTTTGTGTTGCCAGCATATGATAGAGGGTAGCTGGCATGTTTCTAATAGAGTCTAGGTGTTGTCACAAGCATGGGGAAGGGAAGTGCGCATATAAGTAGCGGTAGCAGCGAGCTGTACGGTTGGAAGCGCAAATAGGGCTGCATACGCAGGAACCTGTGCTGGAGCGCTGTCCGCGCCCATATCGGCCCGACGTTCAATTGCCTGTGAAAAACACACGAAACCACGTATGATTGATATCGAGTTGGACGCAGAAGGCTGCGTGATTTATTTCAGAAAGAGTGCGTGTTCACGACAGTAGCTGGATGTGGAGCTTCACAATTAACCGGTGTTCCGCTCTGAGCTCGTTCGCAGAAGCTCCCCAGCTAATGATTGTAGTTTTCAAATGTGGTGGGCCAGGCCTTGAACTGCGCTGGCGTATAATTTGAATGCACGTTAGCCGCTGTCTTATTTAAACATGCAGCAGTCGATGATAAAGGTCTCAGGAGATCATAATCATACCGTCAGCTAGCCGCCGTAACAACGAAAACAACCCTAGCGGACGCACCTGGTTAACTGGTAGTCAATAGACACTTTCTAGGGCTTGAATAAATAGTCTGAGACCTCCCACAAGACTGTGCCGCCAGACTTCGCCTATTATCCTAGTTATATTCAATGGCGACCTTTTTCGAACAGCTAGCAATTTATATAAACATCCATCTTAACTGGCGACAAAGAAACCCAGAAATCAAAGGCTCAAGAAAGCGTATATTGCATTCTACTGCACCAAGTCTACCTGGTACTTTTAATAAGATATTTTCAAGATGCAAACCTTCAGATGGAAGCTGTTTGAATCCGATCTTAGATCTGCTGACACTTTAAAAGACTTGAAACCCAGATAGCAGTCACACCGATATGTTCAAGCCCAACATATCTGCAACACTGATTCAATATGCCATATTTGGGGTTTAGCAGTAGTCGTGGCTGGTGGCTTAATCTGTGAATACGAATTACGAGGAGTCTACAACGGGCATACAACTAGCAACATTAGCAAAACTACACCATATAAGGGCGCAGGTGTATCTTACCGGATGCGCTTGCACGGGCAGCTTGTCGGCTGCCAGCAAGAATTGTCTTACGCGCTAAATTGTTGAGCTTCTTCTGCGAGTAAGAACAATCATGTCCTGAACATTACCAAAAGGTTTATCAGTGACGCGTTGCAGCAGCAAATACCAGGACTGGGTATTCCATCTGACTGCAGCCCTACGGAAAGTGCAACCGTAGGTAGCAACGAGATTTTGAGCTTCAAAAACGCTTATTATTGCGCCGGTTTCACAGGAAAGCAACCACTATCATGGATATGCATCGGGAGCCAAATTGCGCACCTTGAATTTGACATCACAAAGATGTTGCATCTTCAACACCGAAAGGCCAAGAACCTTTTACATGGTTTCTGCCCGTGTTCGGGCAACTTTCGCTTTAAGATCAAAAAGTTCCTGCAATTAAGCTCTCCACCACTACGAAGGTCCAGCACAAAAGTCATCGACAAATGGCTTTCAGAACAACTTTGCACGTCAGTGGGTTTCCACGAGGAGTCAGGACTAGGGATCTGGCTCCCGACTTCGAAAGGTTCGTATATTTCATGCTCTTTTCCACGACTATAGCAGACTCAACTAACAAGTGACCAAACCAGCATAGGGAGAGTTGTTCGGATTGACATGCCACCAGCTAGATCACCGTATGCGCGTCCATATGCGTTCGTAGAGTACGAAACCCCGGAAGAAGCACAAGAAGCCATCGCCCAATTGGATCAGCAACCGTTTTCCTTGGACCCACAGTTCTCGCTTTTTGTCCAATTGGCACGCTCTGAACCCCGTCCCTCGAGGTTTAGTGCTGACCGCGGCCATCCGCGAGAGCATGCGCCATACCAGGAGTATCCGCCCAGTAGCGATCATGGCACCAGAAGCTACGCCGACGAATACGAACACGCCGAGGAATATCCGCCTCACAGGCCAACGCGCGAAGACATGTCGCATCAACGGGGTACTTACGGCGCCAGATCCTACCGGAACTATCGCAGGCCTGAGTATGGATCTAGAAGAAGAGAGCTGTCGCCCGCTAGGGTTCACACGGATGGTGGACCAGCGCCCTACCAAGATGTTCTGCACAATAATGCGGCATCCCTTTCGAAAAAGTCCGAGGACAACGGCACGGAAAATGCTCCACAAGATAAAGTGCAACGAGAAGACGCTCAGGATCATGAGATGGACCAATACAATCCAGAGGACACATCCGCACCTCCTGCACACACTCCGCCCAAGACCGAAATCACTTCAAATGATCACCTAACTGCACCTCAAGAAGCCCATAACGCTCCAGCTGGAAATCAAGAAGGACTAGATACATCCGCTGCCCAACCTACGGTGTTACCAGCAGATGACTCCGTGAGCGGAGCCGTACCAGCGCCTGAAAACAACTCTGTCACCAACACTGCGCCGGAGAACAACGCTGCGTCTGCAAGCAATGCCGAACCAGAATCTGTAATTACTGACAAAGGTCCCGAAACACACACGCCGCCACCAATTGCGGAAGCGCATGAGAACTAAATTTCGTAAGTGCTTTGAACTCAAAATATGTCGACTCTCTATTTGTAGATATCATATTAATAGCTTTGCAATATGGACTTCAGTTCTTGCACATATGTACTTTATTATCTATAGTTTCCTAATTCCATTTACCATTTCCACGCCCTTCTGGACTCAGATGGCCTTCAATGGTTGGTGCGCTTGAGATCACTGTTGTGCCACACGTGCCCCGTAGGCAGTATCAGACCAAAATTTTCGAACTGTGAGAGAAACAAAGGAGGCTAGAAATCAGAGGTTGATGATATATTGAATTCAAACTCTGAATAAAAGGGTTCATTCGGTCCAAATACGGGGAGAATAGTCATAATTGGAATAGTGGTACATCTTCAAAGACCTATTTAGAACATTTGGGTTTTGAAAGTGGATTTTACGGAGAGAAACGCAAGAAAAATTGCACGACTTTAATCAAGATAGAAGATTGAGAAGCATTAGCACCTTGGTTTACTACTCGATTGAATGGGGTCTTCAATCAACTATCCGGGCTTTGTTAGCAAACCTAACCAGCGTGCGACAAGTAATCCCTTTTTTCAGCGGGAAAGCGTTCCCGGAACTCAAGGGACCGCGAAATCAAAGCTCTCACTAGCATTGCAGATCCAAAAAGACGGCAACAACGACTGTGATGATGGGAATGATAAAAGCGACCAAGAGGAGCAGGAATCCGACTCGGAGTATTCCTCATGCGACGAAAAAAATGAGGAAAGCCTAAGGGACTACAAGCCCGGCGGATATCATCCAGCGTTTCGTGGCGAGACCTACAACGAAGGCCGTTACGTGGTTGTCCGAAAGCTCGGCTGGGGCCATTTTTCAACTGTATGGCTTGCGAAGGACACTGTCACGAATGCACATGTCGCGATGAAAATTGTTCGCAGCGACAAAGTTTATACTGAGGCAGCCCTTGATGAGATTAAACTCCTTCGGCAAGTTAGCGCACCCGTGAGGTCTACAGAAGGCCTCTACGACTCTTCAAAGCACATTTTGAGCCTGCTGGACAGCTTCAACCATAATGGTCCTAACGGCAAGCATGTTGTGATGGTGTTTGAAGTGTTGGGAGAGAATCTACTGGCTCTTATAAAAAAATATGAGCATCGCGGCATCCCGGTGATGTACGTGAAACAAATCGCCAAGCAGTTGTTGCTTGGGCTGGATTACATGCATAGAAAGTGTGGCGTTATTCACACGGACATCAAGCCTGAAAACGTTCTGATGGATGTAGGAGACGTTGAGGCAATTGTGAGGATGGTTGAAGTTCTTGACAAGAAAAAGCGAGACCAGAAGAGGAGCCAGAGAAGGGCTACAAAGACTTCGATGGATCTGCCGACTTCTTCAAACAGCTTTTCAAGAGGTAGTGCATCTGCCTCCTTAGAGCGGAGTAGCAGTGATCGTAGGATTAGAAGGCATACGATCATCACTGGCTCCCAACCTTTACCTTCGCCTATCAGCTCTACAAACTTTTTCGAGATGAAGGCGCAAATGATGGGCAACTCGCTTCCGAGGCCCACGGCGTGTTCATCACGAAGCAATGCAAACCTTTCGGGTGGTGATGACGAACAAGTTGCAAACTCGCTTTCCTCGCTTGAGCTGACAACCACTGCAGATGAACGCCCTGAGGATGAGACTCAAAGAGAGCACGACATCATCCAGATCAAGATCGCGGATCTGGGTAATGCGTGCTGGTATGATGAACACTACACAAACTCAATACAGACTCGGGAATATCGGTCACCTGAAGTACTATTGGGCTGCCAATGGGGATGTAGTGCCGATATATGGTCCGCGGCGTGCTTAATATTCGAACTGCTGACAGGTGACTTCCTTTTCGAACCTGATGAAGGACATTCTTACTCCAAAGACGACGATCACATCGCACAGATTATCGAATTACTGGGGGAAATCCCCGCACGTCTCTTAAGCACAGGTCGTCACGCCAGAACTTTTTTCAACTCGAGAGGACAGTTGAGAAACATCTCGAAGCTGAAGTTCTGGCCTCTGAAGGACGTTCTCATGGAGAAATACAGATTTGCGGCTGAGGATGCGCACACTATTTCGGATTTTTTGATGCCAATGCTCCGCCTCGATCCTCAAGAAAGAGCCGATGCTGGGGGCATGGCCAATCACCCCTGGTTGAGCGATACTGTTGGTCTAGAAGGGGTTGTACTCAATGAACGAAAATTATACCAGAGTGGTGCCGATGTCCCTGGTTGGTCTCAGGAGGTTACAGGACATCCGAGACATTAGTTTTCCACTTGTGGTTCTATGGTGTGAGCTTACTGCATCTTCTAACGCCTAGTGATGAGCTCAAAGTCCGATAAGTGCAACCTCGGTTATTCCGAAAGGCTGGATATTTTCTCCTGAAAAAGTACATTCTTCGACCGCACGCAGATCATACAGCCTTAATTTCGAAGCTTTAGGCGACTCCTAGTTGCATGGTGTCGTTTGAGCCTTCGGCCCTTTTCTGGCCTACTTTTTTTTTTTTATTCGTGGCTCCATGTGTTGGCTTCGTTTAGAAACCTTAAAAGTGAGCCGCCCTTCTAATATTATGCAAAAGTCGTCAAGGACTTGCGTTTAGCGCATCTTTCGTACGGCTTCAGCAGAATATCGCGGCCGAGCTCATAAGGTGAACTCGGCAATAAGTGCATCCTAACACTTGAAGCAAATTGCATGCCGAGGCTCATTCCAAGTCTCAGGGAAATCAACTGATCTCTTGCAAGTGCTAGTTGTGGCGAAGGTGCTGTTTGCAGTTATGTAAGCTTAAGACATCCCGGATGATCGACCTCTGTTCCACTGCGCGCGACACATATAAGAGGGACGCATCTATCCATCTGGGTGACACGTTCTCTTGCTGAGGAGCCCAGCAACTTTACCGATCACACTCACTCCATTAATTATGATCAGAACCATCAAGCTCGCCTCTACCCCTAAGAACCTCTCCATGCTAGCCATGGGGTACGTTGTCTCTGATGTCGCCTTCAGTTACTGGTACAGACTACAGAGGGTCAAGGCCCAGAGCTTCCTCTCGGCGAAATCCTCGAAGTCCTTTTGAAATGGGCTCGGGCGAGGGCCGCTACGGCGACCAGTGGGTTTATATGTAGTGTTTGATACAGAGAATAGATATACGCTAAACATATTGGATTATTACTGACTGCTGTCTACAGAGAGATGGCTACAACTTGGCGCCGAGGTATGTCGATGTTATAATTCTGCTCACATGATATTGTGGCGTCGTACCCCTTCAACGAGCACGAAACATAATGGTGTGATACTGTAGATGAGGTAAGTGAACGAACAAAACCAGATATCGGCAGCTTCGATTCGAGGCCCAGCTAGCAGTACTAGCTAAGCATTCCATGTGGTTTGATTTTCGTGTCCGATTTCTCCTGCTCGGCGACAAACAAATTACAGTTGAAAATCGCAACTTAGGCCGCAATAGTGGAAAACGTCAACAGAAGAGACTTAAACTACATGTTTCCTTCACTTAATTACCCAGATGTTTTTCGTGCGCACGTATTGGCAATCTCAGTCAGCTTGAATTGTATAATCGAAGGTTCCGAACTCCCTTAAAGCCTAACAATAAAAATAACTACATAGTGGCTTAAATCTTGTCGACGAAATGACCAAGAAAGGTAACAGACCTTCTCCTGACCTTATGCCGTTGGTGCCTTTGGCCTTCTAGCCCTCAAGCCGTTTGCGAAATTGACAGCAAGCTTGCCGTCGATAGCTACATCAGGGTTAGTTTATAAAAAAAGTTTTAGAAATCTTCGTTCTTCGTCCTGGTTACCTCAAAAACCTCAACCAACCATGCGTTCCACTGGCGTCACCGATGCTAAAACCCGTTGTTTCGGTTTGATGCCTTAAATATATGGTGGTGTTTAAAAAGGTGCATGGGAGAGTGACGGTTTAAGATGTATCTCCAGCTATTGAATGCGGGAAAGCTTTTTTCTTTCCTGCAGCTCAAATCTGATATAGTTGGTCATGATTCTTGCGACAAATGCAATCTGGCGACTCTTGGAGTTGTTAGACACGTATATATATGCAAAGTAGCTCACAATTCGTCCTTTATCAGCTGGGCGGACACCTTGTGAGGCGTGAGGACGACGTAGTCCACGAACAGGTCACCGAAGTGGCGGCCATCCTTAGGCATTCCGAAGCCCGGGATGCGCTCGGTTTCGCCATGCCTGACTGGCACGCCTGCGGCGCGATGCAGTTTGACTTTCTTCGAGTTGTCCAAGAACTCTATCTCCCGCTTCCAGCCACCCTGTAATGCTTCTTTTAAGGTTAGCACTTCGGTTCGGTGGAGATGCGCCCCTCTTCTCCTGTAGCCCATGTTGTCTCTCGATGATTCAGAGAACTTGATGTAAACATCTCCAGCGTCGAAGTCAGGACCCTTGTCAGCCTCTCCGTTTTTGACGTCCACGAAGTCCCGGGGCGCTCCGGCAGGTACATCGACATGGAAATGTTTTGTCTTCCGCTCGACCTTTGCCCCATGGCATCGCTTACACTTGTTCTTGATGACCTGACCCTTGCCTTGGCATGCGCCACACATTTGTTGTATTTGTTGAGTGATGGGACCCATTCTTATGATTTGTACAACGACACCCTGGCCCTGACAATCTCCGCAGCGCGTGGTCTTTCCGTCTTGAGAACCAGTGCCCTTGCAATTATCGCAAAAGTCATTCAAGTTCAAAGTGAAGTCTAGCGATGTTCCTTGATAGTATTCCTTAAGCGTAATTTCTTCGCGAGCCTCGAGATTATGACCCCTAGGCCTACCCCTGCCGCCGCCACCACGTTGTGCGCCAAACATTTGTTCAAAGATATCCATTGGGTCGTGAAAGCCGCCTCCGAAACCACCAGGGCCTCCGGGACCGCCAGGACCGCCATTTTTCAGCGCCTCCGCGCCATACTGGTCATATATCTGGCGTTTCTGATCGTCACTCAGGACCTCGTATGCTTCACCGACCTCAATGAACTTGTGGTGTGCGGTCTCGTCGCCTGGATTTTTGTCGGGGTGAAACTTCTTGGAAAGCTGTCTGTATGCTGACTTGATCTCTTTCTCAGAAGCATCTTTCGACACGCCTAAGATCGCATAATAGTCCTGAGCTACCACTATAGAAGCCAGGAAAAGCCCCAAAAAACACGCCAATCGTATGAAAGATAACCCCATGCTCAGATGAATGCAAACTAGAGAATCTCGTTGTGCTGTTTATTAATTGGACAGAAGTTCTTTACCAGCGTTTATAGAGCCGAAAGGCCAAGCTGTATAATTTAACAACAAGGAAGCGATGGACCTCGTGCGATATGATGTATGATGTGCTTGTATGGGAATTCGTGGCACGCTCGTTGAGAAAGGCGAATACTTCTACTGGTTCTTGATCTTTGAAACAAGTGGGCTCTTCGTAATTCACTGTTGCCCGAAATACTGCTTTTTTGGTGTTCGCCTTGGTGTCACATAGCCTCCAGGGCTCAATAAAAATGGCAGCTGTGCTTTCTTTAGTCCCGTAGCTTGTATTAGGCTATAAAGATACGTACAGGGTTCCTAATCGTCTTCCTCGTCACTTTCCAGAGCAGCAAATGCGTTGAAATTGTTGACTGCCTTGTCAGTAACGATGTCTCTGGCATCAGCCGGCTTTGTGGAAGTAATGTTTTTGTTGGGCTTCACCCTTAGCGTTTCCTGCGCGATCACTGGCTGCTCCTTCACGGGCAATTCCTCTTCGCTACCATTGCCAGCCGCGTTTGACTTTCTTCTCGCGACAGTGTTCTCGAAAGTGGACCACCCGTCTGAGTCGGTAGTAATCTTAGGCTTGGTGTGCTTAATCTTTGGTCTGCCATGGTGGTGAGAAGATCTTCTGCGGTGAAATTGCTGAAACTCTTCCTCTTGCAAGCCTTGGATTTCCTTAACTTTGTCGATGATAGCTCTGAATGAGTCAATGTCAAAGTTCACAGGGATGTCAACCTCAGGCTTCAATTGCAGAAGTTCTTCCTCTGTGTATCTGAACATGTTTGCTGGTAACTGTGGCCAAGATGTGATTTTCTTTGTAAGCTTCTGTACTGGAGACTTTGTACTGTAGCTTTGTCGCTAATCCGCCGAACAATTAACCAAAAATTTTTTTTCACCATCGTGTAGCGTAACTTCAAAGATGTAAGTTCTTGGTCGTTCGCTGTAAAAATCAACTTCAAAACTCTAAGCGTAATGAAAGCTTGGGCTCATGTGCGTTTTGCCTTTTCTAGAAACACTTTCAGTTTCTCCTTTCGTGCTTGTATAGCGTAGTACTCGTTTTGGTACATCTTGTAGTGCAGGTAGTACTTCTCTCGAAGATGCGAAAGCTTTGGTAAAAGATTCGTAAATATCATGTTGACAGTAGAAGCATTCTGGTGTTTGAGTGGGTCTACCTCAGCCATAGATTTTTGCAAGATTTCGAGTCTTGACAGCGCGCTCTGTATCGACGCCCGTGTTGTGTCAAGGTCGCCATGTTTCGAGTTGCTCAAAATTGTTCGTACTCTTTGTTCATATTTCGCTGTCTCTTCTTCCTGTGGCCCTGGAATTGCTTCGAATAATTCTTCTTTTGTGCGGGCCAGTGTTTCTTGTCCATTGGTAGGATCCTGGTTAATAAGTGTAGAAGCCAAGAGTGCATTGAATTCTATGTCAATTGGAGTCTTTTCATCGATGATAGGATCAGGCAGCGGAAGATCTACGCGCCACCATTGGTTCTTCTTGACATTCGGCCCGCCAGTGCTCGCTTGTTTTTCCAAAATTCGAGGATCGGGTGATTTGGACTGCAAATCTGCCGGCAGCTCCTCATTCACTCCCCTGCTTGCATCTACGAACGTTTCGCGTGGACCACTGGTTAATTCTGTTTCTTCTTCTTCACTTTCATCATCAAGTACTATTTCGAAATCGTTTTTGGGCTCCGGAAGTTGCTGGAATAATTTTAAAATGGTCTTCTTTGAAGGCTTGGTTCCGTGTTCCGTCCCTGCCGCAGCTACTTTGTCATCCGAAGCCAAGATTGGGGGTGGGAGTTCAAGCTTCGGCTTCTTGTACTCGTTCGTTACAATGGAATCGTCCCCCGATATTTGTGTTTTTTCATCTCTTCCCCGCTTCTTGTTGTGGCGGGCGGTCTTATCAGTTTTTGCATCATCTTTCAGGCCTCCACGTTCTACAGAGCGCTCAAAGTTGGCAATCGCGCGGGTGGCTCGTTTATCCTCTTCACTGGTATCGTAGGGTCCACTAAGCGGTTCTTGCTCGTAGACGACGTCTGCATTGTAGTCAATTTCGGTCCCATACTTTTTTCTAGGAGCCTTTATCTTAGAGTCAATACCAGCTTGTTTCAGTTCACGTCTTTTCTGTAAATGCGCAACCCTTTTGCTTTCCTCTAACATACGCTCCCGTATTTTCCTTGTGGCCTTTTTGCCCTGCGTATTCAATAATCTGGCGCGGGCCTCCGCTAGCATTTCTTTGTCCATGGAATCAAGATCAATAGGATCCGGTCTTGCAGGCCTACTTTCAGCAGCCAAGTCTATATCACCCACTTCAAAATCAAGCGAACTGCCAAGTTTCAACTCTGAATCTTTTCCGTCAAGAAGCGTATTGTATCGGTCAACACAAGCCTGCGCTGTCCGGCCCATAACCTCAGATATCGTCCTCCATTGGTTTGGCAGCTTTTTTACTAGTTCAAGTAGCCTAGAGTCATCTTCTTTACTGAATTCTGTGAAGTTCAGGTTCGGATTCAGGAATTCGTTCCATCTCGATTCACACTGCTTAGCCGTTTTCTTTTGTAGTAGAGATGCAACTTTACTCCATTGGTGAGTTCCGTATTTTTGTATGGCAGCTTTCAGAATTTGGTCTTCAATGTTGGACCACACTCCTCCTTTGACATAGATGGGGACAGGGGGCATCTTGAGGCGCTTGAGTTATACGTAGTTCATATCACTTGCACGTTTTACGTTGTCAGCAGTAATTATTTACACGAAAACTAAATAATAAAAACAGAACTAAAGATTTGAGCAAAAAAGGGCCAAAGATGCGCATTCTGTTCACTCCCAAGCACCAGAAACTGGTCAATCAGTGCTATCCAACGGGAAGGACACCAGATAAAAAGCCCAAGTCCTCAGAGACCTCTTATCTGCTGTATTATGTAAACTCCAGACGAACCAAGCTTGAAAAGGTAAGCACTTACTTAGCCAAAAAATGCGTGGCAGACCTCAATCACAGGCGAATTGGGAACATCACTGTTACTCTCGAGCTCATGAACAAGATTGTCAATCACTGCAAAGAGAACTTGAATGTGTTTGTCAAAGACTTCCTTCAAATAATGATAAAAATACTCTCGAACGCTAATGTTAACAACGATGCTGGTGTTTTGGAGAAGGTGGAGGAGACATTCGGAAGCGTATGCCGGAATTTGGATGGCGCTATGTGCAATGGAGACACGGAGTTTATTGATATGTTCGAAGTTTTTGTGAACTTGTATCTCGAGGTCGTGACAGATCGTCTGCGCGACGACACTCTCCTTCTCAAAGGTTGCTTAGACGTTTCTGTTGTCACTAATCTTGCGGCTACTCCACAGGCTAGCAAGCTGCTATCTAGAGCTGCTGAGCTATCACTTACAAAATATCAGGAAAGAAACCCGCAATATAGCGTTAAGAACTTGGAGACTTCCTCAGACCAACCAATCGCGAAGAGACTCACGCGGACACAGACACAGGCGCTGGGCTTAGATGACTTAACTAGCAGTGATGATGAAGCAGTCAACGCATTACGCTCGTTTTTTAATACTGCTGAGACTGACAAGCTAACCTTGGCAATAAATGCCTTACTTAAAGTGCTGTTGAGAATTCCTAACAAAAGTTTACTTCAATTCATTTGTAATGGAATTCCAGTTCACTTGAGATATATCGTTATCCTCATTTTCACACGCCAACTTGACAAAGATACGGAACAATCTGTGATAGTTCTTAAGTTGATCTCAAGCTTGCTTGTTTCCGAAGTGAGTATTGTTGGTTTAAGTATTCTTGACGTTATGCGCAAATTGCTTAATACCCAGCTTGCTACAGGTGCTACACCAGAGGTAAGCAACCAGTGCGCTACTACGATAGGCGATCTCAATCGGAAGACCTACTATAAAGACCAGACCTCTGATATGTTTTCCGAGATTTTGTTGAGACTGAGAGACGAAAGGAATTTGAAGTTCCACAGTATACTCCGCCGTGACCTGCAGGAACTTGCGGCGTCGACCTACACGCCATCGCTGAGCTTGGAAATGTATCTAGACCTCATCGCATATGTTGATCGCCCACTCAAGCTTTTCAGCGTTGTGAGTGAGTCAGTTAGTGGGTCTTTCTCAATATCGAAGTTGTTTCACTTCATAGACTCACTATCATCAGAAAGCCTGCAGCAAGAATTCATTGTTGCAGCGTTTTCTAAATTCAAAGGAATTGCTCTTCTTGCCGGCTTGAAACACTATTTGGAGTACGACAGTAAATGCAATGAGCCTTACTACATGTACCACGAAGAGGCGGCGAAATACCTCGGCATAAGCGACTACAGAAACCAAGCCCAATATAAAAGAAAATCCGGAGAGCATTTTTCGCGTGACGATTTGTTGAACTACTATTCAGATGTTGAGACAAACAAATACTCAGAAAAAGGGAGAAGAATCATTGCCTCCAACGGTAATAATATATCTACTACTGACTTAGTGTCCCACAGCAACAACAAAGAAGAAGCTCAAAACAAACAGAACCTTAGGTTGCCTCTGCCATCGAATAACAACTATGAATACGCCCCAAAATTTGCAGTCTCTTCCGATGTGCGTTCCTTAAAAACACTCAGGTATAATTCGCCGAAGGTTAAAGACCTCAAAGCAGCGGAACTCAAGGGAACTCCTTCTTCCAAACGAAATGGCTTATCAAGAGGTTCACAATCGGTTAAATCTCACATAACAAACATCACCTTCCTTTTATCAGAACTCGATGACGACAGCAACGAAATTAAGATCCAAGATCCAGACGATGAGGAGGTTATCGGCCTTGAGAAAACTGCCATTGCAAGATCCGAAAGTCTCAAGCTGCTGAACAACGCGTCCAAGGGAGCAAAGCGGCTCAGCATTCCTGTTAGACTTCAAGAAGATGAAGACGATTTCAGGGACGCTAACGAAGACGTACAGATAACATCTACAAGGGGAAAACTGTTCGCGGCATAAATTAGAACTCGAAGTGATTTATCATCTGCATAGACAATAATTATTCTACTCTATGGGCCTTGATTCAAGCTCATATGCCCATGATGAAGCGAGGGTGTCGTAAGAAATGGTGAAATGAGGTCTATACTCTGAAGGCTTTTTTAATGAACATGTGAAATTGATACTTCATCGTAAACTTCACCATGACCTCCTTGTCGCAACATCTAGACTCATCTCCGAGTCTTTGCGCGTGTGTATAATTACAGCGGCTCCCTCTTTTATGTAAACTATATATTGATAGAGAGCTGTCTAAAAACTTTAAAAAGTGTTTTCAGGCACTTGCGTAAGCTCGACTATTTAACATATTTCCGAGATGCATCAACTGGACTTTTGGCATACCTAGAGAACGCGATCCGTAACTTACGAATCAGCAAAGTTGTTAGTGCACTCTTTAAGTCGTTTAAGCCAAGCGAAGTACATGCTCACGGACGCTACTGCAAAAAGGCTTCGTACTCGTTTTGTGTAAAGTTCAAAACGGCTGGCAGGCTCTTGTTTGGTTATCTTGTTTAATCTGCTGCCTTGTGATCAGCAGATATACAAGCCTCGATATACAACTTCGTCCTAGGGTGTACTGAAACAATAGCCGCCAAAGTGGGCGTGTGGCATACATTGTTGGGAGCTAAACCAGCACAATATCTTCTTGAAATTAACCAAAAGTCAAAAAAGAGCCTCCCAATATATTATTCACATGGCTTCTGGATTTGTTTCTCGACATGGAAACCGAAATTGATAATGGCAGTTAGTTGCGTGAACTAAATGTGCCCTCTTTCGACCTTCATGGCCGTACTTCCTCCAGAAATAATTCTGCTTCTACGTTATATAGAGGAAACATCTTTTTAGTACTATAGTACCGAGTAGTTGCTTGAGAATACAAGCAGTGACCCCGATAAAATCTTTGCGCGAGCAAGGCTAGGCAGTGTTTAATAAATCTATGAGGGCATTGTACCACAGATCCATCACAACTGTATCTTTATCAAAGAAATTGGCTATCACTTCAACCCACGCCCGGGGTATCGTGATGCTTCTCGTGAGATCTAGATTCATGGAGCAGAGCAACAGTCGCGATGGGAGGATATGATTACCACAAGACGTTAACTCATTAACGGATTCTTTTGAAATAATCTGGGTTCTGTCTGTCGCTTAATAGCAGTAGATTGCGGTTAGTGTGGCCTTGGCCGAACTTTGAACTTGCAATGCTTTTGCAAGGTCTGTAAGTCATAGTTTATCTTGACATTCAAAACTGTATAACAAATGCTGACGACGAGTCAGCGCTCGAGCGCGAGCAAGCCATTATTTGGCTTCTCATTCAATCATTTTGGAAGCATAACGACCAAAAGAATGGAGGAATAATGGCACAGTACTTTTCATCGAGACATCAAGCTGTCCAAACCGCATATTAAGGAATAAATTTGAAAAAAAAAAAGATTGAACCTTCAGAAATGCAAGAGGGCTGAGTATGGTTACAACAGGTTGTATTGAGATATCAGAGTTTTAGGACTAAATTTGAGTTATTTCTCTTTCTTATCGCTGGAGGATGAAACGAATATTTCCATCGAAACTAGAAGTCGTCCAGGAAAACCCTTAAAAGGATAAAACTACCATTTTCGTACCGATAAAGCGTTGACATGTGTCTCTCCTGCATGCCTATGAGTAAACTGAGATTTTGTGAACTTGCGCTCCCTTTTAAAGTCATACGATGGGACCAATATCAGTAATGCCTTCTATTAGAGATATGCTAACGAGATCTATCTAATTTTTTGAGATTGTTTTACATATTTTTCCTTAAATGGGGATTATGGTAACCCAACACTTCAATGTGCTAGGGACTTAGAAGATGTCTCAGTTGCTATGCATCCCTTTGAAGAGAAGCTTAAAACTTGACCTAAAAAGTGGCCTTTCAAATTTGATAAATGACAACTTTTACCAGGTAGCATCTGTCTTCGGCAGTGATCTGGAAACTATTGATAAGATGAGAGACGCAGCCTTAGAGTCTGATGTTTCACCAGGGGCCGTAGAAACTCTTCAAAATTACTACATCCAACTGGTTCAGCTTGAGAAGAAGTTCCCGGACAATCAACTGAGCTTCAAATGGTTCGAAACTCTAGGCCTGAAATCGTATGGGAGGGAAGATTCAAGGTTTGCTTTCGAAAAACTAAACATAGTCTACAATATTGGCGCCTTGTGTTCACTTCTAGCCGCTGACTTTAACAATGGCACGGCAGAAGGACTCAAGAAAGCATGCATTTTCTCTCAGAAAAGTGCCGGCTGCTTTTCATTTATTGCGAAAGAACTGGAAGGGATGGACGATCCTATAATGGAAAAAAAGGCGATACATTGTTTGGAGCATTTGATGCTGGCGCAGGCTCAAGAGCTCTTCTGGCAGAAGGCTATCAAGGATGGTTTAAAAAACTCCATAATTGCACGACTGGCTTTTCAAGTGTCCCTTTATTATAAAACATCTTATAAACAAGCATCTTCGAGCCAGCTGATACGAAGCGACTGGGAGAAGCTTCTGAAAGACAAATGCTCATATTTCGAGGCCGTGACAAGCTTTAGATACAGCCTAATTTTCGATGAAAAAGGTGATTATGGTTCTAAAGTGAGGACCCTAAGAGACGCTTCCGAGTGTCTCAGCCATGTGTCGGCTCAGGATGAAACCACTGAACTGTTTAGAAAGAAGGTCAGTGAAGCTTCAAAAACAGCAGAACGAGATAATGATTTGATTTACCTACAAAACGTACCAACATGCATTCCACCGCTGAAACCGGCACCTATGGTGAAGCCAATATATTTTGAAGGAATAAACGGAACACCTAGCCAATCCGATTCCAGAGGCTTGGTTGCTCCCCTGTTCAAAGAATTGCTTCCTAATTTTGTAATGCAGAGCTCTAGCGCTTTCAGCCAGCGTCAAGAACATTATTTCCAGCAATACGTTGTTGCCCCGCTTAATGCCCTGAATAAATTACTTTTCGAAAAACTGCCTTCCTATGAAATCCCAGGAGCGTTGCACCCTATTAGTCCCGAAGATCTGGAAAACTGCGAACGCTCTATGAATGACTTGAAGCTCAATTCGCAACATGTAGGGAATATCCTGGGGCAAATTTACAGCCTTTTAAGTCAAGAAAGTGAAACTGATAAGTTGTTAAGGTCTAAATTTGGAACCATGCGATGGACCATTGCCCCATCTGAAGAGATCAACCAAGATTATTGGTCAAAATATCATAAAATAAAGACATATCTGCAAGAAGGAGAGTCTGTTGACCACGATACAAATCAGCAGTTTGACGTTATCGATAAAAAACTACTGACAGCGCCTATTAAGTTACCAGAATCCAATAACCCACTTGTAAAGGAAGTTTCAGCCACACTCAAAAGACGAGAGGACTTGATCTTGGAAACAGAGAACAAGTCTTCTAGAAGCACTATCCTCCCAAAAATAATTTCTGCTTATAAGAAAACTGGTCAAACAGAATTTGAAGGCTTGTTTGCTGAACATCTCAAAATGTTTGACGAAGAAATCAATGCGGTGGAAAACGAAAAGCACTTGAATAACAAACTGATCAAAAAATTTGAAGCGCAAGCCGAAGATGACGGGGAAATGCAGCGTCTTGACGCTCGTGATATTTTTGTTCAAGATTTCAAGCATTCCTTAAAACTCTTCGGTGATGTTAAAGAAAATATAAGAGGTGGGTCGAAGTTTTACAATGATCTAATTACTTCCGCAGGCTCCCTACTTACAGATGTACAGCAATTTGAGGCGGAGAGAAAGGAACAAAAGAGAAAATTAGAATATGCATTACTGGAGCTAGGTCATGAAGAGTCCCACTAAGCTGCTTCTTTTTCTTCTGCGCAAATTTCTTGTGCTTTCTTCTTCTTCCAGTGTTCAAGATTTTCGCGTTTTTTTATACGGGATATGTTTGACCTATGCCGTCTGCTTTTGAGATGAATGTTCCAGCTCTTTTCCCCAATGGCTACTAGAGGATTGTTGTCCTTGTCCCGACAAATATCGCATTGCTGGCGACTCCAGTCTCCTGCTGTTTTCGGACTGTTTGACTCTGTAGCATTGCCTTTCACGAGGTCTTCAAGGCCTGGCGGCACATAGTTTTCTTTGATGGGTTGGCTCGAAACGAAGTCATCCGCTATCGAGAATGCTCGCTGAGATACTTTTTCATCCCAATGGTTGAGGTCTGTTGCATCTAATGCATATAAGTGGCTCTTTACATCGGGAAGCAACATCTTTTTAATCCACTTAACTTGCTTTTTTGCATACTGCCGGGTCCTCACTTTCATACGGTCTACGGAGTCCTCGAACGAAGCGCCATCAGCATTTTCAAGCCAAGGCAAAAATTCCTTGAACCCAATAACCTGCCATACACCGTTTTCGCAGTTTTCAATGCTGAAATTCCGGGAATCATAGTACTCGTGGAGCTGTTGTATTTCATTAAGCGCGCCACTCTCCATCATAGCATCAACTCTCTTATCAAGCCTTTCTTCGAGCGCTTCGGGTGAACTATATATCCACAAGAAAAGCGTATCAAAAACGAGTGTTTGCTTTTGTTCAGAAAAAGCTTGGCTGGGTTTTTGGCCTGTAGTAAAGTATATTTCAAGCATTCTTCTCACTCGCCTAGTATCGTTTGGATGATATCTGGATGCGATATCTGGGTCGACTTCTCGAAGCTTCGAGTAGAGTTTGTGGGGTGCATTGCTATCTAAGATAGCCTGTTCCTCGGGGAGCAATATTCTCGTTTTCTTCCCTATACGCTTTTCGAGTAATATCTGAAGGTAGTAGTGTGTTCCGCCTACTATAATAGGGATCTTTCCCCGAGAATGAATGTCTTCGATAGCGTCAAGGCACTCTTTTTCGAAGCGGTGGAGGAAATACTCTTCGTCCCAACTAACATGATTCATGACATGATGTGCCACATTGTGTCTTTCTTCGATTGGGTGCTTATTGGTAATGATAGGAATGTCTTTATACACCTGCATGGAATCTGAATTTATCACCTCGCCGGAGACGCGGGAAGCGAGCTGGATTGATAGCTGAGACTTCCCTACACCCGTCGTTCCGGCGATTACAATCACTTTAGGCCTTGGAATAACTGACATGGTGAGCTTCTGGCTTATCCACCGAAGCATTCGCCGGTATCTTCACATGACAGATCTTTTCCAGCTCATCGCTCAAGATAAGAAACGTCAGTGGATCCCAAAACTAAGAAGCCGTACAAGAGTATAGGTATATAGTGTCAAACATCGTCCCCAGAATCATAATCATCGTACCAGCCCTCCTCGTATGTCTCTGCAAGCCTTCCTAGCTCCTCTTTCAGCTCTTCTCTATCTGTGTCATATCTAAAGTAGCGTGAAACCATGGCTTCCCAGTGCCTGAAGACATCACGGGGCCTCTCAGTAACGGCAAGATTAGTAGTATAATTTGTAATGCCTTTGAGCTGCTCTGGTATAGTGTCAGAAGGTCTCCATGGATACGTTTTGATGGTACAATCATCTGTAGCTTCATTTTCTTGGCCTCTTAAGATAGAAAGATGCGAGTACGTTTTTTGACTGCTTCCTTTGTAAGTAGGGATGCGGGAGTAAAACGAAAAGTCCAGGCCTTTTATACCAAGAGTTGACACAATATTCCTCTGGGGTTCGCCTGAGGTAATCTTTCCAATCATCTGGTTGAAGGTGCAACGGTTTTCAGATTCACGATTGCTGGCGCAGGAATTGATAGCGTCGAAAAGCATACAGGTGCGCCCTGCAAACGTCCAAAGCGGCAGCTCGGGATCCGAGTAAATCGGGAAGAAAAGGTTCGACTCTTGCACCAGGCTCAGAGTTGATCGTATTTTGTTGCAGAGTGTCTGAAATTTAGTTTTCGTGGAACGGATCGACTGGCCCAGGGAGAGTGCATCGTCTTCATTAAAGCCCCATGTCAAAATATTGATTTTTGGGAGCTCATCGCGGATGTTCGATAGCATGCTGGAAGAGAAACCACCCCATCCATTATCGACCTCGGAGAGTAAGTTGATGCCTTGTAACTCATCGCACATTTCGAGCTGCGCCCGCAGCTTCTCATCGAAAAAATCAGAACAGTAGTTTGTGGCAAACTCCTGGAACCCGGTCTCATAGTTGTCGAAATAGGTCTGGTGAAGGTTCTCAAAATCCGGAGCAGAAGGGTTCTCCACGTTGTGGTACCAGTGGTCCAAAATGTTGAGGTTGGAGGCACCAAATATTAGCTTGCTGTAGTCAGACCAGTATTTGCAATTTTGGTCACTCAATGATGGCGTTGGTGTATTAGTATCGAGCGCGGTCTGGTATTCGGATTTAGGGATCGGCTCGTGGGTCTGGATGACTTTGACGCCAGTCTGGGACAAGAGATCCTTAGGCTTCTGGTTTTCGGAACCGTAGAAAAAGTCTTTAGTACTGGAGTACTGATGGGCCCCCAGTGCCCCATTTCCGGTCTTTGCATCCCATAACAGCGCCCGGGGCTTGTAAGACACAGTTTTGGAGATACGATCCACCACAGGATTTAAAAACACACCGGGCTCATTTTCGGAGTCGAAGTCCCGGAGCTGCTCCTCCTGACAATTGTAGAATTGAGTCAGTACATGGTTAGTGCGATGTGACGCACTTATGCTTATAACCTCACGCATTCAAGATCACCGTCCTGAGGCGATGAGCTGGTCGGCCTTGTTCGCGTGCTCTGTTGAAATATCGTGATTTGATCACTATCTACGCACTAAGTTTCGTATATGATTATCACTGGATTTTTGTTCACGTGATCTCTAGCTGACAAATATGGGCGGCTATTTTCAGGATCTCTAGCCAATGCCACGAATATAAGAAGGTGTACAGAAAAAGGGTACAACAGAACTTTTACACTAACAAACAACATGGAAACTAAGAAACAAGAGACACGAAACCTAGCTAGTAGTTGTTTCTGTAATCGCGTGGTGAGCAAGAGGAGAGCGCTCGTACCTTGAAACCCCCTTCCCTCCAAGCAATATCATCCGCGCGGTTAAGTGGAACTGATTGCCGTTGCAGCGTCTCGGCTGCGACATTGCATGTACAGCAGATGGGCCGCCAGGCCGTGATACGCAGAGAATAAGCTGAAAGCGCATTTCAATACGAGACACTACAGCGACTCCATAGTGCACCAAGTGCAAGAAAGCGACAGCCTCTGCAAAAGCGACTGAGACGGAAAAGCCCGCGTTGTCCGGTTTCTGCAAGAACGAGAAAAGAAGCGTGATAAAGAGGCCTTTTAATGGTATCCCCTTGATTCAGTGTCCTGTAAACATCAGGACCGAGCCCTTGGAGACGCTACTTGTTCACTTGCTTTGTAGCCGGAAGTGCGGGACCCTGTCCAGCGGATCCTCACCCCCCGTGCCGCGCCACGTCAGCATTTCCTAAGTATAGAACTGGCAGCACCTTAGGCAGCTGTGATTATCGCCAACGGCTCAGCCACGTTATTGGTGTCGAAAAAGGTAAAAACATACCAACAAGACACCCTGCCTAGTTTTCGAAAGGCTACTACGTCAGACTGCCCCAATCTCCGGGCGTATCACACTAGAGCCACAAACCCGGCGATGCGCGAATCTCATTGATCACACAAGTTCGTGTCAAAGAACCGCTTCACTTACCCACTGTAGATTCTCAGCCGCGTTCTTCATGAACGAGGCTGGACAAATTTTTCGACTGTTACACGGTGTAGTGTTGGGACTTCGGAATTACCAACCGTTACACTTCAAAGCGCTCGCGGGGGATTGAGTGACAAGATGCAGAGAAGCAATCTCAAAGTTCCTCGGCCCTGCAAAGCAAGATGCATCCCCGCGTGCTTTGAGTGCCGAGGACAGATATCTTAATGCATATCAATGCATCGTGTCTGATGCTATGCAAAATGCGGGTACCGGATGAGGATACGGAAGTTGCAGAGCCAATTCTAGAACTGTAATCCGAGCCGTGGGTTCCTTGAGAATTAGGTAAAACACGCATAGTCCTCGAAAGCGCATTCAAGGATTTGGCGTAGGCAATCAAATGGCAGCCCCATAGAGCTGCGATTTTCGGCAAACTTAAAAAAACATGAGGAACGACTCAAGGATCTCAAGAGCACTCCCCAAGCTTGATTCGAGTTAATCAATTTTTCTAGACAGCTTAAAGCCGAATAATAGTGCGCAAGCTCAAAAGCTCAGTTTTAAAGCTTGATCGAAAGCAAGCCTTCTCCTGTCAATACTCGTTAGAAGATCAAGCAGACAAATCTGCAAAGAACGATGGATAAGAGCGCGGATTGTTCAGGTTCCATGTCGAATCATTCGCACATTGACTCCGGTGAGCCAATAGATCCTCGAAGCCTGGATTGGGATGGCCCGCAAGATCCTGATAATCCCCATAACTGGCCCACCTGGCAAAAGTGGTTCGCCACAATGACCGCGGCAATGCTCTGTCTTGTGGTCACTATGGGCTCGTCGCTGTATGTGAACGGTGTTCCGCGTATGGTGCTGGAGTACGGCTACAGCCAAACGCTGGCGTTGGCAGGCCTCACTTTCTATCTTTTGGGGCTTTCAACCGTTGTCGGCGCACCGCTGTCTGAGATTTTTGGCCGGAAGCCTATCTACGTGGCATCTTTGCCATTATCAATGCTTTTTACGATGGGCGTTGCGCTGTCTGGCGGCAAGATGCGCGTCGTTCTACCAGTTCGTTTTTTTGCTGGGGTGTTTGCCTCTCCGGCCCTTTCTGTCGCTTCAGGTACCATCGTCGATATCTTCGATATGGACGAAGTTTCCGTCGCTATGTCCTTGTTTTGCCTGGCACCGTTTTTGGGTCCTGTTATAAGCCCAGTGATTGCTGGATTTGCAACTGAGAAGCAAGGCTGGAGATGGGCAACCTACATACAGTTGTTTGCTGGTGGTATTATAATGCCTTTCGTGCTGCTAATGCCAGAAACGCACAAGACCGTGATATTAATCAAGCGCGCTAAGAAGCGGAACGTGAATTTAATTAAACCCAGCGCAAAAGATAAAAAGAACTTCTTGATGCTCACATTAACGATCACAGTTTTCAGGCCTATAAAAATGCTTTTGGTAGAGCCAACGGTTTTGATGTTTTCAATTTATGTCGCGTTCATCTTTGCCGTGTTGTTCGCCTTTTTCGAAGCGTACCCAGTCATTTTCCGCGGTGTCTACCATATGGACGGCGGCATCTCCGGATTGGCTTTTATTGGCATTGGTATTGGTCTCTGGATAGGTTCCGTGTTTTACATTCTGTATGATCGCCGGTTTTTCTTCCCCGCAGCGCCCGCAGGAACCCCAGCTCTAAACTCAACTGAAAGCAAAAGAACAAAGCCGTACAGGGGAAAAAGGGATCCGGTCACAGGGGAACTGGTGCCCTTGAAGCCGGAGAAACTCTTGGACATTTGCAAAATAGGTTCCATCGCGCTTCCGATCAGTCTATTCTGGCTCGGTTGGACATCGAAGGCAAGTGTTCATTGGATGGCACCTATGGCTGCCGGCGTTCCATTCGGCTTTGGTTTGATCCTAATTTTCTTCAGCGTCATCATGTACTTTTCCACATGTTACCCACCACTTTACGTGGCTTCTGCCCTGGCGGCAAATAACCTACTGAGATACGTGACTAGCTGCGTGTTTCCACTCTTCACGATACAGATGTATGAGAAAATGACAATCGGATGGGCTAGCTCGCTCTTTGGCTTTATCTGCGTCGCAATGATCCCGCTGCCATGGATATTTGAAAAGTATGGCGAAAGCATGCGGCAAAAGTCCACATTTGGCTTTAACGCTCTCGAGGGTGAGAAAGGTGATGAAGAGTCCTGTAAGTCCATTTCTCAAAAACGTTTCAGTCATGATGATGACCCTAATTTCGAAAACGGAGGCACCACAGGTCCTGGAGTCTCTAGTCAAAAAAAAGAAGAAGCTGGGGAACTACAAGCCAATGGGGGGTCATCTTCCGTCCGTAGTCATCCTCTGAGTTCGGGAGAGTCGAACATTTCTCAACCTGTTCTCAAAGGCTCATTTTTATAATTAATGTGTAACATATATATTCAATTTTTTTAGCGTTGATTATATACTTCTTTGAATTACAGGAACCAAAGATGACGCTGAGTCTGTCGTCCTTCGTTTTGGTCTTGTCAGTGGTTCTAATGCTCTTGAAGAACAACAAAACGTTCAAGCAGTTTTTGGCGAACAAACTTCAGAAATCGTTTTCAAAGTTAAACCGGCACATTCCAATCTCAACGAATTTCCACTTGAACCAATCGAAGAACTTTGAAAAATCCGTGGGACTGGCAGAGGTTTACGACGCACTTCTGCAGTTACAAGAATACGGGGTTAGAGGGTTCAGGCAGAATGCCGTTTTATTCCACAGAGCAAGCTCATTAAACGCAATTCATTTGGAGCAGCTCAGGAAGCTTAACTATTTTGAGAAGCTAGAAGAATCTAACGAGGCTGTGAACGCCAATCAAAAAACTATCAATTCGATCATTGAGCACACTCTTACTCAATTGCTAGACAGCAACTCACTAGACAATGCTGATGGCCGTGAACTTCTATCTGTCTGTAACGGCCTAGGGTACGACTATCAAGAAAACGGGGTACTGAAGAGGCGCATTTCGCACACTAAGACATTGAGTCCAAAGTCCAATCAGTCTCGGGTCAACGAGGCTATATCACATATGTGCAGAGATTGGCATCCCAAATACGAACAAGAGCGGAGGCCGTTAATGGACTTTATAACTTCAAGATTGAGAAGTAATCGTTTCCAGGGTAGAACCTTGGTTGTTGTTCCTGGATCTGGGGCAGGTGGCATAGCCCATGAAGTTGCTCTGGCGTTTCCAGAATTTGATGTCCATTCTGTCGAGCTTTCCACCTTGATGTACCTGTGCAATGAATTTGCACTTGGTCACGGCCACTCAATCTCCATAAAGCCTTTTGCGCAGCACTTCTCGGGGCAACTAGACACCCAAAATCAAGTCCGCGATTACCAAATCGATCTCTCAAAGGTGAAAAGGCCGTCCAATCTGCAAGTTCATTTAGGAGACTTCTGCGAATTCAGACCCTACGAAGAGTATGACCAAATAATCGTTGCGTCTGCTTACTTCATTGACACTGCAGAGAATCTTTTCAGTTACTTCGATGCGATTGAAAACTTGAAGTTTTTTTGTTCTGAGTTGCAGTGGATAAACGTTGGGCCTCTGAAATATGGGACCCAGCCAAAAGTCCAACTGAATGACAAAGAGCTAACTAAATTGCGCAAAGAACGTAACTGGAAAGACTTATATCATAAGTGCGATTCTAAAGACCTCAATGGGTATCTCACCAATGAAAAATCGTTATATCAAGGATTTTATGGATTAGTGAAGTTTCATTCGACATACAAAGAGAGAAAATGAGAATGAATGGTTTCACAGTGGCATTTTCGCGTAAGGTCGTTTTCTTAACCTTGCGGCAGCTGTTTTGGAGCTCCATCTTAAGACCAAGCCCTACTCTGGGGCCCCTCTTGTAAAAAGCGGGTTTGCGTTTATAAAGCAAACACCTGATACAACCCGGATGCTATGGAGCAAAAGAAGCCGCGCAATAGATCCGGATCGCTTCATAGATATACTTTAGGGGGTGAATTCGTGACTTCTGATTCTTATGTTGGTTTGCAAAGAACTCGCGTTCAATGGTGTAAAGCACTTTACAGCGGTCTAAACCTGTCTTGCAGTATTTAATTTACATTTGGTTTATTTCTTAAAAATATCGTCACCTTTATTGATTTGGATTTTCTTGTCCTGGCCACCACTAATGATGCCCAAGCCCTTGGCCCATTTCGCATCAAAAACCTTATCGTTTACTCCCTTAGTGACATCGGCTTCTCTAGTAATTGTGTACATTGGAACGTTGGATCTAACATCCCAGACCTTGACTGTTCCATCATGAGACGCTGAGCAGAGCATGTATTCATTTTCTGGACAAGTATCAAGCGCAACAACGAAATTTTTGTGGCCATTCAGCTGCTGCTGCGTAATTTTAGTTGATGAATCAACACGAGGGTCATGCAGGGTGATATGCCTGGCGCTAGATCCGCAGGCGAGTAGGTTTAGTTGAGGCAGCTGAGTCATAGACAATAGAGAGTAAGAGGTGGACTTAGTATCGATGCAGCGAGCTGTAACAAGGTCCCAGGTCTTGATGGTGTGATCTTGAGATACAGAGTAACCAACGGTTTTATCAGCAAAGTCAAAGATGACACCTTCAACAGGAGCTGTATGTGACTCGAGGAGCGCAAGTGGTGAACGTCTTCTCACAGAGCCATCTTTGAGAGCCAGCTTTCTTCTTTTCTTGGCAGCGGACGAAACGTTGGAGCCCAGTGCGTCCATGGGGTCCACTGCGGTCATCTCCTTGTGATTGGTAGACCAGAACCCGATGGAGTTGTCGTAAGATCCTGACAGGATTCTGTCAGCGCTCACGTCCAATGTTACCACAGGAGCTTTGTGTGCCTCGAGAATGGCCAGTGTTTTTCCGTCCTCCACGTCGTCTTCTTCGGCGTCCAGGTTGCTCTTTAAGGCATCATTCTTAGTCTTCCACAAACGTAGAGTACGGTCGTTTGCGCCGGACACAAGCCTAGTGCCCGAGATGTATTTGACGGCGCGCACGGCACCGGCGTGGCCAGCGTACTGCTTCTCCACTTTACCTGATAGGTTCCAAGTGCGCACTATGCCATCGTAGGAGCCGCTGACAATCCGGTTGTCGCCAACGTCTAGGGCGCTGACCCAGTCATCGTTGTCGAAACTTTTCAGGTACGAAGGTGGGAGCACAGCGCGGGTGTACTCTACGTTGAGGCATGTCTCGGAGGACAGCCCCTTCTTGGTCAGGTATTCAGCGAGCGAACTGCGCAGCAGCTCTCCCTCGATCAGAAAGTCGAATGGAACCGCGCTCTCGAGCCCCAGAAGGTGGTTGACGATCTCCGAGAGCCCGTATCTCTTCAAGGACACGGGCGCGAACAGCGTTGAATCGTCTGCTTTGAGAGACTCATCTTGCTCTCGCGTGAAGAATCTGATCTTGACCTGCGCTTCCTCGGCCATTTTGATGATCTCTTGATGCACTGTTCAGCGTATTGGTACTTGCGATGAGCCTGCGATGAGCTCGAGATGAGCTTTCAAAATTTTTCAGGCCTTACCTAAAAGCACTGCGAAAAAAAGCATGTTCGTGAAAGATTTCATGTGAGGGGTACCAATTCGCACGCAGCGTTCGGCCCGTTTGCCACGCAGCCGTGCTACTGGGCGCGCTCGATATACTTAATTCTACTAGATATTACTTTACTTCTACTTGCTCGTGAATGTAGCGCTCGCGCAGTTACCGACTGAACCCAGACTTGCTAATCGATTCAGACAGTATGAGGACGCTCGCGCAGGAACCTTGGTCTAGCCGTTCTTTTCCCCTCTGTTCATCTACGGATACAAAGATGGCACAGTGAATAGAAGGCTTTTAATTTCGTATCACTGAGCTAAAACAAAAATCAAGAGTAGTTGGAAGAAGTGAGGAATTGATTATAAAAGTTGATTTTGAGCTTCCACCGAGAAACAGCGTGGGGAGGGTAAGAGTAAATAATGGATTAGGGCAGCAACGATGGATGCTATAAGGAATGGGCGAGGGCTGCATGCTATCAAATATGAGAATATTAGCGCACCGGCGAGGCGACAAGGGTGCAACCGTGCAGAGCCTTGGGCATGCCTTTGGTCGAGGCAGTTTACGCGAGCTGGTAAGACTTACAAGGCTAAAGGCGGAAATTATCAGCGGAGTGGGGGTTAAGTCTGGCACATCAAGAGATATCTGATAGCTTGCAGTAGAGTATGTCGGGGCTCCCGTGGAAGCTAGCAAAAGCATGCTAATAGGGCGTGTGGATGTTATTTAGTCACGTGCTAAATTCTGCGACGTTTTTGGACAAAGTGATATAGAATCAAGCGAAGGCCTGTGATGTGGCGTGGGGCGCCATGCGCGCCCGGGCGCGGGTCTACTACTGTAACTTGAAGTAATAATTGAGGGGATAAAACATTGAGATCTCGGGCCGAAAATCGCGGTTATCTGCGTGAACTACCCTGCAGCACAGGGTCTTGTCATTTTCGAGACAGGCTCGATGCAGAAAGCGCAAGGGCCTCTAGAATGTTGACTATGACAGGGGTTTGTGGGAAATAGCGGAGAAGAAAATACGGCCTCGCGATCATCTTTGCGACAGCTTGAGATGAACTGGGCTAGCGTGTATATATATATCCTTGGAGAAGGTTTCGGTCACGTGCGACGAGATAGTAGGCTGTCACCTCATTGACCTGTGTGGCGAGTAATGCTGAGTAGTGCGCATGTCCAATCCAGAGTTTGAAAAGCTTCTGTGTTAGGTCAAGGGTCGGCGACAACCCTGTAGTAATGCACTTTATACATCTCAAACGCGGTAAGTGGGTGGTGCGTCATAAAGGGCCTAACGGGCTTCAAAAATTGTTAGTATGTCGCCGTGGATCAGAAATGAGAGCCGCAATCCCCTAAATGTCTCTTTCTTAAAACTATCGCAACCGCCATACCGTCCGGGTCTGTCGTGGCGCGAATTCTCGCATCGCCGGTACCGGCCAACTTAGATAATCTCATCTGATGGTGAAAAATATTGAAAAAATCAAGAGTAAGAGCACGATGAGTAGCCATTTTGACATACTGAGCATACGTTCTCATAGCCGCCCTGGACCTTAATTCTGTGCCCTCACGCTTTACTAGAATCTTAATTCAAAATGGCTTCTTCTGTCCCCGGACCATTGCCACTACCCGACTCGCGGTTTGACCTCTCCACTTACTGGGGAAGGGTCCGTCACTGTTCCGAAATCGCGGACCCATTCATGCTTCTAACAACAGAGAATGATTTGCAGAAAGCTCGCGACGTGGTTTCTGCGTACCGTAGAGGCGAGTTGAAGCAAACCACTCCTGAGTTCTGGCACGCCAAAAAACAGCTCGATTCCACAGTGCATCCTGACACAGGCGAAACTGTCTTGCTGCCCTTCCGTATGTCCTGCTGCGTTTTGTCTAACTTGGTGGTTACTGCGGGTATGCTTACACCAGGTTTGGGCACTGCTGGCACTATCTTCTGGCAGTGGACTAATCAGTCGTTGAACGTGGCTATCAACTCTGCTAACGCCAACAAATCGCATCCCATGTCCATGCAGCAGCTTATCACCAACTACACGATGGCAGTGACTGCTTCGTGCGGTGTTGCAGTAGGTCTCAACAAAATCGTGCCTCGCCTGACAAAGATATCCGCCAACACTAGGTTGATCCTAGGCCGCTTGGTGCCCTTTGCAGCAGTAGTGAGCGCAGGTATCGTCAATGTTTTCCTCATGAGAGGCGATGAGATCCGTAAAGGTATCTCTGTCTACGACAAGAACGGCGACGAGGTCGGCAAGTCCAAGAAGGCTGCGTTCCTTGCTGTTGGGGAGACCGCCCTGAGCAGAGTCATCAACGCTACGCCTATTATGGTTATTCCTCCTTTACTCCTGGTGAGATTGCAAAGAAATGTTCTGAAGGGCAAGTCCCTCGGAATTCAAACGCTAGCCAACCTGGGTTTGATTCTAGGTACCTCTGTTGCAGCTCTGCCCTTCGCGTTGGCCGTTTTCCCTCAATACCAGGGCATTGATGTTCACAAGTTGGAAAAGGATCTGGCGGGAAAGAAGGACAAAGACGGAGAGTCTGTCGACAAGGTTTACTTCAACAGGGGGATCTAAACATCAGTTTTCATACACGTATACACCGTAATAGAATAAGCATTGTTCCAAACGCGACGATACCATGCTACGTGTATCATTTATTAAGCACTTTGATTTGTAGGGCAGTTTTGCTAGTGCACCCATTCAAACGACCCTGAACCTGGGAGCAGCACTTTGTTTAGGTCGGCCGCCGTGGAGTCCTTACGGAATAAAGGCTCGATGGCACTGAAGCTTTGCTGGACAACTTCTGGAGCTATGTAACCACAGCCTGGGCCGCCAAGCCCTGTAGTGTACGTTTTATAATTATGCTCGGACTCGAGAGTGTGCTTGAATTTCTCGACCTCCTCTGGCGTGACGCCCGGGCTCAAGAGAGTCAAAGCGCATCCACCGCCACCTGCACCGGTCAGCTTAGTATGTCCAATGCTCATTGAATCACCCACCGACTTAATAAGTTCCAAGCCCGGGTGTGACACTCCAAGTGCTACCAAAAGGCCATGGTTGACTCGTATCAATTCACAGAGACTTGCATAGTTTGCGTCCGTGAGTTGGGACAGAATTTGCGCACCATTAGAAGCTACGACTCCCATGGATTCCAGGATCGGCTTCATGATCTCAGGCTGGCGTGTGATCAAGTCCTTGACGCCTGCTACCAGCACCTTAGTTGAACGCGGAATGCGAGTGTTGGTCAGCACCATAGGTATCTGGGGAAAAGAAAGGATTTGTTCAGACTTTGTGTCACCACTAGGAAGCCTTTGAAATAGGACAGCGCTACCATACGTAGCCACCATGTTGTCAATGCCCGATGGAGTCCCATGAATGCATTTTTCTCCGATAAAAGACCACTTATTCACAAATCCGAGATCCTCCTTGGTCAATGCCTCGGAACCATGCTTGAGGTGACCTCCCAATTTCCCTAGTGCAAGCGCGAGGCACACTGCGAGTGACGCGCTCGAGCCAAGGCCCGCGCCAATAGGCAGGCTTGATTTTACCGTGAACTTGACGCCCGTGCGTGTACCGCACAAGCTGAAATACATGTACAGGAAGCAGTATGCAGCCTGGTAATGAAGCGAGCCGCTTAGCGGTTGCAGCAGTGACTCGAGAGCATTGCTCAATTCCGCGTTAAGCTCGCGCGAGTCGGTGACGGCCTCTGGCTGAACGCCCGCCGAAATCGCAGCGAGAGCTTCACCGGACCATTGCTTGTCGAATCCAATGTCAGGAAAGTCTAGTTCAATAACCTCAGGATTCTGCGCCGCGCTGACGAGCAAGTAAGTCCTGAGAGCCGAGACGCTCGCAGCTACCGCAGGCTCGTTGAACACGGCGGAATGCTCGCCAAAGATAATGACTTTGCCAGGAGCGGAAGTCAGCAGTGGAAGGGACATGGTTCACGCCGCAGTTACAGCACAATGGGTCTTGATAACGGGTCTGTTGATCAAGTCTACGCGCGATGAGCCCATTTTATTAAGCGAGCACCAACAAATGTTCGCCTAAACGAGATTTGAATCACGTGATAGCATGAAAGTCCTTCTGCTGACTACGAATGCCGGTCTAAAGCGGCTCAAATATAAGTAATATGCACTTCACCGACGCCTGCGGAGCTGAAGTTGAGTTCATTGCTACAGATGGGACGCTTACTTGCGTGGAAGATGTGTATCATTATATACGCAATGGATATTCAGTTATTATCCAGACCGCTTCTCATGCGAAATGTCACTTGAGTAGCTCTCTGGAAATCCCGGATGCTTAATTAGTGTGTTAGATCTCTAGCTCGTCCTTTCGAGTTTCGTATCCGGCGTTTGAACTCGACCACGTGATCATGGAGTTGTGTTTCGTAAGATGCAGTGGCGAGATCTGAACCAGCATATAGCCCATGGCCGAAGCAACCCCAAGTACCTATTTCAGTGTTACAGAGTCTCAACTGTCTTTACTGCGATACTTGGATCCAATAATGAGCCTTCGGACTTGATGTCATCACGTGGTTGCTTGTTTCTCACGTGTTCGGGTAATCTGCGCGGCGTATTAAATTTTCGGTACATCACACAACTGTCTTTAGCAGGGGCATTACAGTTTATCACCACTCTTAAGTGAAAAGACATCAACGAAGCTTGACCAGCGGATCTCAATTGTCGATCCAATGTCAGAAAAGTATGAGGCTATGTTCCGCTCCGCGGAAATGAGCTTAGTGCAGCTGTATGTTCCCCAAGAAATTGCGAGGGACACAGTGTACAGCCTTGGAAACCGCGGGCTTGTGCAGTTCCGCGACTTGAACAGGAAGGTCCGGGCATTCCAGCGTACATTCGTTCCCGAGGTCAGACGTCTGGATGAGCTGCAGAGACAGTACCGTTACTTCTACTCGCTGTTGTGCAAGTATGACATCAAGTTGTACGAGGACTTCGAGGATGAGGAAGACGAGGAAGCCATCGCTGCCAGCCCAGCAGCTAGCGCCCACAAGCTTGCTCCACGTACCTCTAAGATTGATGACCACGTCGAAAACGGCACACTTATCGAGAAGCGCATGCAACAACTGGTTGAAGCCAGCGAGCAGCTTGAGCTCCAAAAATCGGACTTGGAGCAGTTCCGCCACGTGCTAAAGGCGGGCGACGAATTCTTCGCCCAGTCTGCAGGACTAACATCGCAGGATTCCCGTGATGAGACTTTTCCACGCTCTGTGTCTTTTGTCACTGGTACCATCCCAAGAGCCAAGGCTGGTACTCTGGAACAGATCTTGTGGCGTGTATTGAGGGGTAACTTATTCTTCAGGACTGTGCCTATCAACGAGCCTTTGTACGACGCCAAGGCACAGAAAAAGATCTACAAAGACGCCTTCATTGTGTTCTCTTACGGTGACATCATCTTGCAAAGGGTCAAAAAAGTTGCCGAATCCCTCGACGCGAGCTTGTACGAAATTAGCGACGACCAATCCAATCGCTCCAAACAACTCTTGGAGGTCAACTCTCGTCTTGCGGACGTTTACACTGTCCTGGACACCACCAACACCACTTTGGAGACTGAGTTATTAGCCGTTTCGAAAGAGCTCCACGCATGGAACACCGAAATTGCTCGCGAAAAGGCTGTTTACGAAACTCTGAACTTGTTTGATTTTGACTCTAACCGTAAGACATTGGTTGGTGAAGGCTGGGTTCCTCAGGATGAGCTTGGAGGCTTGCAACTCCAGCTGGCTAACCTAACGGAGACGCTGGGTGTGGATGTTCCATCTATTGTTCAAGTTCTCGAGACCAACAGGACTCCACCTACGTTCCACAGAACCAACAAGTTTACTGCGGCCTTTCAAAACATCTGTGATTGTTACGGTACCGCCACTTACCGTGAAGTCAATCCTGGTTTGCCAACCATCGTCACCTTCCCTTTCATGTTTGCTGTCATGTTTGGTGATATGGGACACGGTATGCTGATGAGTATGGTCGCTGGTTTACTTGTGTTCAACGAGAAGGCGCTAGGCAAGATGAAGCGTGACGAAATTTTCGACATGGCCTTCTCTGGTCGGTACATCTTGTTGCTGATGGGTCTTTTCTCCATTTACACCGGCTTTTTGTACAACGATATGTTTTCCAAGTCCTTGACTTTGTTCAAATCCGGGTGGGAGTGGCCTTCCCACTGGCACGTCAATGAAGCCATTGAGGCAAAAAGCGTGGGTACCTATGTTTTCGGTTTGGACTGGGCTTGGCACGGTACCGAAAACGCTCTGCTTTTCAGCAACTCCTACAAAATGAAACTATCTGTCTTGCTGGGTTTCATTCATATGACCTATTCTTACATGTTCTCCTTGGTCAACTATGTGTACTTCCAGAGATGGATTGACATCATTGGTAACTTTATCCCTGGCCTCTTGTTCATGCAGGGCATCTTTGGCTACCTCACGGTGTGCATCATCTACAAGTGGACTATTGACTGGGTTGCCATCGAAAAGCCTGCGCCAGGTTTGCTGAATACCCTGATCAACATGTTTTTGTCGCCAGGCACAGTTGAGGAGGAGCTCTACCCTCATCAAGCCAAGGTCCAAGTGTGTCTGCTTATTATGGCTTTGATTTGTGTGCCTTGTTTGTTGTTAATCAAGCCACTGCACTTCAAGTTCACTCAAGACAGACATCAACATATTGCTTTGCCCGACAACGAAGCCGGGCTTGTCCAACACGAAACGAACACCGGAGCCGAGGCTGTCGAGGATGATGATGATGAGGAGGAGGGTGGTCATGGTGAAGAGTTCGGCGATGTTATGATTCACCAAGTGATTCACACTATCGAGTTCTGTTTGAATACCGTCTCTCACACAGCTTCCTATTTGCGTCTCTGGGCTTTGTCATTGGCACACGCCCAACTGTCAACCGTTTTGTGGACTATGACTATTCAAATTGCTTTCAGTATGAGGGGATTTGTTGGCGTGGTTATGACTGTCATCTTATTCGGCATGTGGTTCGTATTGACATGCGTCATCCTTGTTCTTATGGAAGGAACATCAGCCATGTTGCATTCCTTGCGTCTGCACTGGGTTGAATCCATGTCCAAATTTTTCGAGGGTGAAGGTTATCCATATGAGCCTTTCAAGTTCATTCCTGTTGAATTTGAGGATGAACTATAAAATCCGTTTTTGGCATTCACTTGATATACAATTATTGCCGCTCGGTATAGACAAAAAGTACTTAGATATCTCTACTTCATAAAAACTTCTAATTTGCCGTCGGCACCGCCAGATACCAGTAGTTGTCTGTTTAGACCGCCACAGTCTATGTCAATGCAGTTGATAAACCCCAAATGGAGGCTGTTTATCGAGCGCACCACCTCGCATGTTGAAAGATCCCAAATTTTGATGCTGCGGTCGTCACTGCAACTAAAAACATGATTCCCTCGTACCCTAACATCTCGTACCCAGGAGGAATGCGCTTTGAGTGTTGCGACCAAATTAAAATGCGAACGCGCTGGATTGGGTTGGGGGGGTCGGTGAGCCACGAACCTCGGCAACGGAACCTGCCATATGCGAAGTGTGCCATCTCTCGAGGTAGAGATAACATGAGAAAACCCTAACGGTATGTAATCTTCGTTGTGTGCGTTGAATTTGTGACTGTGCTCAACACTCTCTGCCGGCAGCATTGGGATTATCCTAACCTTCTCTACGGGGAACTCGTGCCCCGTTCCAAAAGAAAGTGCCCTTCCGGTCGGCCAGTGTGAAAGTCTAACAGTACTGTCGTTTGAACCTGTCACGACATATTCTCCCATTACATCAAGGCATCGTACCCATTCCGCATGCGGTTGAAATGATTTCAGGCACCACCCGTTTGCTACGTCCCAGATCTTGCATGTCAGATCTCTAGAACACGAAGCAACAAGTGTATTAGTTGAATTGTTCCATATCTTTATTTGTGAAACGATGTGTTCATGCCCGGAGAGGGTTCTGATGAGCTGCAGCTCTGAGTCTACCAGACGAAACACTTTGCAATGCAAATCCTTAGAAGCGGTTGCAACTAAACATTGAGAATCTTCTCCGACATATGCGTCTATTGCGGTTATTCCGCGCATGTGCGCCTGCACCGAAGCTACGGGGATTGTGTAATTCATCAAATCGTAACATTGTAATTTTCCAGCGTCAGTCGCTACGAAGACCAAGGGGAGCTCCGGGTGAAGCTTCACACTAGTTACAGAGGCCCCTACGCTGACGCCGAAGCTCGGGCGCTCGCGAGGAAGCCAACTCTTCAATGCGCCGTTGGCGGGGGAAGCAGGCCCGCTTTCTCGTAAATTTTCATTCTCGTCAAGCAGCTCCTGAATCTCCCTCTCGAGCTCGATAATTCGGCGTTGAAGTCGCACAATAGAATTCCACTTGCGGGGAAGCAGTGACCCGTCAGCCGCTTTCTCACCGTCCGGGGCATCAGGATCCACCCGGAGCCACTTGGCCAGTGATTTTATCACGTGATGTTCTTCGGTCTGCTCTAAAGCCTCGCCCTCCGCTCTATCTCCGGGAATCTGGCTGCGCACATAGTTGAGGATGCATCGGTGGAGCAAGTGGCGTTGCTCTGGCGGTAGGAGGCTCATGTGCTGCCTGGCTTGATGCTAAGCTGAACGCATCTTGTCCAATCTGTAACTGTGAAAAGAAGCTGGTCGAATTGTGTATCACCGTGTATCGTGATGATCATTAAGAGTCCTCCCGGGAGGGTATTCTGGCGCTTTTGCGAGGCTACGAAAGTCCCGCTGTATTGCCTTTATAGTCCTAGCGTGTTTGGCTTTCTTTGGCTGGAACCTTCTTTGTTTTAACTGCCAAGATTGCTCGCTTTGAAATTTAAAGCGATGAATGTTTGACTCGGATCTTCGAGAAGCTTGGCTTTACACATTTACTGTGGCCCGGCGGGCCCAGGTTACGCAATCCCATCCTCCGTAACCTTTTTGAAAGGCATCGGGCTCCGTTCGCGATTCTGCTACGCTTTTTCGGCTCTTGAACTCTATAACTCCTAGATAGCTCACATTTTTCCGGTCTTCCTACCAGCCGCCATCACGGCCAGGGCTTGAAAGTTATGCTACAATCGCGTTTCCGTCGTATACACCCTTGTCACCATGTGGCTTTTAATACGATTACCACAGTCAGGTGCAAAGATGATCCGATGTTCGACAAGGATGGGTTTACTAGTATTGATCTGGTCCCCGGAGTCAACATAAGCACGCCAGTAGCATCCGGTAACTCTGGGGCCCTTGGTGTTCTTGTTTTGTACCTGCGAAGTTTGATTTTGTTTTTATTGCAGAAAGTGCGCTATAAAAAACATCTCGGAAGTCAAAATTAAAGGTTTATAAAAATACACAACACCATTGAACTACAAGCTACCCCCCAGATCGCCACAGTGGTTTTGAAAGAGGCTATCCCGGCTTGTTAAAATAATCTCGAAAAGCATTAGTAGAGATTTGGTAATATTTCGGAGTTCGTGAGTCATAATCTCGTTATAGGGATTTCATTACAGGCGCAAATAAGGTACCTACGGAGACCGAGGCATAGTTCCTTCGAAAACATAAGGAAGTAGAGTTGCAAAGACCTTGGTCAGCAATTCTAGAAAGGGACTTCAAGCCGGAAAGAACACACCGGAAGGCGCGCTTCGAATCCTGCACAAGCCCTGCTGGCACAAGGATAACAACAGCATAGCGAAAAAGCGATTTGCTTTTGTGCAGCATCAAAGTACCCCCAATTCGCGTGAGCTTAAATGCCGACGTTACTTGGAAGAAACCCCTTCCACCACCCAAAGGGCCAGCATCCGCCGCCCAGTTTGGGGTCGCAGGCCGATAATGTGCGGAGCAGCCGTTCGTTTCTCGGGTTTATGAACCACACGAGCAGTCGTGATTCCACTGGGAGTGAGACATTTCGTGAGCCCAGTGACATTCCGAAACGTTCCGGCGGCTCTATGAACGAGCTTAAGCGGTTCTTTCGCCCTGCGATCTTGCACCGCAAACACTCGCAGTCGAGTCTGCGAAACGGATCGCCGGAGCACCACTCCCACACGCAGTCTGCTATTCCACCGTCGTCTGATTCGTCGCTTTCGCTGTCGAACCGCGTCAATATTTACCACGATGACGCCATTTTGGCCCAAAAGTACGGCAAGCTCGGAAAGGTGCTCGGTTCCGGTGCTGGCGGGTCTGTTCGAGTTATTGTGCGTCCCAGTGACGGTGCCACCTTCGCCGTGAAAGAGTTTCGCCCTCGGAGGCCTACGGAGCTAGTCAAAGACTATGCCAAAAAATGCACTGCTGAGTTTTGCATAGGATCCACGTTGCACCATCCTAACGTGATAGAAACACTGGACATTTTCAGCGATGCGAAACAGAATAAGTATTATGAAGTCATGGAATATTGCCCGATCGATTTTTTTGCGGTGGTAATGTCAGGAAACATGAGCCGCGGTGAGATTAATTGCTGCCTCCGCCAGTTAACGGAGGGTGTTAGATACTTGCACAGCATGGGTCTAGCACATCGAGATTTGAAACTCGACAATTGTGTGATGACCTGTGATGGGATTTTGAAGCTAATTGACTTCGGCAGCGCCGTCGTTTTCAAGTATCCTTTTGACGCCAATGTCAGTATGGCTCATGGTATAGTTGGTAGTGACCCCTATTTGGCTCCGGAAGTTATGACGTCTACCAAAAGATACGACCCTCAGTTTGTTGACATTTGGTCCATTGGCATCATATATTGTTGCATGATGCTAAAACGGTTTCCCTGGAAAACTCCCAAGGAAAGCGACGACAATTTCAGATTGTTTTGTCTCCCTGACGATGTTGAACACGATTATGTAAAGTCTGCGCAGGAGCACGAAACGCTAATGAGGCAAAGGCGTCAAGAGAAACATAGGGCGCGGAAGTTGAAGGAGGAACGGGTTTTGGCAGAGGAATCTGAGCCAAGCCCGGTACCGAACCACGGGCGTGAAAGCAATGCTATTTCAACGCAACCTGCTAAAGATGCCAATGCGGATTCCAAGAATGATTCTCAGGGTGTCGCCGCGCCAGTCCAAAAAGATACTCCCCCTGAGTCCGTCACGGAAAAGAAGAAAACTAAGAATGAAACAGTCGCAGACACAAACGAGAAGTTGCAAGACGTTCAGCAACCTGCATGCGATTCACAAGCCGCTCAAAACAAAGACGCTTCCAACTCACAGGGTCCCCAAGAAAAAGCCGCACCTGATCACAAAAGCGGACCGCGTCATCACGGAAAAGGTAGAAAGGTGATGCATGGACCCTATCGTTTGTTGCGTTTGCTACCACACGCTTCGAGACCAATTATGTCCCGTATTCTGACTGTGGACCCTAAAGAGAGAGCCACTTTGGAAGACATCTATAGTGATGAGTGGTTCGCGAACATCCCATTCTGTACCAGGGATGCCAAAAAGGGCACCATCAGGGCGCCAGGTCACACACACACAATTGTGTGCGAAGAGGATGCCCATCTTGAGAGCTATAAGGTCTAGCGCTATCGAATTCTCATAAACTAATTTATGCGCTCCGAGTTTATTAGGAGTTGCGTATATACACGATAAGATAATTTCAGTTGAGAGTGTTTTATGTTCAGCACTGGTCGACAACGTTTTTTAGAGTATTAAGATCCAGTAGATGCGTAGAGCCCGGAAAATTCATGATACTGACGTTGTTAACGCCCCAGGCTTCTGAGAAAGTGTTTGGTCCGCCAACACACGTAGTACCATGAAGTCTGAATGACCAATATATGAAAAGGCGCCAAACCAGAAGCCTCTTGCCTGTTTCTGTCGAAGCAAGTGCATTGAGGTCCTCCCCTTTCAAATAAAGTTGTCTTTCTAAGACAGCATTCACCAATTCTCTGTCCGTAATTGCAACGATGCCGTCCGCATTCACTATCTTGCTAACCAGAAACCAATCATCAAGCGTAAAATACTGATTCAGCTGGGTAAGCAGCTCGCAAAGCTGGGTGCGGTTTCCTGAGGCGCGGTATACAGTGGCTTTCCACCTCGAAATCAATTTATGGCTCCTGAGGAGTCCAATTACATTGGCTAGCGGCACCGAGTAAGGCGAGGCATAGGTTGGAACTGACTTGTCTTGTAACTTGTAGGGTAGCAAATCCTTGGATCCGGCATGTAGATCAGACAGCTTTTTGAACGCACCAGGCGTAAGGCAGTTCCATGGGACGATGGAAGGTAGAAGATAACAAATCACAGGCAAGAATTCCTCAAAGACAACATAGAGAGCGAAAAACATGGGAATCTTTCGAAACTCTTTTTGTCTATATAGTTCCTGGAACTCCCCACGATTGACACGCAATGGTGTAGGCCGCAGTTCTTTGATTCGGTTCTCGATTTCTTGGAATGTCATATCTTTATACAGTTCGGCCGCTAGTTTCTCCGGAGCAGTCCCGAACGTGGTACTTAGCTTTTTCGCAGACTTTAGAACGTACCAATTGTTTTTTAACCCCGTCATGTACATTTTGAGCACTGCCTTAGCCAGCCGCGCCCATTTTGTCACAGGCTTTCTCCACTCGCCGATTTTAGCATCATTTGTGACTTCCTCAAAAATCTTATTCTTGGGGAACTGCAACATAGGAAGAGACCGATTGGAATTCAGATCAGCACTAGCCTTGTCTTCATCCTCAACTATGCGGAACCTGCCTGTTTGGTAGGCATTTTTGAGAGCAGCTAGTGTGGAGTTTGTTATAAGTGACTCCTGAAATAACCTAGCATCCCGCAGGGATATTAGGGCCGACACGGCAGGAGAACGGGCGCTCGAATAAGCTCGCGCCCGAATAGGGCAGTGCATCATCACGTTTGTGACAGGCTACGCTAGTGCTTAATTTCTGAAGCGATGAGCATCCATTAAATCGAATTTTTTTATGAAGAGATGATGATGTAAATGCGCCAACAGCACGCGAAGTATGAGCTGCACAAGCCTCAAGGTTAATACACTAAGTAAAGTGCCATGGTATCGGAGCTGAGAAAGTAATTTAATTAGAAATATTTTGTTATAAGTCAATTCCGATCTCGTAGATTTTTATATGAGTTCCTCTGAATGTAGCTTTTAGTTTCCTAAACACAATTTAATGGTCGAAATAATATATCTCGCCAGTTTTTGAAGCCGGCCTCCTGGGGACTCCGCTGCGCTGCTCGGCTTACTTTTAGCTTACTTACTTTGCCTTAGCGATTATTTGTGTGCAACTGTAATGAGAATTCGTGTGGTGCCACATATCAGGCGCTCACATGTAAAATGAGTGGACTGGAACTCACTGTTTCTGCTCGAGCAGATCCGAAGCTTCCTTTAGCACTTGCTTCGAGCTCCCGAGGTCCTCACTACCGCTATAGTTTTTCGTGAACTGCGCAAGGTCCTCTTTGAACTGGCTGATTTTTTCGTAAAGTGCTGGCAAAAGCCTCTGCGTATCTTGTAGAACCTCAACTTGCTTTTTGAGGTCGTATGGATCTACTTGTGAGTCGGCCTTCAAGGTCTCCACATGAGCTTTTTGATCCGACAGCTCTTGTTGGTAGTACTTTTCCTCTTTAACAAGTCTTTGTAAGGATCTGACCTTGATTTCTAATTGAGAAGGGGCCATTATGCGAGCTCGTTGGTGAAGAGTGCTCCTATATTCAGCAAGATAGATGATTGTGTATCTTTTTAAGTTGAATGCGCCTTTCAGTTCTATATGTATATGTGAGTTTACAATGCAGAAGAGTAACATGTGACCCGTTCGATAACTGCAGTGTGTTTGAACTAGAGCCCTTTTACCGATACCGAGTCTGCCAAGGGGATGGTATTCCAAGAGATTGTTTTGCCCCGCCTGAGCTTGAGTGTGAGTTTGCAAATTCACGAATTATAAATGCTGCTAGAAGCGTCCATGATTCCCAAATCATCGAGCTCTTCTTGTAATTGGGAGATAGCGTCGTCAGATTCCGCCTCAACTTCCTCTTCTGAGGCTGAAACAAGCTCATCAAATTCGAGCACTACCGGAGTGATCTGACTAGCCCGGACTTGTCGAAGCGAGTATCTAGTGCGACCTGCAGTTGGAAGATCGGCCCTTTTTGGGCTTGACAAATGATCGTCAGCTGAAAAGTAATTCTCTTCTTCATCGCTTGAGCGAGCTCCTCGTGGACTAGCCTTCAAGCTCTCTACTATGCTTCCAAGATCCGAAAACTCTTCGCCGGAACTCGACGGATCGGAGGAGCTCGAGGCGGAGTATTCGACGCTAGGAATAGCTGCTTCAAGTGCAGCTGGCAGAGATGGCGGGCTGAGCCTTTGCGGACGCTTTGACTCCTCTCCATCATCAATCCCTTCTTCCTTCACGATTGTGCCATGAAAATCCAGAGGTTGCTTCTTGGCCTGCTTGAAGGTCCTTGGAGTAATATCCTGCACAAAATGTTTGCTTAGAGAATTTTGCATTTCTGCCTTAAGCGCCAAAGGTTCAGGGACCTCCCGTTCCGGTGCATTGGCATAAGCCTTTATTATTTCCTCGAACAAAAGCTCTCCGTCGGATTTTTCACGAGTATGGGAAGGTCGCCCTGGTGTGAATTGAATCTGAACCGCAGTCACAGGGAAAGCCTCTAACGCCTGACCTCTGCCCATGGAAGGCGGACCGGCAAGAGGTGACGGCTTGTACGATCGATAATTGGACGGGGATGACGTGGGTCTCCTTCTGGTAGGAGTGGTAGGATTTTTGTCGCGTTGGTATTTGGCCCACCGCGGTGTTAACGCCGGAGGCGCACTTCTTCTGATTGGTCTGTCTGATACTGTGTCTGAGTTCTGAGCTAGCTTGATACCTGTTTTTTGCTCCAGCCTTCCTAGATCGCGAAGCAACAGCTCTGGCACGGAACTGAGTCTTTTTTTGAGTCTCAAGGTTCCCCCAAAAGGGCGAGAGAGCCGCCGGTACCTCACGTCCGCAGTAGAATAGTTTTCGAGTTCATTTGTTTCGAGGGAATGCCCATGTGGCACGTCCGGGATCTGATCAAGATCAAATTCAGATAAATTTAGAGACGCCGGCCTCACAAAATCAGTGCCAGCGTTTATCCTCTGGCCCAAGAATTTCCTCGGCATATTGAGGCTTTGATCGCAGTTTCATACAAATATTTCCTAGATCTTTTGGGGAATTGGGCGACATGGTTCCTACACAACATTCCCCACCCCAACTCTCTTATACTACTTCCTCTCGCAGCTCTCCATCGCAACAGGGACCTGCTTGCTTTGTTACCAAATTAGGTACTCATTGTTAGCGCCAATGAAACAATCACCAGCAATACAGGCAACGAAGCAAGCCCCTTGAATCATGTCTGACCGAACTTGATCTGTTTGCTGGGCTACGGCCCGCAATTTATATTGAAATGGCTGGCTCGCTTTCGATGCCACACGTGACCAATTATTAGAGCACGTGAGACGATAGTAGGTGGAAGAGTGTGCCCTTCACTTGACGTAGTTCAGTCCGCGTTGCTGTTCCCATTCTTTCAGAGCGTGCTCCCACTCGCCGTCGGCGTCCACATCAACCTCCTTTTCTTGCAATTTCTGCTCTTGAAGGAGTCGTTCGCGAGCTTCTTGTTCCTGTTTATCGTAGGCCTCCTTATTGTCGATCCAGCGTTCTTGAGCATCGTAAGTAACCATGGATGCGCCCTGTCTGGTTGTCTCTGCCCATACGGTGTCTCCTCCGACCTCTGAAGCACCGAAAATATAACCGTTAGCCTTGTCCACAACACTTTGCAACGAGATCATGCTCTGCTTGTCATCCACACACAGCACCTCGAAAGATACGAGGTTGAAGTCTGACACCATTTCGCCTATGGTTTCTGTGAGGCGGCTATACTTCTTACCCAGAACGCTTGAGCTCTCCTGTTCTACGAAGGGCTGCAGGTATTCTAGCTCTTGAGCCTCTGTGTAATAGTCGAGGCGCATGGGCAGTGGGCCATAAGACTTGAGCATATCAATCTTGGATAACACATTGATGTGTGGCAGGTCCATCATTAGCATTGATCTCAGCGCCAGTAGCAGAATGGACACGTATTGCGAAGGCGACGTTACGTAGATGCAGTCGATCAAGTTCACCACGCACAAGCGCAGATCCAGCTCTTTCTCCAGTCGCTTGAAGATCCTGAACAGCGCGGAGTGGTGTGTGAAAAGCTCTACCTGCCCAGGGCAGTCAAAAATCACGTATGCCCGCTCGTCCTGTACAAGCGACTTGATTTGCAGCATGAACAGATCTACCGACTTATCCACCGACTCGAGCGCGTACATCAGCCCACCATTTGGCCCCAGTTGCTGCTCAGCCATGATTTCCTCAAGAGTGATGAAGTCTCTAATGTCTACTGCGCAGGGGTATGGAAGCATATCGTTTGCGGGATCCATATTCACCACCTGAGCATGCCGTCCGATGGCGTTGAAGAACTGAAGACCGCCATGACAGTAAGTTGATTTTCCTGACCCTGGAGGTCCAATCACGATTTGTCCGAATGGCATAACTTGCGATAAATAGCTTCGGTTACGGGGTTCACAGATTCTTTGACACCTGCTAGATCAACCTCATCGAAGTTTTTCAGTTCGAGAACTTAAATGTCAGCATCAATTCCTTACCCAATAAAACTGATGAGGAGTCTCAAGGGATGGAGGCCGCATAACGGCTCTCGGCTAACTGCTCTAGACACATAATAAAGTATTAGTAGGTATACAATGCCACAAGAAGCATGCGATGCCTAGTTCAACTGAAACCGTAATAATCATGATATACGAACACTCGATGTCAATGAGAGGTTCTAAGATTAAAGGTGGCAAACTAACCATTTAACTTGAGATATTTGAGCATAACAGCCCAGGAGGATCTCGAGTATACAACAGGGCCATTGGAACCATGTCTATTAACCACGACAGTGTCACAGTTGCACCTTTAGTTTTGCTATCAGTTTTGGACCACTACCGCCGTATAAATACGCCCCAAGGTAAAAGATGCGTTGGTGTTATTCTGGGTGACAGCAGCTCTTCTACGGTGAGGGTGACAAACTCGTTCGCACTGCCATTCGAGGAGGATGAAAAGAACCCCGATGTGTGGTTCTTGGACCATAACTACATAGAGAGCATGAACGAGATGTGCAAGAAAATCAACGCCAAAGAGAAACTGGTGGGTTGGTACCACAGTGGACCCAAGCTAAAGTCCGCGGATCTCAAAATAAACGACGTGTTCAAGAAATACACCAGCAGCAACCCGCTGCTTCTGATTGTGGACGTGAAGCAGGAGAGCGTGGGGCTTCCCACGACCGCATACATGGCTGTGGAGCAAGTAAAGGACGACGGCACTTCCACAGAAAAGACGTTTCTGCACTTGCCCTCGTCCATTGAGGCGGAAGAGGCAGAAGAGATTGGTGTTGAGCACCTGCTGCGGGACGTGCGTGACCAGGCCGCTGGAGGCCTCTCCATCAAACTGACCAACCAGCTAAAGTCGCTGCAGGGCCTGCAAACGAAGCTCGGCGATATTGCGAGCTACCTCACCAAGGTCAGTGGGGGAGAACTCCCCGTCAACCACGTCATTCTAGGCAAGCTACAGGACGTGTTCAACTTGTTACCAAACCTGGGGGTACCGGACGAAGACGAAATGGCAGAGCTGGATCCACAGATGCTCACCAACGCGTCTAGCACTCTGCAAAAAGCTCTTGCCGTCAAGACGAACGACGAGCTCATGGTGATCTATGTCAGCAACCTCGTTAGAGCTATTATTGCCTTCGATAACCTAATTGAAAACAAGATCCAAAATGCGAAAACACAGCTCAAGAACAAGCCAGAGACTGGAAACGAAAAGTCCGAAGTCGACGGCAAAGACGAGAAAACTACTACTGACGACATAGCATCGGCACCTTAGCGATATATACAATAGTGTAGTTCATAGCGCTCAGTCCAAAAGTCCAAGTCCGTCATTCACGTGCCGGCTTCCGAGACCCCTGTCGCAGCAGGCATATATTATTGAGAAATCTCAAAAATTTCACGGACAAGACATCGAAACCCATCGAGCAGCAACAAGTGGCCGATCTACGTTCTGGCAGCTTGCTGATGACACCCGTAAACGTGGCGAATGTACTGCTGCTGAGAACTGCCTTTGCGCGATCTGTTTCTAGTACTTCTTTAAGTACTAGCGGCGTGAGGCGGCTCAGCCTGTATTATCGGCACTACAGCACCGATAGCAGGCGAAAGAGAACTTCAATCCCTCTGAATACATCGCCTATCGAGTTCTCACCCAATATTTCTCCTGACAAAGTCAAAAGCTCAGGCGCCACAATTGCAGACTCAGCCCGTAAGGCGCTCAGCTGCACAGACGACACAACTGCTCCGACCAACGCGCCCTTCAATGTCAAGAGCGTCGACCCTGCGGAAAGGAAGAAGCTACGTGCGCAAACAAAAGTTGAAAATATGGTGACCACGGAAAAGCTTGTCAAAACCTATATCCAATTATCTAAGCCCAGACTGACAGTTCTGGTGATGCTCAGTTGCATATGTTCATATGCTTTAAGCCCGTTCCCTGCTACGGTCCTGGAGCTCCTGTCGCTGACTGCTGGTACTGCGCTGTGCTCTTCGTCTGCAAATGCCATAAACATGGGCAGGGAGCCAGATTTTGACCGACGCATGGTTCGCACGCAGGCACGGCCCGTGGTTCGCGGATTATTAACTCCTGGTCAAGCGTACAAGTTCGCTACTGTGGCAGGAACGTTAGGCGTCTCAATTTTGTACTGCGGGGTGAACACAACAGTTGCGGTATTAGGTGCAACAAATATTGCGCTATATGCGTGGATATACACCTCTTTAAAACGAAAACACATTATCAACACATGGGTTGGCGCGCTAGTAGGTGCGATTCCTCCTCTTATGGGATGGTGTGCTGCTAGTCCACTCAGCCATCCAGGTGGCTGGTGTTTGGCCGGGTTTTTATATGCATGGCAGTTTCCTCACTTCAACACTCTGAGCCACAATATTAGGAGTGAATACAAAGACGCGGGATACGTAATGACATGTTGGAAAAACCCTAAGTTAAATGCAAGGGTTGCTTTCAGATACTCCCTTTTAATGTTTCCATTGTGTTTTGGTCTCTCTTACTTTGATGTGACTGATTGGTATTATCAGTTAGACTCTGCTGCCGTCAACGCATGGTTATCCTTTTGGGCTTGTAAATTTTGGTGGCAACAGAGGATAAACTACTCCGCCAAAGTTCTAAAGGATAGGGTTAAATTTAATAAAGGAATCGCGCTTGCTAATGTTTACGCAAGAAAGACGTTTTGGGTAAGTGTCTTACACCTTCCCGCTGTCTTGATATTGGCAATTCTCCATAAAAAAGGCAGATGGGACTGGTTGTTTGAGAAGGAAAACGATAAAAAACTACGTGTATAAAACTCTCTTGTAAATACTAAAATCATGATATTCACAACATCAAATGATAGAGAAGGTTGCAGTCTTTCGATTAAATGTTCCTTATATATTGGGTCCTGCTGTGATTTTAGCGTTCAAATAGCCCGTCGTCTTCAAAGTCATCATCATAGTCATCGCTGTATTCACTTGTGTCCTCTTCCTCTGATGATTCTAATGAATCGGAGGTGTCTTCGCTCTCTTCTATAAAAATATGAGTCAACGTCTCACCTTTTAGGACGGTCCTAGGGTTGACAATGTAAGAACCTTCAACATACGAATTCGTGAGTTTGCACTTTTTGCCTATTTTAGTGAAATTGCCGATAACTGCATTCTCTAGAATGCATTCATCATCAATTTCTACGCCATCTAGGATAACGCACCCCACTATCCGGCAACGCTTACCAATTTTGCAATTTTTCCCCAGCACAGAAAGTTTAACGCTTGTCTTTTCAGATATGCTGCACTCTGCGCCAATAATAGAATCGGCACCCACTGCCGAGCTACCAATTGCAGGGACGCCTTGAGCAGTTAACATCGACGCCTTCATTCTCAGCATGTATCTGTTTGCTTCCATGTAGGCACTCAACACATTTGATCTAATGAAACATCCTAGCGAGGGAAGAATGAAAACCCCGGTGGTCTCGCGAGGCGCCGAATGCTGCCAAGAGCGTCTTCCCAAATCTCTAAAAACTTTAGTCAAAGGTTTGCAACAGTTTATGGGATCTTTGACCAACTTGTTTCTCTTTCGGAAAGGCGTAGGCTTTATGACCTGCCTATGGGATTCGGAAGTTACGGTGTCGTCTTCAAACTCCTCAGATTCCGTCTCTGATGTGAAGCTGAGCTTGTTCTCCTCTGTTAGTAAGTCAACTAGTTCATAGGAGCAAAAGTAAATAGAGGAGTTAAGCAACTTTTTTGAAACAGATGCGTTGGGATATCTCCATAGGAGATGTGTCCTAATCTGCAAATATTTGGACTTCTCCACATCTCTCTTGGAGTACACATCTAGCAGCACTGGCTGTTTGACAGAGTCTTCATTTTCCGAGTAAACGGTGTACGAAAAATCGAGTTGCTTCTTGTCAATGTTTTCAAATGTATTGCGGTAGGACACTGACATTGCCAGATTGTCAGGATCCTTATTGCGGTATTGGTCGATGAAGATCTGTGGGGGAATATCAGTGATGAAGTCGCAAGGCAGTAGGACAAAGTCACCGGTTATTTTACTTAAAAGTTCTCGCTGCAAAATAGCACCCGTTGTTTCTCCCTTAGAAGCAATAAAGTGAATAGGAATGGGCTTTCTCAGGTGTTGGGAGTGATGCGGCGCCATAGTCTTAGCTAGAATATCATATTGACATTCGCGAATTTTCATGTAATTTGCTAAAGCCTCGTGGATTACGTCGATCTCGTCACCATCGGCCACGACATTAATCTCTTTGAAGTTTGCCTGCTCACACCAGTCAAGCACATACTCAATCATGTGCCTATTTGCGACTGGCAGGAGGGCCTTGGAAACCCCGGTATCACCCTTGGTTTGGGTAAAAGGGGCTAAGTTGTAGCCCTTCCCACAAAAGATGAAAGCTTGAAAATCCATTGCTCACTCCCTGATATATGTCGCTTTGGGGTTAGCATGTAACTCTATATCGTCAAAGTTCTTGGAGATGAGCTCTATTCTTTTAAAAATTTGCCTCTCGTACGAAGTCATATCAACACTTTCTCACCAAAAAAGACTAACTTAAGGAACTTGAGTCAAGTGTTTGCCACCGAAGAAATTGAACAACATAAAACTCGCTTAATCCCAGAGTTAAATCCTCGATCAACAAACTTTTCTGGGCTGTCTTTTCAAGAAATGAGCGAAGAACAAGACCCCCTAATGGCTGCCTTCCAGAACGCCGAAGGCGCTGATGGAAATGCCACCAGCGAGAACAGAGCGTCAGGACGCGAAAACGATACAGAACCACCTCGCGTGGAGGTTGACCCTGCACAAGAAGCGCGCAACAAGGCGCTAACAGCATTCAAAAAGAAGTTGACAGAGCATAGGCGTTACGAGGACCAGCTCAAACAGCGCCGTCAGGGCATACGAGACATGGAGAAGGAGTACGAGAAAACAGAAAACGATATCAAGGCCCTGCAGAGTATTGGGCAGCTTATTGGTGAAGTTATGAAGGAGCTTTCTGAAGAAAAGTATATTGTAAAGGCTTCTTCCGGCCCACGCTACATCGTGGGTGTCCGCAACTCCGTCGACAGGTCCAAACTGAAAAAAGGGGTCAGAGTCACACTGGATATCACAACACTCACTATCATGCGCGTGCTACCCCGTGAAACAGATCCATTAGTGTATAACATGACCTCATTTGAACAAGGGGATCTTACATTTGACGGAATTGGGGGTTTGACAGAGCAGATTAGAGAGCTGCGCGAAGTGATAGAGCTGCCATTAAAGAACCCCGAAATTTTCCAGAGAGTGGGCATCAAGCCTCCAAAGGGTGTTTTGCTGTATGGGCCTCCGGGAACTGGTAAGACTCTGCTTGCGAAGGCTGTTGCCGCCACAATTGGTGCCAACTTCATTTTTTCGCCCGCTTCAGGAATTGTGGATAAATATATTGGTGAGTCTGCCCGTATCATCAGGGAGATGTTTGCTTACGCCAAGGAGCATGAGCCTTGCATAATTTTTATGGACGAAATCGACGCTATCGGTGGTAGAAGATTTAGTGAAGGTACTTCGGCGGATCGTGAAATCCAGCGTACATTAATGGAACTCCTGACGCAGATGGATGGTTTCGATAATTTGGGCCAAACAAAGATCATTATGGCCACAAACAGACCTGACACGCTAGACCCAGCCCTACTGAGGCCCGGAAGATTGGATCGTAAAATTGAGATCAATTTGCCTAACGAGACAGGCAGATTCGAGATTTTCAAGATCCACAGCGCTAAAGTGAAAAAGGCGGGCGAATTCGATTTTGAAGCAGCTGTCAAAATGAGCGACGGCTTCAACGGTGCAGACATCAGAAACTGTATTACAGAAGCTGGCTTCTTCGCTATCAGGGACGACCGCGACCACATCATTCAGGATGATTTGATGAAAGCCGTGAGGAAGGTGGCTGAAGTCAAAAAACTTGAAGGCAAGATTGAATATCAAAAGCTTTAGGCAATCATGTATTTAATCTACGTTGATCTACGAACCTCGCCTTGAACTCATGATCTAGATGTAACTTGAGCTCCGAGAATCGGTTCTTAAAATTCTTCTTACAGTAGCAGCATTTGAGGTCTGTCTTTTTGATTATTTCATTTTCCAGGTAAGTAGCATCTGGACTCTCTTCTAGAGGAAGGCCGCTCCAACTTACGAAAAACGTTGTGTTAAAGGAATTGTAATGCTTTTTGTTCTTCATTCTGTCAGAATAAAAGTCCTTTGTCATGACGTGGATGTGCAAGTTTCTAAGAGAAGGTATACTATGAATTCCAACCTGGGTAAAGCTATCAATAAAGAACTGTTTGTCTTTAAATTGGTGCTTATTCTCGAAAGGAAGCATTCTTTCCCCAACAAGCGTGTATTTTTTGGTGAAATCTTCAAAGACGCGAGTAAGAGCCCAGTCAACATAACATTGAAACTTGTTCTTCTGTTCGGCGCTGAGGAAGACGGGATTAGTCTGTGTAAGTTCAAGATCTCTAGGGAGAATCAAAAAATGAAACTGACTTTTAGGAAAGGCATCCTTTATAATGACTGCATGCGAATCAAAGAATAAGACCTCATCTGGATAGAGTTGTGGCTCAACTATGTAGTTTTTGAGAGCATACCTGAAAGACATTGCAAGCTCTCGGCGCTTTTTTAAATGTGAAAGCAGCGGTAGACATAGGCATCAGAAATTTGATAATTATTTCGCCAATGGCAATTAATAACTTGCCTCGCGGCTATAATCTCGTTAAAGAATTGGGAATGCTATGTACATGCGAAAATAGTAGCTCTTATTTACAACGAATACTCTCAAAGGTGCTGTTTCAAATGCTGGAAAACCTTGGAGCCAATCAGCTCCTTATCCTCGGCCGTGAGCTTGCGCTTTGGCACAGCAGCTAGCTCCTTTTGCTCCGCTATGTAGGCTTTCTTGGTCTTGGTCAATGGCATCTTTGGGGCAACTAGCTTTCCGATGTCTCTGGCTGAAAGAGTACCCCTTCTCCACTTGGAGTGTGGATTACGGACGGTGAGCAGTGCACCCTCTGGGATTGGGCTTCTGGCGATGCTGTCAACCCAAAAGGTTTGCTCTCGTGCAACTTCCGCCGGGGTTGCTAGTTGAGCATCTGCCTTAGGTTCGGGTCTAGGCCATGGAATTACAAGATCCTCCTGTCCAGAGACACATCTGAAGGGCATGCGTTGCTTGTAGTTTTCATCGAAGTATGAGCCCTTGAATACAACGTCCCTGACAGCCACAGTCTTTGTTTGGCCCGGCGCAGCCGGATCGTCGATGTCGGCGACAAGTTTTAGATCTTTCTTCTCGACTGCGATTGGGAACGTTACCATATGTGAGTTTTGGCCCTCAGACCAAAATTGTTTGGGGACGGGAACAGTTTTGGTGGGCCCATTCTCATCCAAAATGAAACCGTTTGTCTCCTTGTCGTGCTGTTGGATTACTGACATTTGGCCTTTCCATCTTCCCCTCGTTATGACAACGCGGTCTCCTGGCATAAAAACCCATTCGCGCGCAGACTGAAACTTTTGGTCATCTTCCACACGCGGAATTGATGGAACTAAGAACGAAGGCATTGACTTCTCTTCGAACTTTTTAAAATGGTCTACCAGGTGCTTCGGCCGCCTTTCGACCTGTTTCAAAAAACGTGAGCCAGCCTTTGACAAGTGCTGGTATCCGGACATAGTCGATAGCTATGGCAATGCGGTCGAAAGCCTTTTCCAGAGATTTGAAGTGCGTCCTTGTCGCTTTAATTCAGCGCGACTCTCTGCCTTCAAATGTAAGCTGTTGCTCATTAAAATTTTCTGCGTGTTTCGCATAAATTTGAACATGTGCAAAGCACATGACCCGTCGAGCATTCGTGTTATAGAACCCTCCATAATAATACATCTACATAATAGCGTAGCGGCGGCCGACAATTACATATCGGTGCATATTGCGATGAATTCGCGCTCACTTATTTCTCCATCGTTGTCAAGATCAAACTCATCAATCATGGCACGAAGCTCGTCATCAGTGAGGTTCTCGCCCAGTTCCTTCGCCACTCGCCGAAGGTTCTTTAGACTGATCTTGCCAGTGTTGTCGTCGTCAAATAGTTTAAATGCGCGCCGGATCTCGTCGAGTGGATCACGATCTAGTATTCTTTCACCCATCACGAGGAAAAAGTCATCGTAATGAATCAATCGCCTTCCGTCGCGGTCGTATTTTTCCAACAGCTCTAGCAGCTCGGTTTTAGACATCTCGAAACCCAACGCGCGCGCAGCAACCTTGAATTCATGATAGTCTAGAAATCCATCGTTGTTCATATCAAACAGAGAGAAGGCCTCAAAAATTTCTTGTTTGTTTTCCTCTAGCAACTCGCGTTGTAGAACGCTGTTTTCAGAGTTGGAGGGCTTGTAAGAGCCGGCCCCATTTAAAGAGCCTCTTGGCGTGGCCCTTCTATGGCTCATGTCTCGTAATTGACCAGGTTTTGTTCCTTCTGTTGGTGTTTGGATTATAATGGAAGGTTAATTTTATGTTTTTTATTTTAAGGTTGAAGCTATTAGACCTCATCGCGTTACGATCAGTTGTCATATGGCCGAACTTGGGAAGAGAGTGGCTCTAAATGGGCTCCAGGGTACTGTCAGATTTATTGGCGAAACGGAGTTTGCACCTGGCACTTGGTGTGGCATTGAGCTGGATGAGAAATGTGGCAAGAATGACGGCTCAGTGCAAGGGATCAGATATTTTAATCAAACTCATAAAGACGGTCTTTACGGACTGTTTGGCAGGATAGAAATGGTACGTCCTATTAGTGTAAGTGGTTCGGTGGTTTCCAGTCCCAATGAATCGCGCAATCTTCACGGCGTAATCCTCAAGTTGCAAGATAAGCTTTATGATCTACACCATAGATACGCAGACTTGGAGCTGCAGCTAGAAAACTGCGTTATTGACAAAGAAGCACTAAAAGAGGAGAACGAAGAATTGATGAGTGTTATCATAGGATTGCAGCAAGAGTTAACAACGCTACGGCAGGACTTTAATTCACTTCAACAAGAGGTTGAACTGCGCAGAAGTATTGAAGAGGACGAGTGGGATACCGATGCCGGGGACTTGTCTCGCGAGGCGCTTTGGAAGCGTAATCAGCTGGTCGAGGCTGCCCTTTCCAAACTTCAGGAATCATTAGATGAGTCGGGCAAAGAACGCGTTTTCCTGATAGCGGAGAATGATCAAATCAAATTAGAGCTTTCCGTCATGAGTACAGAACTGGATGAGTGCAGACGCAAAATAGAAAGCTTAAGTTCTAAAGCCACTGACAACCACATAATCGACAAACTTACTGAAGAAAATACCGAATTGAATGCCAAGGCTGAGTCTTTTAAAACAACCATAGAAGAGCTAAAATCAGAGCATATTGTTGCTAAAGACTTGCAACAAATTTACAGCGATCTTGAAGAAGAATTATCCGAGCAACTACGTATACTACGTGAAAATTCAGACAGGGACAAACGTAGCATTACTCTTTTGGAAAACGAAAGAAAGGAGCTTTTAAGCCAACTCGAGCGCGCCAACTCACAAGAAAATACTAAGGAATATACCCAGCAAATTGAGCAGCTAAACAGTCAACTTTCTAAAGTGCAACTGAAGGTTACACGAGAAGCCTTAAACCGGAAATTTAGCAATATCAGGCTGGGAGTCCGAGAGTCTCGTACGCCCCTCGAATTATCCAAGCAAGTCCAGTTTCTATCAAGCCATTTGCTGCACCAAAACTTCCCAGCTGATTTGCAGGCCAAACTTTGGGGTGGGTTTTTTTTGCAACTTATGGCCCAAGAGCTCATGGCATGGCATCGCCAAGCACAAGTCTGCCAGAGTACCTTGGACTCGTTCAAGCCTACCGGAGTTCAAGTTGATGACTGGAAGGAGTTAATTTTTGATAACAAAATACCCCAAGAATGCACACCAGACGCAATAGCGGATCATCTCAAAAACAATAGTGAACCGCTGTATAGAGACACTTACTTCTTGCTTTCCTTTATATGCTCTATTACAGAAACTCTCCTACCCCCAATTCTTGACATTTTATCAAAAGGTTCTGATCCAAAGAAACTGTCACTTATCGAGTCTAAGGCCCAGCAAGTCATCATTACATGTAAGGGACAGCTAGAACAAATACCTGTTGGGTCCGTTGGAGTTACCCATGAGTCTAAATATTCGGATGTGCTATTAATTTACTCCGAAGGTGTTGTTTTCTCGCTATTGTCTGGTAAGACAGATAATGACATTATGGATCGCGTGGTTGAGAACCTTGAAACTGTCAATTCCAAAATAGGTAAAATGGAGTTTGACAAGATCTCGATTACGGCAAACGTTTCCACCGAGCAGCCTAAGCTGCAGTCAAATGTATTAGCTGAAGACGGAATACATCACCCCAAAGGCCTATCAGCTAAGGATAGTCTCAAAGACAGCAAAATAGAAGAGCTTGAGCTCAAGCTCAAAGTATATGAAGATAAGGTAGAGCGCCAAAAGCATCAAGAAGAGACTATTGTCAACCTTCAGCAAGAATTACACGAGCTCAGATGCAACAAGAACACACTCGAAGCAAGCGTATCAGCTCTTCAAGCAAGGTGTTCGGAACTGTCAGAGAAGCTTAAGTCTGAAAAGATCAGAGAAAATTTTCTGTTTCCAAAGGCTAAATTGGTTGACCTGGTAAAGGAAATGGAAGCGACAGACAAAATCGATCTTATTTCACAGATAAGCGATTTACGAAAAGTCATTGTGAGAAACGAAGAGGCAAAAGATACTCCAGAAGAGAACGAGTGGCTAAAAAAACCAATAGAAACTCGCGGGGGCTTAGTTAATTCTGAATTTTTTGCAGAACTCAATGGTGCACATTTGTGCCTCCACCGCTTGATCAATTCCCTCAACGTTGTTCCGCTAGATGTTAATTATTCTGGCAAAAAACGTTCGGCGAATATATCTTCCTACTATTGCAAATCACTCAAAGAAAAGAATACTAGTATTGAAAGTCAGTTTAGCAGATTGTGCAAGCAATGATATTTTTATGGCTTTGCTGCATAATCTTGATTAATTGGCCACTTTGGCGCTAAATCAATTTCGCTTCGAGGGTACCACCATTCCAGGAAGAGATATAGCATATTCTCAACCAGATAACAAAGCACATAGAGTGGTGTGGCCCAAGGCCCATCATTTCTTTCATGGAAATTTTGCAGCATTTTGTACCATGACTTGTTTTTTGGCATCGGGCTCCGTGCTAAGGAATCATAAACCGCTACTGTTCGTTTTGCTACGTCTACCCAGTCATACATGGAAGATATTTCCTTGTGGAAGGACGTAGTGTCGACATTGCCTTCTCGTAAAGACTGGATAGCTTTCCTGGTAGCGGCGACCAGACATGATACCGAAGTTTCTGGTGCGAAAACTGTCATATGTTTTGGAAGAACTTCGGGAATGCCTCCAGCTGTAGTCGTTACAATTAAAAGCCCACAGGAAGCGGCCTCCACTAACGCGGTGCCAAAAGCTTCCGTTAGGCTTGCATGTAAATAAATATCGCCGCGGCATAACACATCTCTGACGTTCTCATGCTGAACAGCCCCCACTAGCTGAACTTTATCTTGGAGCCTGTAAGACTCAATCATCTGCTGAAAATCGACGAACTTGGGGCCATCTCCGCCAATAACGAACTTTACGTTATCTTCAATTTTGCAAATATGAGGAATAATATGAGTCAGCAGGTCAGCACCCTTGTTAGGATAGAGTCGAGATATTACCACAATTGTTATCTCGCCTGGCGTCTTAGAGCTTTTTTTAGCCGGAGTGAAGTCATGACTTACCACCGCATTCGGTATCACGGAAATGTTGGACGGATCTATCTTGGACCTGATAATCATGTTTTCCTTGCAGGTATTAGAAACACATATGACCGCACCAGTATTGGTTAAGGCAAACTTCAGCATTTTATTATTGAGAATCTCTGATAGTGTATCAAAACCATACAGAGAGTGGTCAGTGAGTAAAGTTCGCAGACCCATAACGTTGGCGTGAAGAAGACTTTCGTGCGTCAGCGGAGATACACTCACATGGGTGTGAACAATCTCGATTTGCTCTCGAATCAGAATATTTCTTACTATCAGAAAGCTGCCAAATATAGTGGGGAACGCGGTCTCGCGATATGCAACAAAGTAGGGTATGTGATAAACTTTTAGGCCATTCGTCAAATATCTGACTCCCGTACGATCACCGTATGCGTGTGTTATGATGACCACTGAGTGTCCTAAACTAATTAGCTTCTGAGATAAGTGATATATGTGGAACTCGACCCCACCGAGTTGGGGGTAGAAAAAGTCGCAAACCATTCTGTCGGGCACCAGTTAGTTATCAGGCCATAGACAGCATTGCAATCAAATGACATACGCTATCCTGTACCCCATTGTCTTTTAGTTGATGTTGTAAGGCATTACGTATAGTTATTTGAAAACTCATTTTCAATTTGCCTCTTCTTCCGAGCAAGTAACACCTCATCTAAATTATACAAAGAGCCCACCAATGGTGAGCGGTTCAAATAGGTATAGCCCAGTCGGGCAAGATGATCCTGGAGACCCACCAGAACTTGACGATTTGCCAGCTTCTTTGGTTACAGAAGATATGCCTGCGAATCCGCCTGGTTATGTTGAAGAGTTGAGGGAAGGCCAGGAGCCTCAGTTTGAAATAATGGACTTCGACGAGGACCCGCTAGCAAGCACACAGGGTCGAGTTGCGCGCCTTAGACAAAAATTCAAAAGCTGTGTCGTGGCTCCAATGAGGAACAGAATCGCCGACCCACTCGCAGTGTTAATGTCTATGGCCTCGCACAAAGTTGACTACTACCTTAGCAAAGTTGGAAATCCGCTGATACTGCGGCGATTTGTTTATGTTTTCTTTGTGTCGCTATTCATATACTACGTGGCCTCAAGTGGGCTTTTGCCTAGCGAGAGGACTACCGGCACCCGAGGGATGTTTTCCGATAAATCTCAGTTGATGTCTTACGCTAAAAGAGCTTTAGACCTGTCAAAAATGGAAAACGACCTGGAGTATATTAGCAGTATGCCTCACATGGCCGGGACAAAGGGTGACTATGCAGTCTCCCAATACATAAGAGAAGCATTTGCGAATAACGGGCTCCGTGTGGCTGGAGACGCAGCCTTCAAAACTTATCTGAATTATCCCGGAAATGTAAGCCTGATAGCTCGCGCGAAATCTGGGGAAAAGTTGAGTTTAGAAATGAGTGAACAAAATTTCAATCCCCTGAGCGTTGAGGGCGAAGTCAGCGAGGCGAATCTACTATATGCGCACTACGGTTCGGAAGAAGATTACAAAAAGCTGAAGGAGAAGAACTTGATTGACGACAATACAGTGGCTATGATCCATTACAGCAAAGATGCCGGTGAGCAGGTCGTAGAGGCACAAGAGGCTGGTATAAAGGCTATATTTTTCATTTCTGACGGTTACGGCGAAGACCAGATTGACAGTATCCAGCAGAAGTCTGTTCAAAATTTTCGCTATGACATGGGGGATCCCCTATCGCCGGGCTGGACGTCATCCCTGCGAAACAGGATTGAGCTGAGTAAATCTCTCATGGTTCCAAAGATTCCAACCATTCCGCTTTCCCGAAGACAGGCCGAACAATTAAGGAAGATAATGTCCAAAGAAGGTGGTATCCAGTTTGAGGACGGGTGGTACAGCGGCGCTGTAAACGATCTAAAGGTAGACTTTTCATTAGATCCTGTTGTTAGACAGGAGCACTTTTCTTGGAGCATCGCTGGGAGAATCGAAGGCAGGGAACAATCAGACAAGGCTATCATAATAAGTTCAGCACGAGACTCTGCTTGCACAGGATGTACCTACCCCAACTACGGGACTGCAGCTTTATTATCGTTGGCGCAGTTGTTTCAGCAAGTAAAATACAAGTACGGCTGGAAACCACTAAGAACAATCTATTTTATCTCTTATGATGCTTCGCAATTCGGGCATGCGGGCGCCACTGAGCTACTAGAGTCGGAGCTCATCAAAATTAAGAATGAGGTTTACACAGTGCTGGATATTAGCCAACTGGGCGTCACCTCCGAAAGTTCAAACCTCGATATCCAGGCGCACCCTTTGCTGTTTGATTTTTTGAAAGATGAGGACCTGAAAGCCGGAATCGAAACTGAGGTCAGGACTGTGCAACAATTTGGCGACTGGAGCGCCTTCCTTGCACACGGTATTCCTGTCGCAGCAGTATCCGCACCTCACGTGCTTGAAAGGAAGTATCCCATCGAAACCTGCGATGACACCTTCCAGCGTTTGAAGCAATCCATAAATGAGGATTACTGGGAAAAAACCTCGGAAGTGCTTCTGTATGTGTTCAAAGTGGCTCTGAAGTTGGCTGACGAGCCTATGGTTCCTCTGGGGATTGCGCAATACAGCGAGACCCTACAGCAGCTGTTGAAGGACCTCCAAGAAAGCGCTGAGGGTCTAGATGTCGACTTCAAAGAGCTTAGCGAGGGCATTGCTGCTTGGAAACGTATCGACGAACAATCCGCGAATTGGGTGCGCGCGTGGAACAATATCGTGATGGTTGAGAATGAGGGAATCGAGCCTTCCTTTGTAGCGGTGGATAGGTGGAACTGGAACAAGAAGATAACACAAATTGGTACAAAGCATTGTGCGCTAGAAGGCTTGCCGCACAGACCTTTTTACAAAAACGTTCTTTTTGGCTCCACGTTGAAAGACCAGAGTCCACACGACTCATGGAGTTTCCCAGGCATTAAAGATGCAATCTATGATAGGGATGCGACTAGAGCACAAGACCAAGCAAACTTAGTAGGGGAAATTCTGCTGAGATCGGCGGAAACGTTTATAGAGTACGCAGGAAGCACCTAGCGGCTGGTTTGAAAGCCGCGTTGTCTTATTTAGATAATCGATACATATATGGTTCAACAAGAAAGGCCTACTTTAGTATTCACACTAAATTGTTGAGACAATATGCTCATGTGTTCTCGATGCTTGTGTTCGTTTAACTTGATGACCTGGAATGTATCAGACCTCCCCTCGTTTGGGAAAGACCTCAGCAGGAAGAACAGTTCAATAAAGATATTTGAGACCATTGATTGTTCTGTAAAGCAGGCGGTTTTTGGCATTTAAGATATCAATCGAAACAGACAATGTCTTTTGTGAAGAACTTTTTGTTTGGCGGTGTAAAGACTAGCGATGACCCTACTGGTCTAACAGGAGACGTAGTCGATAACCAGACAGAAAAGGCTGAAGAGCCCATCGTGGAGGGGAAGTTCTTTCCCAGAACGCTATACAAATATAACGGGCATGACGACGAGAAGATCTTCATCGCGATCAAGGGTAAGGTTTTTGATTGCTCACAAGGGAGACAATTTTATGGGCCCAGTGGGCCATACTCCAACTTTGCTGGCCATGACGCGTCTCGCGGCCTCGCAACCAACTCCTTTGAGTTAGAAACCCTCAGACACTGGGACCAGCCTATGGACGACTTGTCGGACCTCAGCGGTCAGGACTTAGAGTCTCTAAATGGTTGGCTAGAGCACTTCCAGAACAAGTATCCATGTATTGGGGAACTTGTCCCAGAGCCAGGCGTGAACGTTTGAGCCCGTCGCATGGCATGCTTTCTCGGGTGCCTAAATGTATAAGGGATCTATTCTTTTAAGTATATTTATTTTAGGCTTACGGGGTTTCTAATTAAGTTACCTAACGATACGCCGTGCAGTTGCACGCCTAATGGTTTTGCTTGCTCTCGGCGAGATTGTCTCTAGCTTCCGTAGCATCTGGTTGTAGCTACTGAAAGCGCTTCCTGCATGCCTAGACGCCTCAACTAGCGCAGCAATTTTTGTCTGCATTATACGCACCTCTGCATCGAGCAAGTCGGAAGAAGGGTCATATGGACGAACCATGCCACTCACAATGAAAACCTCTGGAGCATCCAGGGCTGAAATTCTTGGGGCCAATTCACTAACATTCCAACGCAACCACTCCAGCTTATGCTTTGCTTTCCGTCTCAGTTGCTGAAAAACGTTGACCCCGCAGTCTACAGTAAATGACCCTGGTTTCTCATTAATACTTGTTTCTTCTCTTGCTAAATTCAGCGATGGGAATTCTTCGAGCCGGATGCTTTGCCCTGCATTGAATTCTAGAAATTGGGGGTTGCGGTCTTCGAGATGATCTATTGACATGCAAACTGTTTTGAAGACATTCTTCTTTTCAAAATCGAACTTGACGTCTGCAAACTTGGAAGTCTGCTTTCTTATAAGACGACAGCTTCGAAAGTAGTCATCGCCAAGAGTGTCTTCCTCATCAATGAGAGCTCTTTCGAGGCCTGGGTTAAACCTGCGCAATTTGAAACGTCTCTTGCTTATCCAAAACCTCGAAAGCATGTTTTTTTGAAGAATCTTGACGCGGGGAGAGCGCGAACAGCCATTGGGAAAGGATGCTATTAATAGTGGTTTGTGCTTAGCTGCTGGCGAGACGGAGTTTGATGTTATGTGCAATAACTCATCTGACAATGACAGAGTTTCGCACTTGTACGGGGGCAACCCCCTTGGGTTTCCACCACGAATATTGCTGCGATGTATCTTATGAAGCCGGTGTAAGTTATATTTCCTCTTTAGTCTTCGAAGGGATAAAACTTGGTAGGCTTGCCCCGCCTTTCGACGAACAAACCGTGCCCTCGATTTTCTCGGAGCAGGTGGGGCCCTCATCGTGAACGCTATTTCCTGTTTGCCAGTATTTGCTTATGTCTCAGTACGCTTGTGTAGCTTTTGGCTTCTGTGCCGAAAGACGTCAGCGTCACAGTCACCTTTATATTACACTCGACATAAAAAATGAAGAAACAGGTATGATGACACATAACATGGAATGAGTTTAGCTCAAGAGTGTTTCCATTAAACTTAGTCTATTTGTGTAGATTTTGTATTTGGGGAAGAAAAGAAGTTCATTCAGATCTTCATGCATGACCTCAAGCCTCTATCAGATGAAAGCTTCTCTTGGTATATTATTTACACTGTCCTGAAAGCCTTTTAAAGCAACGTCAAAATTCCACCCACTTTGGTCTGCGAGCATATAAGTGTATTCGGCGTTCAGTCTAGTTTGCTGGTGGAGCCTATTGAGCAATTCTAATTGAACAGGGTTCAACTTTGACTGAACTTCAGGCGGAAGCAGTAAAGACGCGCCCGCAGATCCTTGAATTGGCATGTTAGGAACAGGAGTTTGTACAATCCCGGGGATTTGGGGCTGTTGTTGGGGCTGTTGTTGGGCCTGAACTGGGGGCTGAGTTGTTGCTTGCGGTTGCGCTTGAATCTCTAGCCACGAGCCGTCAGCATAAGGTCTAATAGTAAGCATATCTGAAGCTACTACCACACCCCCTGGGTTAGGTACAATAACCCATGTTCGGTCAAACGATTTTTTGGTTAGTTTATTTGTGGAATTGCTGTGTCCGTGGTTGAAACGCCTGTTTCTATTCCCAGAAGTATTAGGAGTTGATTTATTAGCGTCGATTTCTGGAGCACCGCTTTCATCAAAAAAACCGTGCAGCGTAATTATGAACCCATTGACTTGTGGGTATGAGAACGCCTCCAAAGAATAATTCAAAGGTTGTTCCTGCAAGGAATGTTTAGTTTTAGGCAGGGATTTAAAAAGCTTGTCAATTGCTTCTTGCCCTAATGCAAGTCTTTGCTGCTTGGTTCTTTCGCTGGAAATTTTGGTGAGATTTCGAGACAAAGGCAGATAATAACTAAATGTGGGATTTTGATCGGAATTGGGTACGCTGGAGCTTGGCACTGATGAATCGATGCAGACAGAGAACTGAGATTGCGGTGTATATAACGCCATCAACTGAGTTCTGTTGGTGTCCCACAGATTTAAAAAGTTAGAGACGAAGTCGATCGACGATTGCCCCAACTCGCTCGTCTCGAAAAAGAACTGCTGAAGTTTCATCGGCATAGAATAAATTTGCTGCAGCTTGCTTTCGTCTCTTAAAAGCACACTGTCTAGAATGATCAGCTTAGGAAAGAGGCGCATCATTTCCGAGCGATATAGAGGTTCTGTCGTGATAGGGTTGTTCATCATTAGAAGCTCACGAAGATCCTTGAACTTGTTTCTCCATACCTCCAAGGCACGGAACCTTGATATTTGGTTGTTAGCTAGGCATAGGTTTTTCAGATTTGGGTATGTCTGCGCCAGCGATGAAATCATGTTGAGATCTTTCAAGTTATTGTTCGATAGATTCACGCTCTCCACCACCATTTGATCCTCTTTAGACGCCAGCTTCATCATAGCGGGAAACATCTTTGATTGCGTGGATGTTGTTGAAAATAATCCGTTAGCCGTGAGGTCAGGATCGTTACGCAAATTTCCCAAGTCTAGCATTTTAGCTTGCGGATTATAGCGCTTATACAGGAACGCTTTGAGTAAGGCAATAGTGTTATTAGTACCAGGCGCTGCGCCTAATCCGGCGTTGTCACCCAATATTTCAAACTTTAGTGCATTTCCCGCAAAACGCACACCGTTCCAGTTCAGAAGCGAGTTCGCCTCATTACGGCTGTTAACAAACCCAATCACAAGATTGCCTTCCACATAAGAGTCCTGTATTCCAATTCTGGTCTTTCGGCTGACAAAGCTTACAAGATCTTGCTTAGTAGCGTTTTGCCAGCCCTTGACACCAACCTTCACTCGGTTCTGCAACACGGCTTGTTGGGCCGCAGCTCCTACGTTATTCGAGTTTTGAAACAGGTTGTTCATGACTCGGATAGCCCTCAATCGCTCTCGAAAGAACTAGGAAACCAGATATTGAAGCTCTTTTAACAAGTTGATCATATAAAGAGACTTAAGGTATCTAGACAGTTTTTTCAAAAATTTTCGATTTACACACATACGTATACAATGAGATCAACACCTTGTTTCCAGAAAACTGTGTTATGTCTAGAATGAAGCTTTTGACAAGTATCAATAAGACATCTGGATAGACAAAGCCGTAACTCAACGCCTCCGAAAGCGCCAAAAATAGTGCAAAAAGATGACACAGAGCTACGACTATGACGAAGGCTCTGAGACATGGCCGTTTTTCGTTTTGGCAATTCTTTGTGTAGTCCTGGTGCCGTTAACACTATTGCAAATCTACGAGATAATTGCCGCCAAAGACGAAGGCAATTCAAGCCAAAGCTCTCCATTGGATGAGCTGTCTGAGGAGTATACCAGTGATCATATAAAGAGCTTCAGGGCGAAGTTCGCCCCAAAAAAGTCAAAACTGTTGGCCAGACGGAACATGGTGATAATCGCAGGCTGGGGTATGGTGGCGTTTCTAATTAACAAGATTGGTTCGAATGACGCCATCAAAGATGCAGCGACGCTCCTTTTTGACCCATATGCACTTCTGAATATTTCGGCGAGCTCTACGGACCGTGAAATCCGTTCTGCATACAGGAAGCTCTCGGTCAAGTTTCATCCCGATAAACTCTCAAAAGATCTGAGTTCAGACGAGAGAACCGTGTTGGAAGAACAGTACGTTATGATCACAAAAGCGTACAAGGCATTGACTGATGAAGTAACTAGAGAAAACTACCTCAGATATGGCCATCCAGATGGACCGCAAGCCACTTCACACGGAATTGCACTCCCTAAGTTCTTGGTGGATAGTTCGGCTTCTACATTGATGGTTTTAGGCTATATCGCACTTCTCGGGTTCATTTTGCCCTTCTTTGTGAGCAGATGGTGGTCTAAGACGCAGTCTTTCACCAAGAAAGGTATCCATGCAAGATCTGCTTCATTTTTTGCCGATAGACTCTTTAATTTTAAGCCTTCTCAAGTCGTCACCACCGGATTGATAATAAACTGGCTTTCTCATGCAGCTGAATTCAAGTTACTGTATCCTAACCTTACTCAAGAATCTTTCGAGTCTCTTTTGCATGACCATATCAACCGTAGACATAGCGGCGAACTAGAAACTGTTAAACTTAGAATTGTGGCTAAGACTCATACCCTCCTTTTTGGGCTACTTGACATCGCTACAACGTTCAGAAACTTGGATATTTCAACAGCGACAATTGACACTTTTAAAAGCATTGTTCAGGCAATTCCACTGACTTCGCACTCGCAAATACTACAGTTGCCCAATGTTGATGCGAAGCGTTTTGAAGAAGGATCAGTCGATGATATTCGCACGCTGGGAAAACTATTTACCTATGAAGATGAGAAAATTGGTAAGATTCTAGGAATCGAAGATGAGGTCAAGCTCCATGAGACACTGAGAGTTGCTGCCAACATCCCTCACTTAAAGCTTCTAAGAGCCGAGTTTACTGTTCCCGGAGAGAGTGTCGTGACACCATCGTCTACCCCTCACATATCTGTAAAGGTCCTTATTAGATCTGCCAAGCACAAATTTTTCACACCAAATAAGATTCCAGACGAGTTTTGCAAAGAAGAGCAAGATTTCGACTCATTGAGAGATCCCTTTGCATCTCTTTCTAATCAACCCGCATTACCTCGCACTTTTGCCCCTCACTTCCCTGCCAAGCGCAGTGGATGCTGGTGCGCACTTGTTGTGTTGCAAAAAGACGGCAAAGTTATTCAAACTCCTATGCTGGTCGACAGATTATCTTTTGCTAATTTAAACAAAGACTTTGACAAGAGAACAGTCAAGGATCTTGAGAAAGAGTTTAATCCCAAAGATTGGGAGGTTGGCACAATTAAAATTCCTTTCAGTCAGCCCGCTCCTGATCAAAAAGGAGACTACTACTTTAGAGTTATTATCAAGAGCACTGAGTACTTTGGTTCGGACCTGGACTTTACTTTACCAATGATGGTGCGTGAATTTTCAGAGGACGAAAGGATTGAGAAGATAACTGACGATTCTGCTTCGGACGAAGACGATAGTGACCTTGACGACGATGACGAAGACAGCAATGATGAACTTGAAGATGAAGAGGACAGCGACTACACTGACATTGATACGGACACCGAAGTTGAAGAAGATGAGGCTCACGACTAAGATGAAGTTTTACTTGCAAAGCAATCATCGTCCCCATTCTCTTTATGTGCATGAAAGAATGTAATTATAAAGTACATAGTTCCAACATCAAAGGCTAAAGCGATTAATCACAAATGCTTCTTGAGAACGCGCGCATCAGGCGATCCAGTAGTATCACTATAGTAGTTCTTTAAAACTTCACCTTCCTGCTCGAAGCCTTTGCTTTGATACCAGTTAAGGCTCTTCTCGTTGTCAACCGCTACGTGAACATATATGTTATGCTGGAAGTGCGCTTTACACTGCTCTTCGACAAACTTCAACAGTTGAGACCCAATGCCTTTCTCTCTATAGTTTTCCAAGACAGCAAGAATCTGGATATACACGCCTGTCGCTTTAACGCCCCCATTCTTGTTCGAGATTAGCTGTGCTCTAACCGCGCCAACCGCTACCTCTCCGTAGTAGCCTAGCTGTGCAAATAGTGTCTCTTTCCCCCCATCGAATTGTTCTTGAAAGAACTTATCAGGATATGTCACATCTAAGACAGTATTGGCAATCTTTTGAAAAGTACCAACATTGTTCGAGTAGACATCATCAAGATTGACCACGTTGCGAGACATTCTTTTTGTTCCTTGCTAGAATATTTCCATGTTTTGGCACTAATTGAACTGCAAACTCGAACTTTTCAAGAACTATTAATCACTTGCTTGTGCTGGGCAGAGATACGTAAATGAACAACTGACGGAATGATAGGTGCTAAGGGTTCCCAAGCATTTCTGCGGCACAGCCTGTTCAATAATTTGCGCTTCTACGCTACACGAAGCCCTACTCAACCAAACTCCAAGCTCTCCTTGGTTTTAGGCTCAAGCAACATTAACGACATTGCAGTGGGAACTTTTATGAAAAAGCTAAAGAACATAGTCGGACATTCGAAGATTCCGGATCGAGACAGTCAATTATCTCGAGAGATTGTCGCGCTCTGTGGAAGGTCAAATATAAAATGCGAATTTTTGACCGTGTCCAAGATAAAAAGACTCTACAATATGTTATTGCAAGGCAAAATAAGTACAATCCAAGTTATCGATGCTTTGGAATCAACGAAACACCAAAATATGGTGAACGTGATGGGCCCTAATAAATCAATTGCTCATAAAAAAGACAAAAAAGCTGATATTTCTCAGTATGATCTTCTAGAGATCAACCCATCAAGCTCAGAAAAGTTCGGACAAATCTTGGACGAGATGGTTTGTGGCGAAAATCAGAAGGAGTCCCAAGAAAACGCTCGCACGGGAACAGCAAATGCGGCATCATCATCTAAGGGTTCTAACGAAATCGACCTTGGTGTCTTGCATAACTTTCTTCAAAGCGCCGAGAGGCAGAAAAAGGAGCAGAAACAGTTTTCTTGGAGCCAGGCGCGCCCTTATGAATGGGACCAAAAAAACACAACTGGTCTATTATCTCCTGGAATGATGATTTTTGATCCCACTCATACACCACTACGATCAAGACTAATGAGAAATTTCCGAAGTTCTAATGCTAAAAGTCGAAGCACAGATGCAGTTAAAACGGCATTAACCTATACGACAGAAATGTTATTTTACAACCTAGAAGATGGCACCTCCGAAGTTACGTTGTGGAAAAACCAAAAGAATAATGTACATATAGAGTGCAGAGATCTCTTCACCGTAATAAACGGAAGTCAGAGGCCTCCTGAACAACTATTAAAAATCATAACTGATTTTGAAAGCAAACGCTGGGAGTTGACAGGCGAAGCCACAATAAACGGAATTCGCCATATAGTGTTCAAGCGAGATGCAGAGAAACATGGCCCGAACCGCATTAGCTCCAGAATTTTCAGCCTGACGCTTTTTTCAGTGTTCCTGGGATGCGCGACCTATGGAGCAGTTCAAAGATACGAGAGGACGAAAAGTACTGCGTCCACAAGTGCATAACCTAGCATGCTCACCTCACTGCATTTCAACGTCTGCAAGCGGCTTGGTTGTTTTACTACCGCCAACCACTTGTTCGGCTTTCGCATTAACTCTGATAAGTTTCATAGTATTCAACGAACCGAATGTCTGGTTCCATTTTCTCAAAAACTCGACATTGTCTGCGTCTCCCAAATCCGGCACTAAAAAGCCGGACGCCAGCTCCTTCATCTCATAATCTCTTCTTTGCTGCAAAACGACCTGTCTGTTAGATGGCGGCCTATTAGCTCTCCTTTTCTTTTTGAGATCTTCGAGCTCGTCATCATCACGCGAGATAAATTCCTGGATGAATACAACAGTTTCGCTCAGAGAAAACACGCTCTTGTTTTCAAAAGATTCTGAGTTTATAACATCTTGAATAAACTTGATCCTACTTAGTTCATTGGATTTACGGTCATTGTGCGCTTTCTTTTTCGCGGCGATCTTGTCTTCGCGGAGCGTTGCAGCTGTTAACTTCTGAAATTTGCGCCCTTTTGGGTGAACCGTCAGGTTCTTTCCTTGGGCTTTGTTGTTCTTTTGGATCTTCGATAGCGACTTGGACAAAGGCATGTTGAATTATTTTGGAGACCCACTGAATACAAGAAGCCAATCACCAATAATAGCTTCACGACAACTTGAATGCGATGAGCATCAAAAATTTGAAAGATGACATTGGCACGTGAGAAGTGACGAACGTTTAAAATATACGTCACATATTGTTGATGGTTTACCACTGGTCAAGGCCTTTCAAAATATCTTTCAAGTGTGTGGACCTAGCCGTTGACATATAGCCCTTGTACTTTACCCTTGAATAATATACGGGACACTCCTGAGCCTCGCATTTAGTTACAACTTTGTTCAGATTGTCGAGGGAGTTTTTTGTAAGTGGCTCGCAGCATGTCTTGCAGACTTTCAGGATGCTCTTGAAGTGCTTCTTTATTCTGAAATCCTCTTGTAGTAAATTAGACACTGTCCGCCCTTTTTTTTCAAGGCACTCTGCGCATAATTCGTTGGCCTTTTCCCTTATCTCCTTCTTACAGCTGAAACAGGAAGTGGACCGCATGAACTCAGGTAAATTACCATCCTGGTAATTTCCAATATCCTGAAATCGTGGCATTTCTACGTACCACTGGGAAACATCCACACCGATGAGGTTAAAGAATCTCTGCAACGGCGGTAGCAGGGTTTTCGTGATATAGTAAGTTGCATCGAGCTCGAGAGAGTCGCTGGACAAAAAAGTTTCGGGAGAAACGCATCTCTCCCGCAGAATCTGGCCAGGCCTGCCTTTAACCACAATATAGGGTACTCGTTCGCGGTACTGCGGTTCAGCTCTATGATCAGCCGCCTTTTTTTTTGAAGCAACAACTGCCCCTGGAGGAGCAGTCTTCTCGCTTTTATAAGAGCCCAGTTTTACTTCTCTTGCAAAGCAAAAATCTTGAATCGACACTTGCCCTTTCATTATTTTTCTAAACTGATCTTGAATGTAGCTTTTAACCGCTGACAGGTCCCTGCTATCGAAAAGAATCCGCAACGACTTTTCAACTATCTTCTGTTGAGCGGGATGACCATCTCTTCTTACAGTCTCGATTCCCTTAGCATCAAACTTAGGCTCTTTCTGGTTTTCTTTTTCGAATGAATATCCAACATATCTCTTTTTGCTCACTAGTAGACACGGGTGGTAAACTTTCTCAAATTTCAACGTGATAGGAAAGGGATTACAAGCAGTGATGGCTTTTGCCATGTCCCTTCCAAACTTAAAAGCCTCCTCCCGAGATTTTCCTGGAAAGTAAACGAAGAGACTATCGGTATCTCCATATACAACCTTGGCGCCCCACTGGGAATGGTTTTCGATGAACATAATAGCTTTTTCGAGAGTTTCTCTCCCTGTCTGAACAATGCTGTCTGCAACATCTGAGCAAGGCATGCGGCCCGAAAAAGAGGCAGACGTGTAGCCATAAGTCACGTTAGCCAGGAGTTTTAGGGCGATTTGTTTATTATTAAGAAGCTTAGAAATAGTTTCGTTCTTTGACTTCAAATCGTTCATGGTAGCTTTTATCATCAAGCGCGTGTGCAAAATGTCAGTTAACATTTTAGCGAGCATTGATTTCCGAACGCTTTCTTTGAGATACATAACGCCATTTGGAGAAATTGTCAAGTGATTCTCTAATTCATGCAAAATCCCACGAGTAAATTTAGCTTTGCTAGCACCTATCACATTTTTTTTTGCGTTAAATTCATGAACTGTTCCAATGACAGTAGAATAACAGTAATTGTATCCTATCATTATGGAGGGATATAACGATTGGAAGTCGAGTACTACCAGCGGGCTTTTGTAGAAAGCAGACTCAGGCTCCATAACAAGTGGAATACACTCGAGTGCTTTCTGGTCCCGGACCTGAGTTTTGCTGGGTGACAAAACAAGAAAATGCTCGCATTTGCAAAGGCGCACTAATACGGACTCAACTTTGTATTGCGACCCTCTTGAAATCACTGAATAAAAGTCAATACCAATTAATCGTGCCTGCTCTATTGTCTGTTGTATTGTCTGTTGACTTTGAAGCAGTTTCATGTTGACGTTCACTCTTTTCTTCCAGTAAGAAAGAAGGGCGGTTAGTGCGGTCATGTCGGAGCGGTTTTCCCAGAAACTCGTCAGCGTAGACGGGGAAAAGTGAGGAAGTCGCTCATGAAGAACATGGAAGGCAATGTTTTCGAGTGTGTATTGGAGAAGATTAATTCCAGATCTGAGCAACCGCCATATGTTAAGGGTGTGTCTTCCAGCTACGTGGATTCCAGAATCATGTGAAAACCCCCAAACATCTTTTCGTTTGTTGAAGGGTTTGTACTTGACTCGGGCAATTTCCTCGCATAGATCTCGTTCATACGCAGACTCGAACCGTTCGATGAGGTAACCCCACGAGCTTGAATGTACTTCAAACCCCGAAAGGATATCTGGATCCAACAAAAGCACAAGATCGGCAACTCCACTGATCATATCTTCTTCTGATTGGAAAAAAGCGACAGGTGTGGACCACGACGCAGAATTGAGATGGGAGGCAAATTCATCACCTTCTTCTTTGTAAGCCATTATCCCTTCAGTGGAAATACCAATGTCGATAGGAAAACTATCAGGGTCTATTTTCCAAAAAACGAGTTTAACAGTATCGACTTTTGGATCTGGAAGCATGTTTTCCCTACTGGTTGCGAAGATTTCGAGGGTTAAATGAGAGAGTGGGTTGTGATCTCCTGAATTCAGTCCCTTCAGGGAATGGTTGCTTTTGAACTTGTAACCACGCTCGCTACTCATAGTTTTGAAGTCAATCTGGGAACGATGGTGTACCTTGCTGGTGCGTAGTAAATAATCATGTACTGTAGAATAGCTGGGAGGCTCAACAGCATACTTCCATGAGTTCTTTGGCAGCCTATCATTCCAGGTAGATTCAAGACGAACTGCTCTACTTGTGAACTCAACAGACCGTCGACAAGTGACGTGTGTTGAATGTAGGCTAAACCTCCGCCCGGAATATATGTAGTCCTTTTTTTTTAAATCCTCAGGAACTCTGAAATATGGATCCAAATAATCAATCTTGGGCATCCCCCTGTTTTCAAGGTCTTGGAGAATGTTGTGATAATCAAGGCTGAATTTCTTATACCTGAAGCCGGAGGAGGGCGCTGAAATTGTATGCGCATGCGCATGTCGGACCAGTTTCTTAGGTTTTTGGTCCAGTAGATCTACTCTATTTGACGGTCGCTTTTGCGCCATTGATTGAGTCAATACTTGATCGCTGAAAGAATTCGTAACCTCAATATCTTTTTGCGGGCTTAGAGGCACTGATGACCGCAGGCGTGCTTCTGCCCCAGTCTTCTGCCCTGCTTTTGTGCTTTCTGAATCACTAGACTTCTTTACCTCCAGGTCGCTTTCTGACATAGTCTCAGAATCAGGTGAATAAACGATGTTATCTGATGTTGACTGTGCGTAAGATGCCCCACTGCCGGTGTTTTGGCTTTGCACGCAAAAACGCGAGAAACGTCCAACTCGTGGGTTGTTATTTGGCCACAGTTGGCGGAGTGATTCATGAGGAAGTTCAAGATCCCATACTGCACGGAATGTTGATTTCGAGATGCTTTGTGAGAAACTTTCTGATTTAGGAATTGTGCGATTCTTTGCTTTCTCTAAGAAAGTCAGCAGTTCTTTATGACTTTGCCATTCAGGCAGTTGAGAAAACTTATGTTTTTCTGGTGTCGGTTGATAAGGTTCTAAGCCAAACTGTTTCCGCAGGTGTGTGGTTTGTGTCCAGAGATTCTTTGTCGATGGAATGAAAAGAGTTTCTTCATGTTCAGCCTGTGAAGATTCGAATAAAGTGCCATGTATATCCCTAAAATCGATTTCGTTTCTATTGCGGATATATTGAGGAATAACGTCAATTTCGAGAAGACTATTTCCTATTCTTTCGCAACTGTTGCCGCTTTCATTTTCTCCTTCTTGGTAGAACTTTAATATAAACTTATCCAGAAGGTCATTCTTTTGCAAAAGATCTTGAGAGTGTGCAGGATTAAGTAGAGGGGACCTGAAGAAGCACTTAGAGAGCTTTAACCATGAACACCCGAAGAGGTTGTAATCCGCTGAAAACTGTAATAAGAAAGGAATATGAGCTTCGAAAACTTGGGAGCTTTTTCCCGTTACCTTTCCGTCTCTCAACAGTTCAGCGGTTTTTGTTGTAGAAGTTGGGCTCAATAATGATATTTTGTAGAACACTGAGTACCCTACGTGGTATCCATAGAAGGGTACTGCCTTGATAGGTGAAACATCTGCGACGAATTTCAAGCTCCCTGCATTCTCGTCTTCTTCTCCCGTTGAACTTTTGCGGCTGTAAGCTTCTTTTAGTTTAGTTTCCAGGCAAGAGTGTAGCTGAGTACAGCGAGTTTGGACAATCTGGACGGAGTCACCTTTTTCACCATCATATGGTATATACATATAGGGAAAGACGCCGTGGATGTGACATAAGACATTATGGCCACTAGGAAGTGAACCGTAGACTCTAATTACGGGTACATGGCTAAATTCCCGACCAGGTAAACTATTGCCCTTCAGACGGTCGAACGCTCTCGGAACTTCTTGATACGAATCATAACTATTAATTTGAATGTGAATCAGGTCCTCTGCAAGAGCAGGTAAGGACCCGCTTTTAGGTGCCCCGTTGCTCATCGCTTCATTTTTCCTGTGTTTTGATGCTATTGGTAATTGTCATATATGAGAACAAGATATTTTAAATAGATTTAAGGTAATGGAAATATTGGGCAAACGCGCTTGCCATGACTAATGAACAGCGAAAACACAATTGTGTACGTGAGAGTTGCAGGTAGGGTCCGCGATGGATTTTTGGATCCTCCAAAGTTTCACTGGGACCTAGAGAGGGATAAGTCACTGTGGTCGAGCGTCTCAAAGCTGGACAATACAAAGAAAACAATTGACTGGAAGCGATTGAGCAGAGAGTTCAAGGCTCCAGAGCATTTTATAAGAAAACGGAGTTACACGCTTTTTGCGAAACACTTAAAGTTGCTAGAAAGGCAGATTGAGGCAAAAACCAGAAGTTTAGCGGTCACCGAAGATGAATTGAACTATACTGACGAGGACGAAGAACGCGCCTCACTTAGCCATGGGGAAAGAGACTTTGAAGCAGCAGAAAGTCTTAAAAACTTGAGGACTTCCAAAGTCTTGAAGCAGCGTGTGCCTGGGGAAGGCAGGAATGGAGAGTCATCACTGAGCGAGCTATCAAATTTAAGCGTGAGCATATCTGCCCTAGAGGAAGCATTACTGGACCGCCTGCAGCTTTAATTGATTTGAGTCTCCAACTTGCAGCGGGAGCACTCGCATGAAAAGAACCAGTTTTCTTTTAAAATGCGCCGCCTCTCATCAACCTTGAGATGCAAAATATCCTTGTAGTCTATACATAGTTCCTGGTCTTTGAGTACATCGGAGTTTAACGTGAATACCATTTGATTACCAGCGCGATGCTTTATTAAATTTGGGGCACATGAATGATTGAAAAATGACGCCTCCGGAAGCACCCAGTAACCTAGGTACTCACGACTATCGCTAGATTCCTCGTTTTGCCATATTCCGAATGAATTGCCGTATTCAGACCCAAGAATGTGTCTATAAGTTGGGATATCAAACTTGGGCCTCAGGAACGATGGCAGTAAAATGTAAAGAGTCTGAAACACATGTTTCTGTAAGTCTAACAATACTGGGAATTTCATTATTTTACTACTCTCGTTAGACTGAAGATTCCGGAAAGCGGTCATTTGAAGGCTACTTGCATGACTAGTTTCAAGGGTAAACAAGCAATGTATCACGAACCGTGCACAAACATACTCATCCTCGTTAATGATCGGCAGCTGCGAAGCACGCTTAGTAGGTTTCATGCAATCTATACGTGTAATCCAGTTGTCTCGGATGTCCTGCCATAGGCTCTCAATCTCTTCAGTGCTTGCGCTCGTGTTACTCGCATTGTCTACCCTCCCGACTCTCTTTTTCGCCTGTGCTTCCCAATTTACAAGCAAGATCTCGTATGCATCAGTGAGGTGATCGACGTGTTCTTGTCTTAAAAATTGATCCCGGCAATTTTCAGTGCAGAACCACAGCCCAGCTCCTTTGGGATATTTGTTATCGAGACGCACCTTCATCCTTCGACCGCCTTCATACCGAAAGCATTGGCTACACACTTCTTTGCGAAACTCATAACATGTCGATGCTCCTAAACATTTTTTGAGACACAGTACATCAGTGTTTTTCTTAAGATCGCGGTTCGCAAAGCAGGCTCTTCCGCTGTCATTAGTTATCCGAATATCGAAAAGCTCTGAAATTTGGACTGTACCCTCTTCTAACGTCATTAACTTAAACTGTGTGGAAACCCTCCTGGTTCATGTCTGCTCATCGCAAGTCACAAGGTCGGTAAATTTTCAGACATCATGGCGGTGAAAACATAAGACCGCAGAAATGTCCGATAGCGTATCTTGTAGTGATTAACTCGTCACAGGTGTAGTATAAAAGGTAAGTACCGCTATTTTTTCTGTAAACAACGCTGCTGTCACAGCCCTGATATCTAGCTAGCCATGTCACTATTCAAAATTATTAGTCCAAAGACCTTGGCAGAAAAGCTGCAGAAAGAAGCTACGCGTAGAGTAGTAGCGGTTGATTCGACATGGTATCTGCCTCACTTACAGAAAGACGCTAAAAAAGAGTTTATGGAGCTTGAGCGGCTTCCCAATGCTGTATTTTTTGACATCGATGGCGTCAAGGATGTCAATTCGCCCTATCCTCACATGCTTCCGGACACTGCTAAGTTCAATGAATCGATGAGTGAGCTAGGAATCCGCAACACCGACATTTTGGTCGTCTATGATCGTGTGGGGAACTTCTCAGCCCCTAGGTGCGCATGGACTCTCGCGGTATTTGGGCACAAGCTGGTGTACCTGCTTAACAATTTCCCAGAATACAAAGCAGAAGGTTATCCTTTAGATACCGCACCTAGAACCTCTTTCTCAGAGCTGGAGCCCTCGGACTACAAATCTGACAAAGATTTCACTCAACAAGAAGTACTGAGCTATGAAGAAATCCATCAGCTTGTAGAAGATGGAAAGTTGGCTGAAACATACAATGCTTTTGATGCGAGAGCGCTTCCGAGATTCACAGGCGAAAGCAGCGAACCAAGACCGGATATACCAAGTGGGCACATCCCTGGTGTGCAGCCAATGCCATTTACTGAAGTTGTAAAAAATGGCATTTTCGAGGTGGACCCTCAATTGGCCGCCGAGAAATTGCAAGAGTATTTAAAGTCTTCTGGTTGCAGATACGACGCTACGAAACCCACTGTGGCCATGTGTGGAACTGGGGTCTCAGGCGTCATCATTAAGACAGCCCTTGAGAACGCCGGGGTTAAAAACGTTAAGCTTTATGATGGCAGTTGGACTGAGTGGGCATTGAGGTCTGAGCCAAAATACATTGTGAAAGGTCGCAACTAGCACCCACATGGAAGGCGTTCTTCGTGAATTGTTTTTAGTGTATCTTATTTTTACATACATCATGTTGACATTAACGTGAAAAAGTGTTGAACTCATGAAGAGTATAGTAATCTAGCAGGAAAAGCCGAGGTTTTCAAGTATGGCTAGTCTACCTGGCTTGAATGACTCTCTGCAGCCAGTAGATCTGGGCAGTGACTTGAATGAACCCAAACACGTCTCTATCACAGCAGGTTCTGAGTGGAGAGTTGACGTCCCGCAAGACTCCAAGTTGACTATAAAAGTGCTCTCAGGCATAGCCGAGATTTTTGGAACAGAGCTTGCTTCTGATGTTCCCTACGTATTTCAAGGTACAAAGTTTGCTATTTACGCTGTGGAGGACACTGAATTCGAATGGGTATCTCCAGAATTGACAGGCCACTCAATCTCCACTGATACCAACATGAAGTTTGTTTATAACTTACATTTTGCGCTAGAGAAACTGAGAGTCTCTAGCTTTGAAGGCCCCCGTGTGCTTATTGTAGGTGAGTCATGTACAGGCAAAACTAGTTTGGCTAAGACGTTATGCGCATATGCCATCAAGTTTAAGGCGCATCAGCCCATGATGATCAACTTAAACCCTCAAGAATGCATCTACTCCCCTCCAGGATGCTTGACAGCTACACCTGTATCTGATGTCATGGACGTTAGTTCTAGTACGTGGGGTCAAAGCATGACCAGTGGCGCCACTAAGTTGCACAACAAGCAGCCTATAGTAAAGAACTTTGGGCTGGAGCAAATATCCGAAAACAAAGAGCGATATGTAAGCGCCTTTTGCCAGCTTGCGAATGCTGTCCGCGGAAGAGTTCAAAATGATTCTACCGTTCGCCGCTCTGGATTGATCATCGACACGCCTTCACTTGGTCAACTCTCAGATGATTTTAGTGAGCTCAAGGAAATGATTTATCAGTTTAAAGTGAATGCTGTAGTAGTTTGTGCAAAGGATGACACGCTTGCGATAAAGCTGAACGAGCACCTGCCTGTAGAAACTTTGGCTATAGTGAGGCTTCCGATATCCAGTGGTGTTGTACAGACCGATGATGTCTACAAGAGGGCGCTTCAGCGGAATGCTATTAGGGAATACTTTTATGGAGACTTCAATACTGTACTGAGTCCGTACACTTTAGGGGTTGACTTTGACATGATCACAGTATGGCAACCAAAAAGTGTCTTAATACAAAGTGAGTCAAAGGACGAACTTCTACCTGTTGAAGTGAACGCTAGCAACTTGCAGCATGCTTTAGTTGCCATAACGTATGCGTCCAGAAGATCTTCAAGCGAAGAAGTTTCAGCGAGTCCCATTTTAGGTTTTGCCCTCGTAATGGATGTTAATGATACTAAGAAAAAACTCAGAGTACTTCTGCCTGTGCCTGGCTTGCTTCCTGATAAAGCGATGGTTTTAACTGCATATAGATATTTAGAGTAACTTTGGTCAGATTAGGACATTTCTGGTTACTATGATATCTTTCATTTATTGTTTTTGTAAACATAGACAAACTCTTTATCGATAGATATATTCTAACAAACAGAAGTTGCAGACACTTGAGAGCTTCAACAGTGAGCTTTGAGCAGAGAAATATATGAATATATGACCTTAGGACAATCTATAACCATTACTGATACGCTTACACCTCATGATATCTCTATCTTAATTTTAATTGGCTTCTTCTGTTCTGGAGTCGAACATTTTGATCAAAGAATCATGATCAAACTTTTACCCCCCTCGAGTCCACATGAGGAATTGCCTGTTTTGTTTGAATCGCAGCAACGTGAAAGCACTAAAACAATAGTGCTCCCTTACTTGTTGGATCTTGTAGTATTTTTAATCGAAAACGATCAAAAAAGTGCAGCCTTTAGATTGATTTCTACTTTGAAAGCTGTTTCGACAATAGATGGAATCTCGAAACTAGTCGATGCGCTCAAGACACATTGTTTGCGGGGCTCTTACAGGGATCTACTGAAACCCGCGGAAAGGAAAGTAATCAAACGGGAATTAACCAGAAGCAGTTTGCTGGGGACTTTTGTAGAACAATGTTCCATCAAATATAAAGTTCAAGATTTTAATGAATCAGAAATGCTGTGGAGGAATCTTAAGACCTATATCATACGGTTTGAGGAAAGCGCTGTTTTCAAAAAGGTTGAATCCCAGCTACCGGAACTTGACCAATTCATGTCAGTTGTCTTGGGAGGCGGACGTGGCAGTGAAACGATTGAAAGCTTAGAAGAACTACAAAGAATGGGACTTCCCGAGAGATACAATGATCTTTTGTCAAATGCGGAAAGCATGATAGTGATGATATCAAGCGACCATCTAAGGACCCTGCTGAATGAGGAAGTTTGCCTTCTGCTCAATGGACACGCGCATATAAGAAAATCCACAAAAAGAATTGTTAACTGCATGTCTTTAGAAGACTGTTCGAGGTTTCCGTCCGTCCATATTTTGAAAGGAATAGAGCAGCTTAACGACCAACGATATGACAGTTTCTTGACCTTGCTTTACAGATACTTCGATTACATGTTAGGCCAGCACAACGAACCTAACTTTCACATGTCCCTTCTTTCATTGGCGTCGTTTTACGCACATTTTGATGATAACGAAGCTGCTGTGAAAACCTTTGAAGAAGCAGTTGCTGTAGCAAGAGAGAACAAGGATACAAAGACCTTGAATTTCATTCTTATGTGGGTCTTTGAGTTTATTGTCAAATTTCCAAGTCTAGCAGTCAAGTTTCACGTCAGCGCTGAGCAGATAATCAACTATCTGAAGTCATGTCCAAGCGACCAAAACTCCAGTGTATTCGAAATGGCCTATAAATTTGAAACTCTTTGGACGATGCTAAACAGCGGGTCTGTGGTAGGAGTCCTCGAGGCTCTTTTCAAAGCCTCGCTCATAACACTACAAAACGTGACAAACAAACCTAAGCTATCCCTTTTAGCTAATCATAATGCTCAAGTCTGGGAGTACTTGGGTTCCCATGCTCTTCAAAAAACTTACGAAGATATTGCAAAGGCTTACCTGAAACAATCAAGCAACTTTTCCATCAAAGCGGGTAATTTGTTGGGTTCTAGGAACTCGGGAGTCGTTCGGTATGAACTTTACACTTCAAGATCACCGCTACTGACGTATCACGAAAGAAAATCTTTGGAACTTTTGGGCGTAAGTCACTTGGGTCGTATTGGAGAAAGCGATGAAGCTATTCGGCTCGCTAATGCAAAATTGCGCGAATGCAAATCTGAGTTTCTTGATATTAATCATGAACAGAGGTTTACCCTCGCAAAGTGCCAAATAATGATAAACTGCGGTATGGAGATGAGATGTCTCCCAATTTTAACAAAGGTAATAGAAGATGTTATAACTGCAGGAAATGCACAACTAGCAGCGCTTTGCATACTTTTGCTCTCTAGGATTCTATTGTCTTTGCGGAAACTCCCTGAGTTAGAAGAACTTCTAAACAGCACTATGCACAATGTCTTGAAGTTCGCTAAGCCTGAAATAAATTTCGCGTTCTTTGATGTCTATTACCTGAGTAGGTGTGCTAATAAAAACGCAGGGAAAGAGCAGGTAAGGCCGTTAAATTCTATTAGCACGTTGAAGGATTTACGTAACCAATTCCAAAGTCACAATATTTCTTTGTTTGATTGAGGTAAACTTCATGACAACCTATAATCTTCAAGATTCAACCCTCCAATAGAATTCATGTGCGAATGCTTACTCTCTGTGAATACTGGAACCATAGAAGGCCTTCCGTGGGCGCAGTAAAAGGGGTTACGGCATTTTCCTAGCATTTCAACCAAGAGGGCACATTCTTGGGGAGACAAGGGGTCTCCGAACATTATAGCGGAGCGGCAAGCTTTGGATTTGAGCGAATCATTAATCACAGTTGGCATAGAATTTAGATAATTCCACCATGCAAAGTTTTGGGCGGCTCCCAAATCTGAATTTTTAAAGGTGTGATTCCGAAAACGGTTTTTTCTTAGCTGTCTCAAGTCGTATGCGTACTGCATAATCCCGTTTTTTAAAGCATCTGTGCTTCTATTTTGGAGGGGTTCAGGGAGAGCAGTGATTCTTATACAACACCGAAAATCCTTAGAAGGTTTTTCTTCATACAGTATACCCCATTGATAGAGCTCATTTTTGTATTGCTGGAAGGTACTATATTCTTTGAGCGATAGATCCATCTTGATATGGGCTTTACGGATATGAAGATGGGGTGCTGTCAACAAACCCCAAATAAAACCATGTAGCAATGATTCGTACTTAATTCTCTCGTCTGCAGCATGCTGATCTAGTAATATAAGTGATAACAGGTCTGGATTCGAGTCAAAGGACTTCAAAAGTAAAAACTTTTTGTCCACTTGGTTAACAACGTGAATCCTGCTGAATAATGATCTGTCTACAGTATGCTCTCTATGCGTCAAAAAAGATGACATATTTGATTCTTGTATCGCCTCCACAATCCCTTCTTTATGCCCCCCAGTTTGGACAGCTGTGTCAAGATTAATGCTTGTACTTATAGGCTTAAAACAGTCACGATGCGTCGACGACTGGGCTTTTGGTTTTTTGAGAACAAAACTTCTTCCTCCTTCAAATTCCGAGCCTAGCCAGAAGCTGTCGTTCAACCTTTTCAACATTTTAGAGCTAGTGCTGCGCTTCAACGTCTTGGAGACATTTGTGTCACACGGATTCAACCTAACTTTGAAAATAGACTCTATCAATTTGAAAACCAGAGCATGAATTATTTGACGCTGTTGTGTTTCCAAATCGATTAAATGCCTACCACCCGCGCCTTTATGGTTGCATGTAGGCATCGATATTTTAAGAACATATATCTCGTAGCCGCTGCGTCCGCCAACTTGGTTCCAGTGGCTTCGCACATTTCCAAAAGCTCTGGAAATAGGTCTTAGTAACGCGGGGTCTTCACATCTTAGTCCATTCACAAACAGAAGATGGATCTTTCGATGGTACCTAGGCTCTTCAGAGATTAATCCGTCAATGACGCAATCTGTAAATTCTGCGTGCACTGGCTTCAGAGTGCTGCTTTCGGCCTCCAGGCCGAATACGTCCTGTAAACATAAAAGCAGTCTATTGGCATCTGGAAGAGAACTTTCAACTCCCCGGGTTTCTAGGAGCTTGGTTTCCCCTTCAAAACCGTCCCCAGTATTAACGCATATTTTAACTTCAGGATGCGACACTAGCACTTCAAAGACATCAAAGCGAACCTGGTCCAAGATTTTGCCGGTTTTGGACCTTTCAAGGTTTTTTGAGCGCACAGGCAAATTGTGAAAGAAATCCTTCACGGTGACAATTGTACCTTTTTCAGGTTTTTCAGTCTCAGTTACGGGGCAACTAATATACCCAACGCTCCCCCCAAGCTTCTTCATCCATCCGCTCAGTGCTTTTTCATGTCTTGAAATCACAGTGACTTTTGCGACGTTCGAAATATCAAAAATGCTGCAACCTTTGAATCCGTAGGTTTTTGGGTAGCCCACTTCCGATCCATTGTGCTTTGAGGTATGATTTTGTCTGCCAAAACAAGACAAGTCCTGGCGGGTCATCCCTAGGCCATTGTCTGACACGGTTAGTGCCCTGTTTCGAAGATCAAGGCTCACTGTGATTTCAGACGCATTAGCATCAATACTGTTTTGCAAGATTAAACGCAAGGCAGTCGTGATACAGTCAATCGATGCGCCGGATAATAGAGAATTCGCAACATCATCCGTCAGTTTTTGAATGTCCTGTGGCATTTATTCCATTACGGCAGCTTAAGGAAGTCCTCTGAGCTCAGGTCCTCGTTCGGATTTCTTGAATTTGACCTTTGCTTTCACGATTTCAAACATTGTGAACTTTTGAGAATCATCAGAGCATACTCCAGCACCTGACTTAAGTAGGCCAAGCTCGAAAGAAAAGCCGATCATAAAAGCTTCATGACTAGATATATACTGACGAGCTATGACTCGTATCTAGCAAGCGGCACATACACCGGAATTTATATAGTTGAAGTCCAAATAACACCATATGATATCGAGGATAATGACGTAGCCAGGGTTCGGTACTGCAGTGTTACTTCAAAGGAGAGCACATTCGATATGTTTAGATGGACATTGTGCTGTTAGAGTAAGGACCAGCAGATGGAGTGTAGACTGGAGCAGCGGAAGAGGTCTGGCCAGCAGTAACAGTAACGTACTTGGTCTTTTCCGCAGTAACAGTAACGGTCTCTGGAGTGCAAGAAGGAATGGAGGTACCGATAACAATCTGCTTCTCGTAAGCACTGACAGAAGCAGAAACCTGGCTGTTAGAGAGAGTGACGCTCTGAGTAGTGTACAAGGTAGAGGTGATGGTAGACCAGATTTCTGAGGTGGAAGTGCTAGCAGAGCTAGCAGAGCCAACAAAGGCGCCCTTGTTGTTCTGGCCAGCAGTGAGAGCGGCGGAAGAGGCGCTAGCGCCTTCAGAGGTGGAAGTTCTAGAGGCGCTGGCAGCCGAGTCTGTCGTGGAGCCCGCAGACTTTCCTCCGCTCATGGTGATCGTGGTCATGAGAGTGACGGTCGAGGTGGAGTCGAAAGTCTGAGTGGTCAGCTCGGTAGTCACAGAGTCGAGCAGAGACGAGGAACCACTTGGGCGCAAGGTGGTGGTTTGGTTTAGATACTCGGAAGCGGAAGCAAAACCGGAGGCGGCAATTAAAGATGCGATGGCAGTAGTAAATCTCATTTTTTGTTAAGGAAAGTGGGGTAGAGTTTCAAAGTAAAGGAAGGACTAAGTTGGTTATGGCTGAGACTGACGAAACTGCTATTGAATGAATGGACGAGACCGTTGGTATTGGCTCAGAGAGTGTTAAGTTTTTGACGCTGTTTCGTTAAGGCCAGAACTTGAACATCGCGAAATCGCATTGTAGGAATATCTCTCCCACTTTTATATCCTGTACGCTTCGCCAGGGAATGGTACACGCCAAACGCGAAACTATCCCATTTCGTGGGCGTCCATAAACTCAAACTTGATCGTTGCCATTCTCGATTTAGTTTTGCCACGAAAAAATGTCGCAACGCGAAAATCAATTACCCAAAACGGGTCGCAACTCCAGCATCCTGTTCGTACATTTAATAGGATGTTAACACGGCCACAGAGGGCACCCAGAGAAGATTGGTAAGTCAACGGCTCTACCTCGCATACGTACGTATATCCACGTCCTTAAGTTTCTGAGCTTCAAAGCCTCCTGACATAACCGTGCAGGAATGGAATCTTGGACGTTGCTCAGCTTCTGCCAGTGACTCGTAATAACAAGGCTGTCGCTGCCGGTCAAAGTTAAGGTAAGCATTGTCAAGGAAGCGAAATGTGCGTTGCCAAGACAAATTCACTTGAAACGTAAATACACGTTGCGCAATACGCACGGTAAATACAATTTTGGCAAGAACGTATAGCAGGTTATGTTGATCCATACCCGGTCTTGGTGTGGGAAGCGTTTTGAAGGCCTGGGCTATATAGGATTGGGCCATCTTCGAAATTCTCGAGCTCGCTAGTCGAGAAGTTCCTTGGGTGAAGTTTTATGATGTTGTCGATGCAGAAACACTGGAAGAAGTTCAAAAGAATAGGAAAAACAAACATCACTAGGAAAACCTGGAAATTTGGCCAGTTATCAGACCACCCGAGTACGAGCTTGGCGAACCATGTCGCCAGGACTTCGAAGTATGCCAGTACCAAGAAAACGCAGAACTTCATTATTGACAGGCCGCAAACGTATATCAGGAGCTGCTTGCCGAAGGCACTGAAAAGGGGTTCGTTGCGGACCGGTGTTCCTTCCTCTGTCTCGCGGGTAGAGTCTCGCGAGGGGTAATAGTTGCCGCTCTCTATGTTCTGGACGCCGAGCCTTTGCAGGCCGTCTTCAAGAAGTCCCAGAACGAACCATAGTATCAAAGTCCCCACGGTGGTATCCATTAGCAGATTCAGAAAGTACCAGTCGCACTGATCGCCGCCGGGGTCATCGTCGAGAATCAGAAGAAGAAAGCGAGCTTTTCTCTGCTTCAATATACTTATTCCAAGATTCAGGAAGTGAATTATGAGTGATCCGAAAACCTGTTTGGAGATGTCGAAGAACCAAACCCTCCATCTTCTTTTTGGCACTTCGTAACGCCGTTTCAACAGCAGTCCGCTGATTGCTGCAATGCCCATCAGCATTTGGATAAGGAGAGAGATAGGTCCTAGCAACTGGCAAGAGTCATCGCCAGTACCGGAGTCCATTATGTCGGCCAGCAACAAGCTTTCTGTTGGTTTCACTATCCTTTCTAAGGGTCTATACTGTGGTTACCCCTCCGGATATACAAACAATACCTTTTTTCAAGCTCTTCGTTAAATAAGATAACTACGATTCTATTGGTGCCAACAATTGTTTGGCAAGGTCTCGCAACCGAAACTCGTCGTCAGTCAATTGTTCACTATTCAGCAGGTTCAATGTCATTCCGGCCACAAACCTTGCATTATTGTATATGCTCTTGCTTGCTGAATCAGTGTTTGTGCTCATTGGGACTACGGCCGTTAACAGAGTGACAAGTTGGGAAGAATGTTGTTTAAAAACAATATTCGTGTCGTTGCCATCAACAGAACGAAGATAAATTCCAAGTGACTTCAAAAGCTGAAACAAGTGTGGAGTGGAGATTTTGGAGAGTTCTTGAAACCGGAATGCGGAGGCCCATAAGTCCGCCAGTATGTGTTTGGCTGGATTTCGGTCGCCAACAACAAACTTGTCAATTAGTATACATGCGGGAATTCCGTCACGCTGCATGATGAGTGTTTTAAGGTTTGGATCGGAGAAATGTTTCAGCAGCAGTGAACCAGGGCAAACAGCCGCGAACTTGCTCAGCAAGGCATCGAGGAGTGGAGAGACGTCTTGGTATAGCTGGCACTGATCATGACAGATTCTTAGCTCTGCAAACAACAGTTTCAGATCTTCGTCAGTCAAATCATACACAGTTGTGAGGTTAAGGAGCTTCTTCATGATGTCAAGAAGTCCCTGGAATTGCATGGGATCTTTAAATTCCTTACAAACATGAATAATCTGTCCAAGGCTGATGTTCGAAGACACTTGATCAGCTGTTTCCCGTGATGATATCGAGTTGGAAAGCACTATGAGTGCGGCAGCTTTAACGTAAAGGCCGTCAGGCTGTAGCAAAGTCGCGTAGCACATAGTTTGGTCCTGGACATTGGTGTTTGTAACATTTGCAGAAATCAGGCCAATAATGAACAGCAGTCGCCTCATCATGATCAGCTTGTTTTCAAACGCATTTTTCGATTCCGTTGATCCTAATGACTGTAGCAGCAACTGTTGTAGCTCATGTGTAGACCCACTTGAGGACAAGTCAAGCGTCTCGTTTTGGGATACCACGCGTTCGATACATTGCGCGAGGCTCTGGGCTAGTTCCAGAAAAGGGTCTGCCTCTTCAGAGTCCTCTTCAGACACCCCTTCATCGGTATCTCTGTTTGTGATTTGTTCTTCCGCTAGTTGCTCTTTGATACTTGGCGATATTTGAGCCAAAAGGCTCGCCATAATAAGCAGCTCCTTCGGCGTTATGGAACTCAAAGAGAATTCGACAAAGTCTGACAGCAGGTCGGTGGTCATTACAAGAATATCCAATGCATGTTCGTCAAATTCCTCCAGATCTCTCGAGTGTAAAAGATTTACTAAGGGTATTGTGAGAATGTGAGAACACTCACGGAGATAAATTTCGTTGTCCAAGCAGAAATTTTTGATGAGAGCCAGAGATTTGAACTGCAAATCTGAGACACGCTCGGTGTTGGCGTTCGTAAGCTTGAAAATTTTGGGAAAGTTCACTCTAAATATCTCGGTGCTTTCCATAGCTATAGTACAAAATTCGGCTCTATTGTTGTCATTGTCAGCGACGCAGTTCGCGATGCAGCGCGTCAATTCGGCAGCAAGCACGAGCCAATTGGCTGTTGGAGCGTCTGGCTCAACGAGCTGTTGCAGGCCATCTTTGAAAAGCGTTAGTAGTTTGTTCAGCACTCCTGACTCTCTGATAATATCTCTATTAGCGGGCGATCGCAGCTGGACAGCTAACTCATCCAGCACAGATACGCATCGACTGCACAATTCCTCATCCTGAACGATCTGAACAATTGAGCTACTACTGAGAATCGGCTCCAGTTTAAACAATACGTTCTCAAAGTCCATTGCTCAAAGGCTGGCTTCGTCACCAGTACTTGCTGAGAAATCCTTATGAGAGCGAAGGAACTATTGCAGAAAAAGCTGTGTGTTTCGTGTTTCATGATTCATATATTCCGTCAGAGGACCGAGCTTTTACAAACAGCTCACGCGGAGGACGTGGCCGACTCAGAAGGGCGTTTGATGTGTTGGACATATTCCTTCTTGCTTTTTGGACACGGTAGTTTTCTATTATTCCTTCTAACTTTTATAATCATCTTGGGGATCAAAAAATTGAAATTCACGATGGTCCATGGATACCGCATATCAACTATGACATTTGATCCGCCTCTACCACAATTATTATGGCCCGCTGCTGATATAAGGCCCTGGGTCGGTCTAAATCACCTCACGCTGTTTGTTTGTTTTTTCTTGGACAAGGCGCAAACTCGAACTCGTTTGAGGACGAGTGCAGAGAATTGCAAGCCTTCTAATAAGCCCGCTAAATGTAGATTTATTCACCAATTCGAAAGGAAGAGCTATTACCTTAAGTAACCGGTGCTGCATGAGCAAATAAATTCTGGAATATAGAAGCCCTTGAACTTACGCATCAGATTGGTACTATGGGCGAAATACGGTTGCAGCTTATGGTTTTCAGCCCTTGCTGAACAATTGTTGACCTCTAAACAGCTGCAGTTACGCCGCCCTACCGTAAGTTTGATTAGTTTATCTCCAGTGGAAGCTTCAACGTCTTTTTTGTCGTAGTTAACGAAACAAGCTCGTTTTTCGGCGGCTATATAATATAGAGGCCAAACAATCTGAACACGGAATGAATCCTAACACAAAGAACATCGTGGCTAGTAAAGGCACGAAATTGGTGCGCTCTGTTCAGGCGGCTAAGCTTGTATATCATTGGTCCTCGTTGCTGTTCTTCCCAATGAGGTGCCGGTCTGAAGTTAATGGATGAACCAATCTCAAGGGCAGAGGGACGCACGCTTGTTGCAAAATACAAGATCTTCGAAGACGTCAGAATCGAATAACTACTTAAGGATTTGGCAGTTTACGTGCAGGTACTGTGATAAAGGTGATATCTCTCAAAAATTACCACCTTTTGGGTCATCTGCCAAGAATAGAAGCTTGCTTGATAGGGCAACAAGACCAAGCCCTAAACCCTTTTTACACTGTGTCTAACTGAAGCTGCCGAAGCTTTAGCACCGAAAACTGCTTTCCTACAACGTGCCACCGACTGCCCTGTCGAGAACTGGTATCAAGCAAGAGAAACTATCGGCTACACAAACTTCGCTGCAGAGTGTCTCCAAGTTCTCCAAGATCGTCATGAAAACGCAAGCCCAGATTTGGCCTGTTGTTATAGTTCCGGCTGACCCAGAATTGTTTTCACAATGCTTTGAGAATAGAAAATGCTTCTCAAAAGATCTGCCATAATACCGAGCATCCTCAAAGCCTTTGAGACGCCCAATACCTTAAAGTAGAAGGTGGATGAGCTACACGTGGGCCATAACCATGTACGAGTTTCACCTCACAACGGCCTTATCCCCTCTCAGGCACGTGATAGATAACGTATTCGTGGACTGATCTAAGCAGAAGCATAGGAGGGCTTGAAAAAACCGCTGAGGAGAACACAAATTACGGTTCATACCGAATTTATACGCTCGCACATTTCACCAAGAGGCTACAGTTATCCTTACGAAGTTAGGGACTCGGCACTTCGGGAACTTCATTTCGGTACAAGGCGTCTTTTGCACTTAGGAGCAATGCCCGCGCGCGATTTAGATCAATTACCTTATTATGACCTACGCAAGCAGCGAAAGGTTGCACTAGTAACCGGCGGGAACAGCGGTATTGGATGGTACACGGTGCTCCACCTTTACATGCATGGCTTCGTGGTGTATGTGGCAGGGCGAAACTCTAGTCGGGTGAACCGTGCAATCAAAGACATCAAGAAAGAGGCCAGGACGCGCAATAAATCCCTGGCCGCAGACCAGCGTCATCCAGTGGGAGAACTTCACTTCCTCGCGCTAGATTTGACAGAGCTGAAAGTGGTAGAAAAGGCTGCGAAGAGGTTTAGAAGTCTCGAGTCGTCATTAGATGTACTCATCAACAACGCTGGAGTTATGGCCCTTCCTTACAGTGTAACCGAAGATGGCTTTGAGATCCAACTGCAAACAAATTATGTGGCACACTTCTTGCTCACTATGCGGCTTCTGCCAAGTGTCAAAAGGTGCCGTGGGAGAATAATAACCGTCTCTTCTATCGGACATAATTTGGAGTTTTCTTACTTTAGCCTTTCGCAGAGCTTCAATTACAAGCCCAATATGCTTTTTACGTGGATGCGATACGCTATGGCCAAAACCGCATCCATTCAATTTGCCAAGATGCTTGCTATCAAACACCCGGACGTCCTGTGTATATCAGTCCACCCTGGTCTAGTCATGAAGACCAATTTGTTCAGTTACTGGACCCGTCTCCCGATTGTTGGTATTTTCTTTTGGTTCTTCTTTCAGTTAGTGGGTTACTTTTTTGGAGTTTCCAACGAGGAAGGCTCCGTGGCGACGCTCAAAGGAGCCTTGTCTACCGAACTTGAAAGAGAGTGGGACAATGGCAAATATTATACAACTGGAGGCATTGAATCAAAACCGAGTTATGTTGCCAACAATTTGGACAACGCGGCCTCCACTTGGCTTTGGACTATACATGAGCTTCGTGACCGCGGATACGAGCCCACGTAGCATAATTTGCGCGCTGCAAATTAGGCCTTTGTGATAAAACTGGGCCTCGCGTTGCTTCTTGGTACAGTCAGCAGGCGACTGATCGACAAAATGGGGCAGCACGGAAGTAACAATCTCTTCCATATGAACTGTGGGTAATGCAAGATACTAAAAGCTCAGAATGTGACTCTGGTACCTGTCAGACTTTACTAGTTGCCCTGAGGTAGAGGCCGACGCACATCAATAGGCGCGAGATGGCATCAGAGGTGGATTTTCTAGGCTAACCACTCGATGAAGTGTAGGATGGTGCTAAAGCAATCATTCTTTCGAAGTTACTTTTGAGATGCCGCGTACGTGATCAACTCGACCAACGCATGCTTTTGAATGTCTTCTGGTACAGCGCGCGAGCTATTTTTGGCAAGACGGCCTACCCTCCATATTCCTACACAGATTCTTGCACCAAGTAGCTCATATGTGTTCTTTGGAGGGCTGCCCCTTCTTGCACTCTCTGGCCAGTCGACGGGTGCTTTTTTCACATGTTTTCAAAGATGTTCAGCTAGATGTTCTATTTTGACTTTAATATGAAGAGTTTCAGTTATAATTACTAAGTACAAATTGAATTTTAATTATGAAGTTAAGGCCAGGGTGGGCTATGTTTGAATGAAGTAAATAGCGCGGTTTCGAACCTTTTTTTTTTCGTGAAGGAGGGGGGGGGGCCGTTTTTTCGGTATTAGTTCTCTTTGGGGTTCGTGAGATTTGTTACTCGAATCAGAGCCTCTTCGGCGACGTAAGCTTTCAGATCCACACGGTGAAAAAAATGTAGATATCTTAGCTGAAACTGTGGTACCAATCGTGCAAGTTTATTATTATGCGGCTCGATTCAGGAAAGGACGAAATTGTAGACGGGCCCCTTCTGGGTCTCGATAAGAGCGTGCGCTGTTTCGTAAAACGTACAGCTAGAAAGAAACGACAAACAGCTTCGCATCGCGGTAATCATAGTTTTTTTTCGCAGCGTCGTTGGAAAAATCTGATCTAGGTTTTGCCAAGAAGTGCTGGGGTTGGCACGAGCTCGATGAGAAAGAAAGGCACTTCTTGGGGAGCGTTTCAAATAAAGGAGTGGGGGCGTGTTTGTAATAGTAGAAACCTACCAATCTGTCGAAGAAAATAACTCCGTAATCGTTTCAGTTACAGCTTAAATCTTGGGCTTGAAGTGTCCAAATCTTGTCCAAATCTTGTCCAAATCTTGTCCGAAATCGCCTCTATCACCGGCCCGTCGCTGCTCAAAACAACATACTGCTCAAGATACCTACACACTCTGCAGAACTATGGACCGTAAGGCGTACGACACTATTTGACAGCTACAGCGAAATTTTACTGATACTTCACTCTCAAACTCACATCCGTCTTCGAGCTTTTTTGTCCTTGTTATTGTTCGAAATTTTTGCCAAACTCTCAGCTGATGGGAACTCTGTCAATTTATATACAGCATCAACACGCTAGTTAGTCAAGATGCGTACAAGCCTGGCAATTACAAGGAGAGTGGTGTTCAGCATAAATGTTGCGGTCTTCTCACTCCAACTTGGAGGGCTGCTGTTTCCTGAAACCCTTAAAACATTAAAATGAAGAGTGGGCAGTTGGCCGTGGCCGTCATCACTTCAAGTCGACTATGAACGTTACTACTGAACGGGTGATCAATGGATCAATTGCGTATAGTGTCCCTCGAAGAAGTTTATTCTATCTCAAAGCATCACTAACTGTCGGTTCGCTTCAATAAGCCACGATACCCATCCGCCAGGGCAGGACATAAGATAACACCTTTCCAAGCTGGAAAACAGAGCTATAGTAGGCGAAATCTCAAGCCTCATCCTATTTTGAGCTTCTGCATAACCCGTCCTCATGATTTTTTCTCTCTCGTTTCCACCTAAAACTACTCCGGGGATTTAGCCGCCGAGATTCCCTCTTTGCTTATTTAAGCTACGATGTTCTAAACATCATTGAGTACACATGTACTCGGCACTGGTCATGTGATTGATTTAACTGGTTTTTCAGTATTAAATTTACTCATTTCGTACACAAGGCGGCAAAAAGTCCTAGAAAATTTTTAAACGTCGCCAGACACTTTTGGCGACTTCAGCGCAGGTGAGTAGCCTAAACAGCCTAAAGATGTCAAGCGATACTGGATCGAAGGGTCTGGTGCTAGAAAATACTGCACGCAGAGATGCTTTGATTGCTATCGAAAAGAAGTACCAAAAATTATGGGCCGAAGAACACGTTTTCGAGATTGATGCACCATCGATCGAAGAGGAAAGTGTCAGCATTGACTCGGAAGAGCTTCAGAGAAAATACCCCAAGTTCATGTCTTCCATGGCTTACCCTTACATGAACGGTGTCATGCATGCAGGTCACTGTTTTACGCTGTCAAAGGTCGAGTTCTCCGTTGGTTTCGAGAGAATGAACGGCAAAAGGGCATTGTTCCCATTGGGATTCCACTGCACTGGTATGCCTATTCTTGCCTGCGCTGACAAGCTGAAGCGTGAGGCGGAGCTTTTTGGGTCTGACTTTTCCAACGTCCCTGCCGAGGAAGAAGAGGATGAAGCCGCTGCAGCCAAGGAAGAGGTGAAGACCGAATCTGAGGACGTAACAAAATTCAAGGCTAAGAAGTCCAAGGCCGCCGCCAAGAAGGGACGCGGTAAGTTTCAGTTCGAGATCATGCTGCAGCTCGGCATCCCACGCGAGGAGGTTGTCAAGTTTGCTGACCCTCAATTCTGGCTGACGTACTTCCCTCCACTATGTCAAAGCGACTGTTCTGCTTTCGGTTCCCGTATTGACTGGAGACGTTCTTTTATCACCACCGACATGAATCCTTACTACGACGCTTTCATTAGATGGCAGATGAACAAGCTCAAGGAGCTTGGCAAAATCAAGTTCGGTGAGCGTTACACTATCTACTCCGAGAAAGATGGTCAGGCTTGCATGGACCACGATAGGCAATCGGGTGAGGGTGTTACTCCACAAGAGTACGTGGGCATCAAGATTGAGACATTGGAATTCGCTGAAGCCGCCCAGAAGCTCGTGGATTCCACCGAGGCTCTAGACAAGTCCAAGAAATTCTACTTTGTGGCTGCCACTTTGAGACCGGAGACCATGTATGGTCAAACTTGTTGTTTTGTTTCCCCAAAAATCAACTACGGTATTTTCGACGCTGGCGACTCTTACTACATCACCACTGAAAGAGCTTTCAAGAACATGTCGTACCAGAAACTAACTCCAAAGAGAGGTTGCTACAAGCCTGTGGTTACAATCAGCGGTAAGCATTTCATTGGGTCTAAAATTCGTGCCCCACTTGCCGCTTATGACCAACTGAGGATTTTGCCCATGGAAACTGTCATCGCTACTAAGGGAACCGGTGTGGTTACTTGCGTGCCATCTAACTCTCCTGATGATTACATGACCACAAGAGACTTGCAAAACAAAGCCGAGTTTTACGGCATCGACCCGGAGTGGGTCAAGCACGAGCCTTTGCCGATCATTCACTCTGAAAGATATGGTGACTTAACTGCTAAGACGATCTGTGAGGAGCTGAAAATTAGATCGCCTAAAGACACTGTTCCTTTGGCGGAGGCTAAGAAAATTGCCTACAAAGAGGACTTCTATAACGGTGTTATGATCTATGGTAAATTCAAGGGAGAAAAGGTTGAAGTGGCCAAAGCTAAAGCGAAGGCAGAGCTTATTGCCAACAACGAAGCCTTTGTCTACAACGAGCCAGAGTCCTTGGTTGTTTCTCGTTCTGGTGACGACTGTATTGTGTCTCTTGAGGACCAATGGTACGTTGACTACGGTGAGCAGACGTGGAAGGAGCAAGCACTTGAATGTTTGAACCAAATGGACACATTCGCTCCTGAAGTAAAGAACGCTTTCGAGGGTTGCCTTGAATGGCTCAAGAACTGGGCTGTTTGCCGTACGTATGGTCTGGGAACAAAGCTGCCATGGGACGAGAAGTACCTTGTTGAGTCGCTATCCGACTCCACCATGTACCAAGCTTTCTACACTATTGCGCACTTGTTGTTCAAGGACTACTATGGTAATGAGATTGGTCCACTAGGTATTGAAGCCCAACAAATGACCCCAGCAGTGTTTGACTACGTTTTCCAACACACCGACAATGTCGAAACCGATATCCCTATCGAAAGCTTACAAAAGCTCAGAAGAGAATTCGAATACTTCTACCCACTAGATGTCTCCATCTCTGGTAAGGACCTGATTACCAATCATTTGACATTTTTCATCTACACCCATGTAGCTCTTTTCCCAAAGAAATTCTGGCCAAGAGGTATCAGAGCCAACGGCCACCTAATGTTGAACAATGCCAAGATGTCCAAGTCTACTGGTAACTTTATGACCTTGAAGCAAATCGTCGAAAAGTTTGGCGCAGACGCCTCGCGTATTGCTTTGGCTGACGCCGGTGATACCATTGAAGACGCTAACTTGGACGAAACCAATGCAAACGCCGCTATTTTGAGACTGTACAATCTGAAAGAATGGGCTGAGGAAGTTGTTAACAACCTTGATGGTCTCCGCTCTGGTCCAATCACCGAGTTTTTCGATGTGTCTTTCGAGAACGAGCTTAACGCTTTGGTTGAGGAGACTTACAAACAGTACGAGCTAACAAACTACAAGAACGCCTTGAAGACTGGTCTCTTTGACTTGCAAACCGCGAGAGACTACTACCGTGAGTCCTGCGAGGTGATGCACCGTGACTTGGTTTTGCGTTACATTGAGTTCCAGGTCTTGGTCTTGGCTCCTATCGCCCCACACTTTGCTGAGTACATATGGCGTGAGGTTTTGGGTAACACCAATTCTGTGCAAGTTACGCGATTCCCTCGTGCCACCAAGCCAGTGGACGCTGGTGCTCTTTCTGCGCTTGAATACCTGAGAAACCTGCAAAGAAGTATCAGGGAATCTGAGGGACAGGCTTTGAAGAAGAAGAAGGGCAAGGGTTCTGACGTTGACATCGCCAAGCCTGCTAAGATGACTCTACTCATTTCCGAATCCTTCCCAGAATGGCAAAGCGAGTACATTGAACTTGTACGCAAGCTTTTCGAATCTCAGGAACTTGATGACAACAAGAGAATTAAGCAGATGGTCAATCCAAAGGACATGAAACGCGCCATGCCTTTCATTTCCATGCTGAAGCAGCGTCTTGCTGCTGAGCCTGTGGAGACCGTTTTCAACAGAGAGCTACCTTTCGATGAAGTCGCTACTATCAAGGCGACTGTTGAGAATGTTAAGAAGTGCTGCCAGGCCATCAAATGCCAAGAGTTCCAATTCATTTCATTCCCTTACGGTGCCAAGGTTGGTAAGGACATCTTCACTGGCGAGCAAGTGGACATTCCTAATGCAGCCAAGGTTGTGGAAAACTCCATCCCAGGTAACCCTGGTATAATCATTGCTAATATTTGAAGATATAGCCTGCTCGATAGATATACGCTTGTGTAATTGCAACGTTCTTCATGGTAAAATTGCGCCAGAATAGTGCGGGGTTCGAATTGATTTGTAGTGTATCAGCGAAAAATCGGGTGTCTGTCCCCTGTTGATTACACCCGCACTCCATTATCCTGCTACTCAGCCTTGTTAATACAGAATGTTGGCCTCACGCAATACGTTGGCAAATAGTATCACGTAGTGACAAGAAGTCATGAAATCAGTTGATGGTGATTGTTATCGTGAGCGGATGACTTTCGCTTCTTGCCGCTATGCATTAGTGCGATCGGGAGTCGTAAAGCGCACTTTCTATATAGATCAACCTAAGTACTAACAGGCGTTAGATGTTTAATTAAAGGCTCATTGTTGGGCGACATACTCTAGAGGCCAAATTCGTATCTAATAATAGGCAGCACTGTATCAACTTGAGAGAACTTGGAGCCCGAAATGCAAGATGCGGTATCCGTTGAGATGATGGGCACAGACCTTGACCAAACACTGTCAGAACATTTCACAGAGGCGGAACAATTTTGGTTGTACGCCAGAGATCAGGACTTTGACCTTGACACGTGCTTGGAACTATGCGATCATGTGCAATTGCTCAATGAGGACATCTTGATTAACAACGTCGAACAAAGGCCTGAGATCGTACGAGCAGAGCTGGACTTTGCAAAATTCGAAAGCAGGGAAACGCCAGGCTCCGTCGACCACCAAACCGCATAGCATACACTAGAGCTGATAAAGCCAAGGTGTACTAAGAAAAAAACACAAAAGAACAAAATAACGCCCTCGACCCAGCTGCCCGTCAGGGGTCTTAACTCGAAAACGCGCCGCAGCGACTTTTCTTGTGCGCGCGACGTGGGTGCCTTGCTCTCAACGGGACTAGAACCTTTCCGTATTGTTCATAATATTTCATCCCACCCTAATAAACGCCTCGAACAAGCCAGTAGATTGCGACTTTAGTTCTCGCTCCCCATCTTTTTGCTCAGTTGCAGAAGCCTTAAGATAGGTTTTTTGCGGCCCTTGGCTCTATTTATCAGCTTGTTTTTCTCTTTTTGCACTATCTCCTTCTGCAGAAGTTTTAGAGCCTCTTTGTCCTTGGCAGCCGGGTCGTTAGTTGGAGGCTCGAAAGGCCTCAGTTTCTTTATCACGTCTGCGGGGATGTTGTCCCACTCGCCGTAAAATTCAGTCCCAGTGGCTGAGGAGATCCAGGGAAGCGGATCGCCTAGCGCTTCCAGCTTCATCGCAAACTCATAAAGAGTACTGTCTGTCTGCTTTTGCTCAGAAGGGCTCAGCACGAAGGGCCTGTAGCCAGAATACAGCAGGGTGGTGCTCACATCGCGGTGCTTTAAGTGGTCCGTAGAAGGGGCCTTGGGAAGCCATGAAAAATCGGTCTTCCTCTGCTTGCCACGCAGCTCTGCAGCCATGCGCTTTTTACCGTCTTTTTCAGCAGACAACTCTTCGTTCTTCGCCTCGCTTCTTCGGTTTTTCCGTTTCTCGTCCTTCAGCTGTTCCTTTTGCATTAACAATTTATTGGTCGAGAAAGTGAAAGATGACTGGCATCTTTGCAGCCTGGGGATCGCAGATCCTCTTGTTCGCACACTAGGTCTTAACCCGCGAAATACAATCATCGACTTCTTCCACGATTTGTTCCTGTTGGTTTATGCTCCTTGCTAGGTCTCTTGGTATTTGATTCTTCTGAAGTTCCATCTCCCGAGATATAAATTTCGTGTATAATTATACGAGATAAGTGAGTAAACGTATCGGACATTTATCAAATCGAGCTCATCGTACTCTCCGAACAAGAACTTGTTCGAGCGTTATAGCTTGTGGCGCTACATTACGGCATCAATGGAGAGTATTCTACATCACTTGCCCGTTTACTCGCACGTAAGGCAAACGAGGCCTCTTGAACCGCTAAAATTCGTTGGAAAACAAAGCGGAACGAGTACTGACCTTCCAACATTAGTCGACAAATGCAGCCCAGAGTTCTCGCATGGGGCAATGGCTTTGTTCCACCCTATGTACTTTAATGGGCATCTGCAGACGCTTTATGCGGCGGTAAGGACATTCGATAAGGAGAATTTGGTGTACTACAAACGACTGGTTGTGCCCTGCCGAGACGGGGGAGAGGCCACAGCTGACTTCCGAGTGCCCCCATTCGAAAAGGCGTCTGATTACATGCCCCCCAATCAGACCAGGCCGCTAATGCCTCGATACAGCTTTTTTACGCCGGAGGAGGAGCAGAATTTGGGTTCCAACGACGAGAAACCGCTACTTATTGTGCTTCATGGGCTTACAGGTGGGTCCCATGAGGCTTATGTGCGCAGTCTCGTTGACCGGATAACCACCGGTTATGGATTTGAAGCGTGCGTGCTGAATTCACGTGGATGCAGTGAGTCCTGCATTACGACACCCCAGCTGTACAACGGCGTCTGGACCAACGATATACGCGACTTTGTGGTAAAGCTACGCGCGCTCTTCCCCAGACGCAAGTTTTACCTCGTGGGCTTCTCTTTGGGCGCTTCCATCGCAACGAACTATTTGGGCCAAGAGGGCTCCAACTCGCAAATTGAGTGTGCCGCCATTCTGGCAAATCCGTGGGATTTATGCAATGCTTCCTACTACATGTACAGAACGTTCCTCGGTCGCAATCTCTACGGTAACCACTTTTCCAAGAGTCTGGTGAAAATGTTGAAAGATAATTTGCCTGTTTTGAAGCAGGACCCTTACATGGCCAAATTGTACGCAGAAAAGATCGACAGTGTCAAAACGGTGGAAGAATTTGACAACTGGTTCACATCCCGTATGTTTGGGTTCAACTGTTCCTTCGAGTACTACCGATACGGCACCAGTTCCAATAGGATTCCTTTGATCAGGACGCCCACATTGGCCATTAGCGCGTCTGATGATCCAATTGTAGGTTCAGAGTCTCTGCCCATCCGCGAAATTGAATCTAATCCCTACACACTGCTGATTGAGTCCAGTAAAGGAGGACATGTAGCTTGGTTTGACGCCCACGGCGAACGCTGGTATGAGGAACCATTATGCAGGTTTTTTAGTGGATTTCACAATGAGGTTGCATTAGAGGGCTTGAAGCCCGATCTTGCCTCTGTGACACTGCCACACGCGAACAAATTCAAAGGCGATCGGCTAGTCGACGCCACTGTCAGAGACTATTGATACAAACATATAAATACATATATATTCATTCGAAACTATACACGAAAACCAACAGGTAGAGTAAGGGACCTCTTTACGCTGTTTTTCATGGTCTGCTGGAAAGGTCTCGCGGAAAATATGCTGCCGCTGATTCCAGCAGATGCATCAGAGGCGACGCTACTGGAAATGCGCCCCTCGTATTCGCTTACAGACGTCAGCGACGTAGAATCGCTTCTTAGGTCAGATTCGTAATGGCTTGAGGAATTCTCCTCGTAATCTGAGATGATAGCGTCGATGAGCTCCTGGCACTCGGGGTCGCCACCAGATTCTTGAAATCTTCTAATTTGAAGCCTCATCAAGACACGTTGTGCCACTACTGCCCGCAGATAGTGGTTCCACGCATCCAGGGCCCTAGAAACTTTCTCCTCTGGCTGAAGGCTCTCGTCAGGGGTTGGGTTTTCTAAGGTATCGTGATACGTTTCGTCGCGCGAGCTCCCGCTATTGCTGTCACTGCTGCTTTCGCTGTAACCTCTGGCGCTCTTTTTCATGCAATCCGTGTCGATTACGTATTCGTCCTCATCTTCCTCTTCAATGGTGTAGTCCTTGGACTCTTCATTGAGGCTGGCAAGAGGGATCACTTTGTTGTTGACCACTATCGAGGGCTGGCGAACAATGGAACTCAAAGAGAGCGAGGGTCCGGACCTCACCATTTTGGTTCTTGGAATGTTATCTCCCGCGGTATTCTTTTCTGCAGCTCCTTGTGTTATGGTGCCAGACGAGTTCGCGCGCGTCAGGATCGATGCCGCCCTTTTGATGGATGATGGGGACCGACGTAGGGATTTTCGGGTAGTTTTTGGAGGTGTTTCGAGAGGATTGGAGACGGGCCCTGGGTGAGCGCCTGCGATGGGCGGCTCCTTCGGCGCTGCGTCAGAGCTCTTGCGTGCGCTGCTTCGTAAGGAAGCGCTCGAGATAGAACGCTGAATGTTGGATACGTAGCCGTTGCCTCTTTTCAAGTGCGATGTAGTTTGCTTCTTGTTCTTCTTTGCCAGCCGCTTGGCCTTGTAAGTGAAGAGCTTTTTGCGCACTGCGAGCCGCCAGCGCCGTACTCTGTTTCTGGCCCGTGCGCCAATCTGCAGGAAGAATTGCAGAAGGCCGCCTTTGCAGCGAACTGCCTGAGATCTTTTAAGCTTTGTCTTTGTGCTTCTCACAGACGCAGCTCTTTTCGGCAGGCTGTCCAATACAGGAGCGTCGCTGCTGCTACCGGGGGCACGACGACTGGGTAGCTTGCGTCCAAGAGAAGGCGACCTTCGGAGGCTTCCCAAAGCGTGACTTTTGTCGCTGGACCCAAATGTGATCTGGAATGAGATATTGTCGGCCGTAGGTATCGTGTAAGCGCTGGTAGAGATAGAGTGCAGGGCATAGTCCTCGGGAGAGCGCTTGCGGCGTAGGAATGCGGCCGTGTCGTTCGTTCTTACGTCTGCTGAGTCTGGCGCGACCGGCCTTGTTAGTGCGGGTACGTTGGACATAGGCGCAAGCGTGATAGGATACCGCCGGCACGATCCAGACCCGCTGGACCACGACGGCACTTGCGAAGACCGCTTGGCATTGCCTACATTGCGGCCTCCGGTCGTGTTATCGGAGATGTTGGCGAATGAGTAGTGCGCACTGTCGACACCATTGGACGTACCCGAGGAGTTCTGCGACGGATTCCTTCCGACAGCATCGTTCAGGAGGTGGTGGTTGGACATGTGGTAGTTGTCGAGGCTGTCGTTGGGCGCGCTCTCGGGACTGGGAAAGTGGAAGTCTACCTGCGGACCCGCGAAAGACAGCGTTTTGGTACGTGTGGGAGTTCTGATCATAGCTGAGCGGTGCGCTAGCGCGAGTATAGGAGTGCAAGTCTGAGCGGTGTAGGTGATGTTCGGGAACGACACTCGCACGAAGCCCGATCAGTTTCTAGTTTTATAAAGGTGTCGTTGCCAGAATTTTAAAATGGCTTGACAAGCAGCAGCAAACACCCGCCAGCCCCTAGATCTACTGGCTCTTCTGCTGACTCCATCTTGGGAGATTAGGTTCTGGTTTTTGAGATGGCTGGTCAATGAATTTCAAAGATGAGAAAACTTAGAAGGCTGGTTATATTCAATAAGGGCGACTGTGATGAAAATATAGCAAACCAGGAAGAGAAAGGCTTCGTGAGCCGCCGAAAAGCGGTGATTTCACGGTTGGTACCGGCGGCATGTTAATGCGGAGCTACTGGAATGGCGAAAGAGCCGTCTTGGCGCGGCCAGAGGATTTCAGTTGGTCATCGCGATGGAAATTGGACATGTGAGAAAAAAATTGGGCATCGCCAGCCCAAAGATGTAGGTCATCGCGACGAAAGTTGAACACAAATGGGGCGGTTGAGGAGCTCAGAGCTGGAACATTTTGTGCATTTGGGCAAGCGCAAGTACAGGCGTGAGCGGCGGGCGCTTAAAAAGCTGTTCCACGCGAACGAGCACCGGGTCGAGCCGAATGCGAAGGTCACGGACAGGTCCATCTTCAAGTACTGGAAGAACCGGATGACGCTGTTCTCGCAGATGCAGAACAAGGACATATACATGACGCGGGAGCTGTGGTTCAGTGTGACACCCGAGAGCGTGGCGAAATTCGTGGCGCGGTTCATCAAGAGCTGTCTACCAGAGGCCAAGGTGGTACTAGACGTGTACTGCGGCGGCGGCGGGAATACGATCCAGCTCGCGCAGTACTTCCCCAAGGTTTACGGCGTGGATAATTCGCTGGATCATCTGTACTGCACGTATCGCAACGCACAGGCGTACGGAGTGGAGGACCGGGTTTGGCTGAAGTACGGAGACTGGCGAGAACTTAGTCGGAAGCGGCGATTCGAGAAGGTGGCCGTGGACTGCGTATTCTCATCGCCGCCGTGGGGCGGGCCCGAGTACCTGAGAAGCGAGGTATACGACCTGGAAGCGGCATTGCAGCCGCAGGGCCTGCGCGAGACATTGGCCGGGTTGCTGCGGGTCAGCGAGAACGTGGTACTGTTCCTGCCGCGCAACGCGGACCTGTCGCAGCTGTCGCAGGTGACGCGGGAGCTGCTGGGTGAGCAGGCGCTGTGCAAGGTACTGTACGTGAAGCAGAACGGGTATATGAAGGGCATTTTGTGCTTCTGGGGCGCGCGCTTCTACAACTACACGAGGAACGCAGCGGAAACCAGCAACGCGGCGCTAGAACCCAGTGGTACAGCCGGATCCTGCGACGCAGTACCCGAGTCCAACGCCCAGGCTCTGGACTACTCGGTAGACGGCTGACGCCCCAGCGTGGGAAATGTGCATGCTTTTATAATATATAGAAGAGAAGCTAGTAAATGCAGAGGCTAAGAGTTCGAGGGCGCATTGTTGCGGGCGAACATGACGTTGCCCTCGGCCACAGTCTTGAGCTTGGCCAGGAGCTCGTTCTGGGCATGCAGGTCCTGGATGTCGGTCTGGAAGTCCGAGTTGATCACGGAGTTGCCGTTGACAAACAGGTAGGGTGGCTGGCGCGGCACTGCGGTCGCAGACGCCGGTTTGGTGCGGTAGTAGCGGATGTAGGTCTCGAGCTGCGCACCACGCGAGTGCTTTTCGAGGTCGACGACCGCGGGCGCGGGCGACACCTCGTAGTCGCGTTGCAGCAGCGCGCGCAGCCGATCCGAATCCTGCGCGGAGTCCACGAAGAGCACGACGGGTGACGCGCTGAGGATCTCCTGGAAGTTAATTGCGGGGTCGAAGTCCGCGCTGGGTGGACGGTAGTTGCGGGGCCCATGCACGACCTCGGAGCGCACGATTTCGGCGCGCGTCGCGACGCGCGTCGCGGCGCCGCTGTTGTCACTGATCTCGAGCCTGATGTCGGAGAAGATTTTCTCGACCGCGCGGGGGCCGGCCTCCGCGCTGGCACTGGGTTCGGCCTCGGCCCGCGAGTATGAGTGTGCGTGCTTATTGGCTCCTGCGGCCGCTGCGGACGCCGTCCCTGAGACCGCTGGCTTCGCGTCCCGCGCGTTTGCCAGCGAGCCATAGAGATCGACCACGTCGCTGCTTGTGAGCGCGACGAATCCCAGGATCAGCAGCAGTGCGACAGCGCACGACACCGCGTGCGAAGACCGCGACGAGACTTTAGCAGATGCAACTCGAAATCCCATTGTGGCTTATGTGTAAAAGTGTGTGTATGTGACCGAGCGTAGTGTGCGTGCGTAGTGTGCGAGCGTAGTGTGCGTGCGTAGTGTGCGAGCGTAGTGTGCGTGCGTAGTGTGCGAGCGTAGTGTGCGTGCGTAGTGTGCGAGCGTAGTGTGCGTGCGTAGTGTGCGAGCGTAGTGTGCGTGCGTAGTGTGCGAGCGTAGTGTGCGTGCGTAGTGTGCGAGCGTAGTGTGCGTGCGTGCTTGCTCGAACCCGATCCTATCACTCCCTCTTATCTACCCTTTCATAGCTGTCCCTGCCAAGGCCTCTTCTAATATACGCTTCCCCTGTGGCTGGCCTGACATCCCGGCACGCTCCCCAGGCATCGGCTCCGTTCTTCCAGGCTTCGTCGCAGTCGCGCACGGTTTCCACGCGAAACAAGGCGAAGCTGGGCGTGGCGAAGGGCCTCGACACTACATTTTACCTGTTACGGAGAACGGTTCGCCCGTGCGACAAATATGCGACAAAATTCGAGACAGAGGCGCGAAATCGTGGGGCGCGGTTCAGATGCGGCGAGGATACGCCTCAAACATGAAATTGGACTGCGCTCTATGTGAAACATGGCGGAAGGCTGGGTGGGCCACGAGACGGAGTACCGTGCGGAAGCTTCCAGCGGGCGCAGAAGCGATGAGATGGTCCGCCCATCGCGAATCGCGAATCGCGAAATGAGCGTGTCACGTGAATATCATGTGAGTAGCATGTGCGTAGCATGTGACCGTGCCTTTGGGTGCCTGCGGATGTGCCTGTGGGAAAGTCTCTACTGTCGTCACGTGCGCTGGAGTCACGTGGCGGTTTCGCTGCCTTTGTGCGCGACGCGCCCTGGGCCAGCGTCAGCGCCAGCACCTAGCCCTCTGTTCAGCGGACGTAGCGCGCCCTCTCGCAGCCTTTTCGCACTCTGTAACGCGTCCAGCATCTTGTTTTTGCGTGTCAGGCTGCGCTGTAGCTCTTCAAGCTCCTCCTCTTGCTCCCGTACCAAGCGCTGTAGCGTGCCGTCCTCGTCCCCGGGCAGTGCCTGGGTCTGGGCACGGGCCTGCTGTGTAGCCAGCCGCGCTTCGGCCTCGGCCTCGCTCAGCCGTTGTTCGAGCTGCGCGTTGTAGACGCGGTGCTCACGTAGCTGCGATTCCAGCCCTTGGATTTTACTTTCTAGCAACGCCCCGATCGCAGGCGGGAGCATCTCTACGATTTCCACAAACTGCTCGTCCTCGACCGCCGCGTCGTCCTTGTCCAGCAGTCGCTCGCAGTGCTGCAGCTTCTTCTTGAGCGTCTCATTTTCGCGTCGCAGCATGAGCACCGTCGCGGACAGGCCCAGCGGCGTCGCCTCGCAGGAATCCTGGTCCGGGCGCGGTTGTGCGCGGCGCAGCTCGCAGATGAGATCCTGCTGCTCGTCCAGCTGGCGGCGCAGGCTCTGGAGCAGCTCATTTTTGTCGTGCGCGACCTCTGCTTCGTTTCTCTTGACCGTCATCGACACATTCTTGGCGCGTGACGCGAAGCGGATCGTGTTCACGGTCTCGGACATCGCGTCGGGCTTTGTATCGATGGTGCAGATCGTGGTTACGATGCTGTCGCCGCTGAGCGCAGGCTGTAGAATGCGTGTGAGCTTCGAGTCGCGGTATGGAACGTGACTGTTGCCGAAGGTTGGCGGCGGCGCCGCGGCGACGCCTCCGGCAGTGCTGACGGCGCTTAGTTTGGATATCACTGTGCCCAGGGCCAGCAGCGACTTGTTGATAAACGCGCCCTCTTTCCGTCTCTCGTGCTGGCCAGCGGCGCGCTCGGAGCCCGCCAGATCGCACAGCGAGAGCGTACTTGTGGTCTCGGTGCCGCTGAGCAGCTCCGTGCATGCAACCTTGATCGTGACAATCGCGTGAGAGCGCGAGCTTCGAGTGTTATAGTCTGTTTCGCCGGTGCGCCGATTGCTGTTGCCCAGTTCTATCTTGCGGAGCACGTCCTCGCTCGAGTGCACCTGCTGCTCGGTGAGCCCGACGACCCGGACCCCGTGTCGCGCGTCGTCACGCACCGGTAGCTCTGCGCTCGCGCTAGGCACATTCTTGGACTGGAATGACCCGTGCGCGCCCCCCGGACTCTTGGCGCTTGGATAGTTCAGCAGGTCGTATATCTTCTCGTTGTATATTTCGAGGTACGACACCTTCACCTCGTAAGACTTGTTGTTTACGCTCTCCTTCATGATCTGCGCGAAGATCTGCTCCACTGATAGCAGGATCAGTCCGGCCTCGTCGCGCGTCCCACTCATGGTGAACGTTTTGCCGGACCCTGTCATCCCGTATGCAAAAATCGTGGCATTGTAGCCCTGGAACAGCTTGTCGATCATCGGCTTCCCGATCTCCTCGTATACTCCGTAGTTGTTGGTTTGCGGCGGGAACACCTTGTCGAACCAGAACTCGCCCAGCTCGTTGTGCACAATTGTGTGGTCGTCGCTGGTGTACCACGGGCTCCGCGTGTTCGTGTCTGAGGGCTTCAATCGAATCGACACCGAAATGGTCCCGCGACACTGCTGCGTGGTACCGCCTTCTAGCACGTTATCTAAGTTTACAAGCCCGTCAGCCGAACGACCGCGGCTACTGGAGCCAGAGCTTGTCCTCGTGGGCGACGAGATCATTGATGATCGTGATGGTGAGCTTTGCCGACTCCTGCGCCGGACAGAGGTCGTTGAAAGTGGCGTAGTTAATGGAGTAACCGAGCTTTTGCGTCGTCTGTTCGAAAACGTCCCTCCACCGGTTTGAAACACTGGCGTCTGCGGGATGGGATAGTTACAAAATCTTGACATGTGTTTGCGGGTTGGGCTTTTATGGATCATGCGCAAACAGCCGCTGGGGATACCTCGTTTTGAGACTGACTCGCCAGTAAACGCCTATCTAGACTAAAATACTGGATCGGGCCTGTTACAAACCGTTCGTATGAGTTCCGTATCCAGCGGTGCTCTTTAATTATAAAAGGTAAATAGAAAACATTCCCTTCGAGCGCTGATCTGGCACGTGATTTGGAGCTGTCAGCCACGTGAAAGGGCGGTTGACCTGTCTTTATTCACAGCCGCACGCCACGGGAGGCCAGTATGCGACACTAGAGCACTCTTAATAACTAACACACAATTATTGGGTATGCGTGGCTCTCTTCTATGTTGAGCTAGCACAGTAAGTTACGGGCGATTTAACACATAAAAAAATACGCCCTCCGTACCGGCCCTCGTTGTTTGCATTCGGAGGGCCAGGAAACCACGCCTTCTTTAGGCCTCGCCGCTGGCGTACCACCTTAGTTAGCACTACCGCAAGGATTACTACCTATACATGATCGTCATGACGATGTCTATTTTTTTGCTTATTACTAGTATTTTGAGGGCGACATAGGCCACGGCTTGCGTGAGCTCCTTTTGGAGCCCTTGCAGCACGCTCTTCGTGTTGAACAGGTTCTCTGAAGGACCTCATTCTGATCTAATGATACAGTGTCGTTGTATATCAGTTCTTTTTGATTTTTTTTCTCCAAATGGATAGGTTCATCGCCTAAACGGCCTGGGCCAAACCAACCGCGTTGTTGCCCAAATCGTACACGGAGTAGAACTTGCGCAAGAAGGCATCACCGATAATGGCGAGAGGTCCCACAGGCTCGGGGAAGTCCATAGGAGTGAAAGCAGAAATACAAGAGCCGGACACTTCCAGGGTGTAGTCGTAGGCCGAGATGGTGAAGTTCTTGCCGTTGAACGTAAAGGTCAAATCTGGGAGCTGGTCTCTCGACTCACAGTCCACAGTGTATTGTCCCGACCAGCCCTTCTTGGCGCCGATCTCAGAGTTCAAAACTTCAGCCAATCCGGATGGCAGCGCAATCAGAGAAGTACCCGTGTCGATGGCAGCACCGGTACCTTCGAGCTCAGCGTACTCATCACCGAGACCAATACCGTCGAACTTAACCTCCCAGTAAGCCTTACGGCGCACAGGCAGCCACGTGATGTTGCCTTTGTACTTGGAGCTGTCGATGCCTCCGAAAGTAACCTCGCCGGTGGATTCCTCCGAATCGTCCGCGTTGTTAAGGTAGAAAGCGAATCTTGGCTCGTCCAACAGCCCGTCGCTGATGGCCTTGTAGACGGGCGGAACCACTTTGTCGACAGAAATTGTGTCGTAGCCCAGACCCAAAATACCGTCGAACTTGCCAAAAGCAAATGCCAGCCCTGGCTCCGACGTCGCCTCCGCAAAGTCCTGCTTAGGGATGGTTAGGTCTCCGATGCTCAGGGTGTCCTGTGAAATATAGCCCTCCAAGGAACCTGAGCCGTACTGGATGGCAAATTTGGTTCCGTTGGCCTTGTACGACGACGAAGCGTCGTGGCTATACTTTGAGTGTAGAAAGCAAGCTAGCGATCCACATTCGTCACTTGGAACCCACAAGTTTGATGACCCGGTGTCGAGAATCACCTTGAAGCTCTGAGGAGGTGTTCCCAGTGTGATTTCAGTGAAGTACTGTGCGTTCAGGTAGTTCGACAGGGGAACGTCGTGACCTCCTGCTATCAAAAAGGCATCCTGGTATGCATCACCCAACCCGAATCCGTTTCCTGTATGGGAAGCAAATTCGACTTCAGGGTACGCCTTGGCAAACTGCGACAGGTACTTCTGGTGCAGGTGTGCAGCGCTCGCTGCGACTGCGAGGTAGCCGTCATCATGGTGTTTGTTTTTGTACACCTTAGACTTGTGTACCTTGGCCTCAGCGGAGCTGAAACTTGCCACTAACAAAGTTGCTAGTGATAATAATGATGGCAAATGCATTGGAAAACGCCTTTTCTAAAACTTTTCGCGAGAACTCTAAATACAGCTTAAAACCAGTCGATAGTCTGGTCTTCTCTGTGCTTCTTCGCGGTGTTAGGTCGCAGTAATGGCGTAAGTGGTACCCCTTCTTCCATTACTTTATATATACCAATTTTTGTATTCAACCCCTTGAAATTATTGGATTCACGTGATCGTGGTTCATTTTGTAGGGTAACAAAGAGATGGCCTACTTTAGCAGCATAGTAGCTTGAAGGAATACAAGCGCTTTGGCATCACTTATGATACAAAATAGCGTACCCGTTCAATGGCCTGTATTGCCTGTTATTTTCGAACTGACATCTAAAATACTCAAAGCTTGATTTCTATGTAAATTGAAAGTTCGCCTCGCCTTTATCGGCCTTGTCAAGCCTTGCACGCTTAGCCTTTTTGTTCGGGTCCTGGCTAAGGCTGATTGAATGTACCCTTTTGCTAGAGTTCTGCGATGCAAAGGCTTTCTTGAGCTCAGTCAGTTTTTTTGTAAGGCCGATTTCGTCTGGCGTTTGTTGCTCCACGAGTCTCTCGTGTCCGGGGAAGGGCTTCCCGTGATTGAAAAGCCCTGTAGAGTCGTTAATCTCGACCACAAAAGATATAACAAAGTTGTTGGCTCTGTCGGAGATGATTTTGATCTCGTCGCCTTCGTACAGCAACGCCTTTGTTCCCTGTGTGAGCTTTACGTCATTTAAGTAACTGAGGTTGGTGCCAGAATGGCAATACCATAAGTCCTCGAGGCCCTGGGCCGGTGACTCGTGGATGCTGTCTCCAATAGGATGTCTCTTTTTCAGTACAAAGCAGTGAATCCGAGATAGACGGTTGTCCTCGATTTTGCAACTGCAATCCTGAGACCGCCCTATGAAAAAAGGATTCACGCCCTGCTTTATCTCAATGATCCCCTTTACTGAGCTTTCTGCAGTTGACCGCAGCGTTATAAACTTACCGCCTGCGGCGGCCACGCTGTCGGTGTTGAGATGCACTTCACTGTCGTCGTCAGGATCGCCTGATCGAGGCAGCACCTTACCTCTTGGTATTTGCACCGGCTGTTGGCTTTCCTCGCTGGCCTGTGATGCATAGTTGAAATCAAAGTTCGCTGTTCGTACTTGTTTTAGACTGCTTGGTTGTGAGTCTTCTGGCACACAGGACTGTGTGTATCTGACTGGGCGGTGCCCTGGAATTTTGAAAACCGGCTGCTGCGTCTGTGGCTGTTGTGACAATGGTTGTGGCTGCTCCTCCTTGGCTTTCGTAGCTCTGATGTTAATGAACTGCTGTTGAGCGTCGCTGACGTTTTCGCTAGCCTTTTGCTGCGACATAGATTGGGAAAGACTGACTTGGGAGTCTATAAAGCTTTCGCTGTCTGCGGCCTTTATCCATGGATGTTTCAGCGCTTGCTCAGCAGTCATACGGTCCCTCGGGTTTACCTGGAGAAATGATTCTATAAAATCCCGGGCATCGTCCGATATTCTGTAGTCCTTCAATGGCCCTTCATGGTAGGACCCCGCGCTGATTTGTTTGTAAAGCTCCTGCTGAGTGCTTCCGCTAAATGGTAAGTGCCCCGTAAGGATTACGTATACGAGGCACCCTATCGACCACATATCAACAAGAGATGAATATTTGTTGCCTTCTTTTTCCTCAGAATTCTTCCCACTTATCACCTCGGGAGCCACGTATGCTAAGGTCCCACAGAAAGTCTTCATGAAAGTTCCATTATCTTGGATCTTAGCCAGGCCGAAGTCAGTTATTTTCACAAGCACGGGGTCGTCCCGCTCGATTAGTATATTGTCCGGCTTTAAGTCTCGATGGCTAATCCCCATAGAATGTATGTACTTAACAGCCTCTAAGACTTGTCGGGTTATTTCGCGCCCCGCGTCTTCGCCCACAGACCCATGGGCAGCAACAAAATCCATGAGGTCGCCTCCTGATACAAATTCCATAACCAGGTAATAACTTTCTTTGTCTTCGTAAAAACCTTTGAGGCTAACAATTCTAGGATGGTTAAGCCTTCTCAAAACTTCGAGCTCCCGTGTAACACCGTCCATGTTTCCCATGACCTTACGCTTATTGATGATTTTGACTGCGTGCGTCTTACCAGTTTTCCTTTCGATGGCCTTTTTGACAGTCGCAAAGGCGCCCTGGCCCACTACTTCGTCTTTGATAGAATAGTCTCTTAGAATGCCTGTCAGCTGTGCACTAGAAGATGCCCCCCTAGAGCCTCGGCCCTTAGTTGATTTGATGCCATGGGCCTTGGCAGCCTCGAGTCTCTGCTTGAATTTGTCATTTATGAACACTACCAAGCTCAAAACATCTTGCGAGACGCCCCAGCCAACAGTAATTTCGTCGCCCTGAGACAAAATTTGGTTCCTCTCCTTTACTAGCCTTTCTCCATTCAGCCAAGTTCCGTTCGTAGAGGTGTCTCGTAGAAGTAAATTCCCATCTTCTCCTAGCATGATTTGGAAGTGTCTGTTTGAAAACCGTGAGGTATTCCCCAGATGGTAGTCGCACTGTGGGTTCCTCCCAAACGTCCAAAGTTTTTTGATGGACTCCTTCTTCCCAACCACATCTCGGAGCTCTGCACGTAGGTCTCGGATAGGTATCTGACCTGTCGTACAAATCATTCGGCATACGATATCATCGTCGATCTGCTCCTGGCTGAACTTCTCAATGATATATTTTTGGGTAGCTTGGGTAGCCTGCTGAGTAGGCTGAGTGACGTAGTCCATCAACAGATCTCAAGACGCTGGATTATATGAAGTTTATGCTATTTCTTGTGCTCTTACTTGGAGTTGATCGATGAGTGCGACGCGAAACACTATTATTTTACGCGTCATGCTATCGTAAATGATGAACACTGGTTCTTGAAATTTGAAAAGACACATCGAGGCACCTTAGCACCACAGGAGCGCCACGAGCATTGTGCCATGTATTGATCTTGCTTTGCATTCCTTCGCCACCTTTTTCTAACTGGCTTGAGATTTGTTCTATCCTTTTAATTTTCTGTGTCTTTGAATCCTTCGAGAGGATATAGAGCCGTTAATTCGAGTTGGTGGTATTTCCATAGAATTTTTGTGGACTCTGGGATCAAATCGGGGTTCTTTGAGTTGGAAACCCATCCTGATAGTGTTTTATTGTACACATAGTCTTTGTATTCCATCTTGGAAAGACCACTAGGATATTCATCACTCAAAATGTTTTGAACGGCAGCTGGTATGTAGGTTTTTGATCCTTCATACATCGTCTCCCGTACAGGGCTCAAGAGGTCGATGGACGAATAGGAATGGTGGTTCTTGTCGCCAAACTGGTAATCTGCGCTATCCCCCACCATGGATATTGAAGTTAGGTCTATATAAAGACCTGTTTCAACATCAATGAAACGAGCATCTATCACATTCATCCCTGAACCTCGATTTTTGTCAGCATATAACGGGTTAACTTCTAAGTAGTACCTCCCAATGTACCCTTCGTCGTTTGAAATAATGATGGAACTGTTGAAGTTAGCAGACAAATATTCCATGTGTCTCACGGGCATTTGTATGTCAATATCATAGTCCCACTCAAAATTGGTCCCTTGCCAAAACCAGCTCAGTAGGTTACCGTGTGCCAGCCAGTAAATGATCTTCTGATGGCTTGCGAAACTCTGCCAAGCTCGCGCCATCCGATGCAAAACCAGCAGCCGTTGCCGCTGGGGAGTGACAGACCTGAAAAATCTCCAATCATGATGGCATCCTTGGCCCCAAACTTCTCGGTCCGTAGAGTCGAGTTTCACCTCGTTAAAGAACTTTTTCTGGTGCTTCTCGTGGAGATTGTGTAAAGTCTCGCGTAGGGTTTCAGTATGTCTGAATGCGAGGCGCTGGAGAAACGCCGACTCAGCTGCAGTAATGTTTTTTCCATTGTATTCTTCGCAGATTGAAATTTGAGACATCTCCTTTATACGACTGGAGAATTCCAGGTTAAAGTCTTCTGCAGCTAACTCAATCGCACCTTCTTCTTCTTCGCCCTGATAATCGAAACTGCGGCGAGTCTCGATTTTGGGCAGACTAATAGGCTTTGTTTGGTGTGGCTTAGTTCTGTCATCGCTGTTACCTGACAGAGCCTGTATGGGTGTGTACTGCTGTTCCCAGCTTTTTAATGTAATATCTTGCTTTGCGGAGCTCATGTTAAAAAATGCAGGACCATGCTGGGACTCTAGTTCGCGAATTTCGCTAAGCATACCGGATTCGGGGTCAAATATTGCGCTCTTTCGGCTATCAAGGTTCTTTGCGATGAGCTCAATGCAACTTTCGTTGTAAAGAATAACCATTTTGTTTACACTGACCCCGTCCGAATAAAGGAATCGCGCACCTCTTGCGGCCTTGGTTGCCTCAGATTCTGCCACTTCAAAATAATCAGTGCTGAGGCCGGAAACCCTGGTTTTTGTGATTTCAGCAGTGTCGTGCCAATCCTTCCAGGAAAACGGCACGACTGGATGCTTGAATCCCATGTGCACAAGCTTGGAAACGAACGCCATAGTCACTGCCAGCGAATGGGCCCATCTTTCCGGGGTAGTTAAAGAGCGCTCCCATTGTCGGAAAGAAGACGCGACGGGAACTAGCGCCTCAGAACTAGACTTCCCATTGTTTCCTTCATGAGCTGGAACAAGCGTCTGGCCAAGCTGGTCTTTCCGTGCAAACTTTCTGCTTCCAAGTCTGGTTTCAAAATTAATTTGAGAAAATGAGTCTTGGCCCAGCCTTGAGGCGGGCAATCGTTGCAAAAAGTTCTCGTAGTACTTTATTTTAGAGAAGCTTTTTACTTCTTGAGCAGAGGGGGGCTGCGGCTCATGCGAACTCGTTTCTATCGCAGTCCCAAACATTATGTACAACAGAGTTATTGATGCGAGATAGTAAGGAACTCTCTTTAAAGCCTTGATTGGTCTATGTGCTCTTTTGGTTAATTTCATCGTCTGTGGCCTTCTTGCTTCCTGAATCAGTTCGTAACTCGAACTCGAATCCTTGTACAAGCGCTTTTAGTTCTGGTATTTCATCAATTATAATATATATATATATATATATATATATCAAAACTGACGCTGACACTTTACCCTTCTTTATTTAATGTCATTTAAGATCACAAAGACATGAAAACACACCTGTTGCGGTGAAAACGATTAGTGACACTGTCACGAGAATTCTCAACGACTCTCACATGTGTCTTTCGGGTCACCATATGCAAAACACCAAATAGAACAAAGCAACTTCGCAAAGCGATTACTCCGAGAACACCTCTGCAGGGCATAAGCGGACAACAAAATAGAAGGGCTTAAAGGTAGTGACGGGAGGACTGCTACCATGGACAATTCTAAGGGACTGAAGCAGAGGGCCCGAGAAAACGGAGAAGATCGCGGAGGGCAACATGGAGCGGAACGCCGTGACGAAGACGCGACAAGTGAGCCGAGCAGTAAGGCATCGGGGTTCATTCACCACGAGCTGGACCATGTTCGGTTGTTTGACCGTAAACACAAGGAGGGCAAGAAGCTGAGTGAGTTTGTTGAAGAAATCAACCATTTTCAAGAGCCGAGACCGAAGCTGGCGTTTTGCTCCATTAAAACACCATGGAGACGGAGGCTTCAGACTCTCGCGGTGGCGTGGCACGTCGCGTCGTTCGTGTACATACTTGCGTTTGCCATCTTGGCACTCGCGAACCCCATCATGTGGATCATTATGCTTCCGTACATGGCTTACTACGCGATGGACAGGTCGCCTGCCAATGGCAACGTCACAAAGCGGTACTCGAAATGGATGAGGAGCCTCACTTTCTGGCGCTATTACTGTGACTACTTCCCCATCCAACTTCACAAAACGGCAGATCTCACTCCAACGTTTACGCACAAAGAAAACAGCAGCGGTGGTCCTGCGGAGGAGAAATATCTAGTCAGCTTTCAACTACGCTTATGGCCCCTGAAATATTCCCTCAAAGTCAACATCCTCAAACTCAGCGGCGCCCCACCCAGGGAAGCTACGGGTCCGCGCTACATTTTTGGTTACCATCCACACGGTGTGGCTGCGCTGGGGGCATTCGGAGCGTTCGCAACGGAGGGCGCCAACTGGTCCAAATTGTTTCCTGGTATTCCTGTGTGCCTCATGACTCTAGTAAACCAGTTCCAGATTCCGTTCTACCGCGACTACCTCCTTTCGTTAGGCGTAACCACGGTATCCAAGAAGAACGCTCTCAAGGTCTTGGAGCGCAACTATTCCATCTGTATTGTTGTAGGAGGTGCGCAAGAGGCTCTGATGAGCAAACTTGGCTCTGCAGACTTGGTTCTTAGGAGAAGGAAGGGTTTCATCAAACTCGCCCTAGAGACCGGAAACGTGTGCTTGGTACCCTGTTTTGCTTTCGGGGAGACCGACTGCTATAACATTTTAGAAACAGATGAAAAGTCGTATTTGCACAGGTTCCAACTGTGGTTCAAGAAGACCTATGGTTTCACAATCCCTCTCTTTTTCGCCCGTGGTTTATTTAACTACGACTTCGGCTTGATACCATTCCGTAAGCCGATCAACGTGGTAACTGGGAAGCCTATCTATATTGAAAAGAAGTATGCCAACCCCACTGTCGAAGAAATTGACCATTATCAAAAGCTGTATATCGACGAGCTACAGAAGACTTTTGATGATTATAAGAAACAGTTTGGGTACGGAGACCTTGAACTGAGCTTGGCAGAATGAACAAAAGCCTGTAAGTACTCTATAAAACAATACTTGTATTTGCTCACTTATTATAAATAGTTTCCGTTGATTAGCAGGATATTTTGCAAATTGATCTTGTTCCGGATACGTGCACTTTGAGGGTGATTGCAAACGCCGTAGCCATGATTCCACAGAAAAGACTGCTCACACAAGATGACATGGTCATCTGGTCTCGCTCACAGACTTTTGATGACTTGATTGGTTTCCTCTCGGGACTAGCTGAGTCAGTGAGAGGTCTTGAGAATAACGAGTACCAGGAACCCATCGGATTTTCCGTGGAGAGATGCTCCCAACTACTAGACGAGGTTGCTTCACTGGCGGGGCAGTACCCGGTCAAGCAGGACGCTGAAACATCAAGGTTTGGGAAAGTTGAGTTTAGATATTTTTATGATGACTTGAAATCCAAATCTCAAGGGTTGATCCAGCAAGCATTCGATGCATTAGACGAATCCGAATGCGAAGAGCTCTCTGTGTATTTCACAGAATCGTGGGGCGATAGAAGTAGGATTGATTACGGCTCAGGCCATGAGCTCAACTTTCTCTGCTTCCTTTACGGGCTGAAAGAGTTCGGAGTATTCAAAGAGCCCGCTGATTACAGGAACGTGGTACTAAAACTGTTTATAAAGTACCTAAGCGTGATGAGAACGCTGGAAACCAAGTATTGGTTAGAACCAGCTGGTTCACATGGGGTCTGGGGACTAGATGACTACCACTTTTTGCCCTTCTTATTTGGCGCGTTTCAGCTATCTACACACAAGCACCTTAAGCCGAAATCAATCCATAACAATGAAGTTGTAGAAATGTTTGGTGACAGGTACTTGTACTTCGGTTGCATCGACTTTATAAACAAGGTCAAAACTACCGCTTCCTTAAGGTGGCACTCGCCTATGCTCGACGACATAAGCGGCGTCAAAACCTGGGCGAAAGTCGCTGAGGGTATGGTTAAAATGTACAAGGCAGAGGTTCTTAGCAAGCTTCCTATAATGCAGCACTTTTACTTTGGAAGCTTCTTGCAATGTCCGGAGGGAATCTCACCACCCGGCACGCATGTCGAGTCGCACCAACATTGCTCCCACAGCCCTCTTGAGAACACCTGGGGAGACTGTTGTGGCATCAGAGTTCCCAGCGCAGTGGCTGCAACTGAAATCCAGAAAGCTGGTCCCAAGAGGATACCCTTTGATTAATGATAGAACCCTATGTAGATATGTCAATACACTACCATGCAAAGCGGAGCTGAGAAGCCGTAAAAACAGGCGGTTTCCAAATTAGTTTGGCTGGATCGATAACGCGGCCCTTCTTCTGCTTGATTTTCTCGTAGCGCTGCACAACATCTTCATTCATATAAATGATGTGTTGTCCTTTATAATATTGCAAAATGTTGAGAGCTTTCAGTGTATGGAGAATGTCTGTTGTTGTCATCGAGGTCAGGGAACTGATTTCATCGATAGTTATCTCTGTCCCATGATTCATAAGAAGCTTGATCAATGTATCAGCCCAATAAGCCCTATAAGACAGCAGGCCTAAATCAGAGAGGGGCTTCTCGGGAGAGCCTGCTTTCCCTTCCTTTTTCGAGAGCTCGTAAGAAAACTCGATCAAGAGTCTTCCGTAACCCATTCTTTGATACTGCGGAAGTGTCAGAATACACGCAACGTTATATCCCTCTGCGGATTCTTTTTCTTTAGAAAAATAACCAACCAAATGATGTCCTAGTTCATCTCTCCGTGTCATGCAATAAAATAAAAATGGATCGACGTCGTAATAAAGAGTTTTGTGATCTAGAAACAGCTTTGAAAGCAGGGACAGGTTTCGACACCACGTCCTCTGCTTCCTACCATCGATTTCGAAGAATGATACATAATCATCACGATAGATTTCGTTTCCGGGAGGATGCCGCAGCGTGCATTTTGAGCGGTACCTCTCATACTGTTTTTTGGAGCCAAAGTACTGCAAAGTGAAAGCGTCAATATAAACCACGTCCTCATCCGTGAGCTCGATAGGATAAGGCGAGAAGTACCAGGGCTCAATTTCGTATTTCCCCATGATAATTTTATTCAGATTTCTGACTCTCGCAACTTCGTGTGAGTTCTGAACCATTGACCCTGAAGTTCTAAGTTTCTTAATTTCGTCATCTCGTGATATGTCTTCGTCCTTGATACCTTGTACGTTTAGGTTATCCAGGTCCATGACATCTTCTCCATCTACCGCATCCGAGTGAGACGAGGATCGACTTGCTGGCGTGTTCTTCTTTTGCTTCTGCTTCTTACTATTAGATTTATCTTTGTCCGCTTCCTTGGCATCTTTTTCATCTTGAGGAAAGAACACTTCCCTCTCTAGGTTAATTCGCGGTGTTAATACCCACTCGTCTAAACGCTTGTTGAAGTCTTCATAGTGTACATAAAACTTTGGTGGGCTCTTTCTCTTGTTTATACTTAAGATCTCTGCTAGCCTCTCCTCTCCATCTTTGTCGACCCAGCACTTACATCCGATATTCAGCTCTCCGATATCGGAGATGTTCTTGGGCACAACAGGTTTCTTTTCCTCATCATGGCTCATACTCTCTTTCTAGTTAAAGAGTAACTTTATCGAAGTTTAGTTTTCTTTGAACTTGGACAATAATTTTTGTTACTTGCAGATAATGATATTAGGTATATAGTACAGACAGAAATGTCTTCCAATGCTTGGATCTCTTTCAGAACCGCTGGGATTCAATGTGTGGATTCCAAGGAAGGTTTGGATGCGTTTCCGGAGTAGCGCCCGGGACTTGCTTCCACACTTTGATGCTTTTATCGCTCTCACCAGTGATCAGCCTTAAACCCGTCTGATCGAATGATGCTGACAAAATTCCACGCTCGCTTTCTAAAGAACCCGGGATCTTGATGGTAGGTAGATCCTGGTACTTGTGCCCGGTCTTGTAGTCGTAAAATGACAGATGGCCATCGTCTCCGCCCGCAAATAAGACGCCATCAGGGTTTATTGAAAGACAATTGATTATTCCGGTGTCTTCGGAACGGAAATTGGTCAGGAGCTGCCCGTCTTGGAGGCGCCACGAGCGAATATCGCTCGTGGAAGCTGTAGCCACCGAAGACTCTATGGGATTACCTGCGATCGCGCGAACGCTCTTACTATGGTGAGTCAAAATTTTCATTGCTTTGCCAGCTCTGATATCCCAAAGCCTCACGGTACTATCGGCAGAGCTACTCATTATTTGAGGATCAACTGGAAAGCATTTGACCTGGTTAATGGGTCCTTTGTGGCCTGCGAGCGTCATAACTGGAACCCGCGTTCTTATATCCCAGAGCCGAACGACGGCATCCCTTCCTGCACTTGCAATCAAGTCTAAAGTTGGATGGACATCGACCGTATGAACCCCTGAAAAGTGGCCATGGTAATCTCTCACCACAGTATTTTTTTCGAGATCCCAGCACTTCACAAGCTTATCTTCGCTGGCAGAGAACATGAGAGGATGCCGTTGTGAAACCGCGATGCTGCGTACTGTCATTACATGGCCTGCCAGTGTCAGTTTGAGCTTCCCGCTGGCTAAATCCCAGACCTTGATTGTCGTGTCATTACTTCCAGTTGCGAACCACTCATTGTCGACAGGGTCCGCACATACGCATCGAACCCAGCCGTTGTGTCCATTGATTACTCTCATCAGCTTCCATGGTGCATGCCAACTAGGCTTTACGGCTAACTGTCGACTCTGGCGCTCCATAAGCAAATTGAATGAATCGTCCTCGCCATACACTTTCCGCACCAAAGACGTGGTTAGTGCTGTCTCCGGCAGGGCATTCTTGTAAGGAACTACATCACTAGTAGTCGGCTCAGGAGGCGCACTTGATGCACTTCTAAATTCTTCGTAGCGCTCAAGGACATTTTTTTTATCTTCTATCTTCTTTTGTAGATCTGGAGGAAGTTGGGCAAGACTTTTGAATCGCTTTTCCCATAGATAATTCAAGTAAACTTCTCGGGAATGCTCTGGACCATGAAATTGATCTATGGACATAGCACCATGGGCCCCTCAATATGTTGAAACACTGTTGGATTGCCACCTGGAAATGTGCTAGGTAAATTATCAATTTTCCTGCGTTTTGGATGACATGAAAAGCTGGAAAATTTTCCTGTAAATAAAAATGGCGACAAGCTCATCGCATCGAACAACAGTGGGTTTTAGTTCTCGAAGTGTCAACAACAAGCTCATTTTTGACTGTTTTAGTCTCATTTGAACAGAATGTCAGATATTGAAGATAAAAAGAGAAGTAACGAAGCAATTGCCGCTGATGCTGGGTCAGAAAGCATCCCAGATAGCCATCAGGACAAAAAAACCAAAGTCATGGGGCCAGAAGGGATAAGTGAAAGCGACGTGGGAATTACAAAGTTTCTTACTCACAACATACCTGGATTCTTTGGTCAAATCAAGCAAAGGTATACCGATTTCATGGTAAATGAAATTGACAAGCAAGGAAATGTTGTATATTTGACAGATAAAGGATTCAAGATGCCAAAAGCCCCCAAGAAATCTAAAGAAGAAGAGACAGAGGAAGAGCTGGCAGAGGCCGAAAGGCGCAAGCAGTTCAAGGTTGATGAAGATCTAAGGGCGCAACTGGTGGAATTGCTAGGCGAAGAAGATGTTGTAAAAATTGAAGATTCTTACAAGAACGTCACGAAGATGGAGACCTCAAGAAAGTTTGACGGTAAGGCGGAGCGTACTAAGATACATCAGCTGCTTCGCGCTGCTTTCAACAACCAGTTGGAGTCTGTGACGTCACCTGAAAACACATTCCTGATAGCTTTGGCTAACCGCAAATCCCGCGTAAACAAGAAGGACTTAGTTGAGAGGAATAAAGATGCCAATGGCGTAGAAAATTGGGGATACGGCCCATCTAAGAACTTCATCCACTTTACCATGTACAAAGAGAATAAAGACACCATGGACGTAGCGAACGTGTTGTCCAAGTTTTTGAAAATTCCAACAAGGTTTATCAGATTTGCGGGCACCAAAGACCGCAGGGCTATAACGTGTCAGCGTATGTCGATTTCCAAGATTAACATCGACAGACTCAACGCTCTCAACAGGGCCCTGAAGGGGGTTGTTCTAGGTGGTTTCAAGTTTGATGACGAGTCTTTGAGTCTGGGAGATCTGAAGGGTAACGAGTTTACAATTGCCATACGTGATGTTAAGGTTGCCGAAGATTCTACAGTACCTTTGGAGCAGATTTTGGCCGATGGGTGCGCATTTATCAAAGAAAATGGTTTTATTAACTATTTTGGGATGCAGAGATTTGGCACCTTCAGTGTTTCCACGCATGAAGTCGGAAAATGCCTCTTATTAGAACAATGGGAAAAGGCTGCGAACCTCATTCTGGCAGAGCAGGAGAACGTTTTGCCAATTTCCAAGGAAGCAAGAAAGATATGGTCTGAAACAAAGGACCCTGTCGCTGCTTTAAAGAGAATGCCTCGTCAGTGTGTGGCGGAAAACGCCATTCTTCACTCTTTGGCAGACCAAGCCAGAAACGGAGATTCTGCCGGAAACTACTTGCACTGCATCAACAAGATACCCAGAAACTTAAGAACGATGTACGGCCATGCTTATCAAAGTTACGTGTGGAATACGGTCACAAGCAAAAGAATCGAGCTTTTCGGACTCAAGGTTGTTGCAGGTGACCTGGTGATTGACGAAAGCGCACAGCAAGGCTCGAATGTCAACAAAACCTCAGGGGATGCCGATGCTGAAGAAGAAGATGATTTTACTGAGGATTTGCGTGAAGCGCAATTTGTTAGAGCTAGGCCCGTTACTCAAGAAGAAGTGGACGCCGGAAAATTCAGTATTGAGGATGTTGTGCTGCCGTCGCCAGGTTTCGACGTAGTTTACCCAACCAATGAGTCTCTACGCCAAATTTATGTGGACGTCATGAGCAGGGACGGGCTTGACCCCTTTAACATGCGGAGAAAAATTCGCGATTTCTCGCTGGCCGGTTCTTATAGAAACATTATCCACAAGCCTCAAGACCTGAGCTTCAAAGTCTTGCACTATTCTTCTCCCACTCAACAGCTCATCAATACTGATCTAGAAATCCTGAACAACAAAAAGGGCAAAGAGAATGGCCAAAAGTACATGAAGGATAAGCTTGCGCGTTTCCCAGAAGACAAGGGAGGTGACAGCACTGCTGTGATTTTGTCTTTCAAGCTGGGTGTTTCCGCCTACGCAACCATGCTCTTGCGTGAGTTGATGAAACTCGAGACATCCCGCCGCGGAGACATGTGCGATGTCAAGACACATCCAGAACAGGGAAAATGAATGCCTGCCGCTAATTGAAATAGGACCTATCTAATAGGCTTCTCCATTTATTCCGGCGACGTCTGACTAGGTCAAATCACTTTGTCACGAAACGTCTTCTGGCACTATTATGGCGACAGAATATAAGCTGCCACTAAGCCAGACTAGGTTAGGCTTCTCACTACAAGTACCATAACAACATTTACAATTTAAAAGATAACGAATATAGCTTCGAATACACATCTCAAGCCTTATAATTCAAATTATACTATAAAACTAGTTTCATGGCGCCCCGCGAATCGTTACCAGATTGCTGGACTACAAAGATACAAGGTGCGGATATTGATCATGGGAGTATGCGAGTGAGACCCTCGAGACTCGTTTCAGTTTCTTCAATGCTCGGGTCTGGACTAGCAGGATCAAGTAGATCGAGTTCAAGATGGAAGCAGGAGGCTCATGATCTTTTTGGGTTAAAACGCCTCGCCCGCGCATATTTTAGGAGTGATGAACATTACACAAAAGAAGAGGCGCCAGATTATAGCGTGCTGCGATTACATCCAAAGGGCACAAAGCTCAACAAAAATCAAACATCGAGCGCAACCTTGATCCAGTCGAATCACCGCGCGCCACAAAGTACCGATGGTGCAGCGAAGCCACTGCTCCCACAAAAAAGGCACTGTTATTCGGTATCCATGGGATCTTTGATTGAGGGTAGAGACGTGAACGTCAAAATACTCAAGACCCCTGTTGTTGTCGAATCTGGTGAGAATGTGTCCAACTTTGGAGAGATTAAAGGTGTAAAGAGAAGCTCCCTCAAGAGCTCTTCCTTGCTCAACAAACAGCACGTCAATGCAGCTTTCTTACAAAATAGCCAACATGATCCTGAGACTGGGGAGGAGAGGGTTGTGCAGATTTTAGAGCTTCCCCAGGGTGTGGGTATTCAAAGTCTGCTCTCTCAAGTTTATGGAGGCCCACTCGAAAAAGTCCATGTTTCAAAAGATTCAAGAGATACGTTGACCAAAGGGGTGCAATTGCACTTTTTGTTCAATGAAGATGCCAAAAGCTTCATTTCCTATGGGCTTTCAAACAATTTTAGGATAAACGGGTTCATTGTCAAACCACAATGGGCACCGAAATCCACCTGCAGCCTGTCGAACATGAACTTTGGCGAAGTCAAGGATATGGTGACTACAAATGCCTCCACTGGACGGCAGGAAGGGACAAGAACTAGACGATGCATAGTAGTGAAGAAAACAGGGTGTACGAAGTCTCCTCGGTCAAGACAATTGCATTCAAATCGTCAAAGTCTGTGCTCCTTCGATTTCAAAGACCTCCGCAAGGACTTTGAACAGTTTGGCGAAATCGCGGAAATATCCCCTATGATATCACGCAAGCTTTGCGTCTCTGTAAGCTTTTACGATATCAGGTCGGCAATAAACGCTCTGGAAAGCTTCGAGAAGCCTGATTCTTTTATGCATAAAAAATACAACCAAGACTGGACAATGGCTTACGGACGGGACACTACCGACCGGGCATGCTACCACATGTTTTGAGCGCAGCTCTTTTTTATCTCTTAAAGTACATAGGTAGTTTGATAATGAAAATGTACTGACTCTATGTACAGCTTGTTCAATCCTTTCCATCCAAAGCGACTAATAGGCCGCCGACGAGGTGTAAAGAGCCAGTAACAACCACCTCGACCGGCTCGTCAAAAGCTTTGACCAAGTCAATAGCAGACTCGATATTAGCCACAACGTCCACATTAGCATCAGGTTCCATACGCAACCAGGAATCGCGCAGGGCGTTTTGGACCTCGAGACTCTCAACCTGTTCCTTCGATGTGTTCATTGACACGAGGTCAGCACTGTAACCGCCTGATTTCCAAGTAACGTTTGTGGTAAATATGACGCGGTCAAAGACAACCTCAGGAAACAAACATTTGTGGAGGTTAGTAATCAGTGCATCTGCATCTCTTGTTTGCTGGTTGAAAAGTAGGACTTTTTTGCGAGGCGTTTTTACGATCTCGCCTTTGAACCAGCCGGAAGCGGCCTCGATACTGTCTTTGGTGTGTGCTCCATCGATCAACCACGTTATTGCGCCATCTTGGATAGTCTGGCACCGCCCATTCCACTTAGCGAGAGTGAGGCCATCAACAAAACGCTGTGGGAGCTCTGTATCTGGTGTAAGCTGAACATTCTGGTCCAGGACTCCAAGGCTGACCAGGTGCTGCGAGGCGAGGGCGACGGCAAGGGACGCGTTGGAAATTTGGAAATCTCCCGCAATGCCAAGCTTGACTTTTTTGAGACTTTCCAAAATGGGAACCTCAGTTAGGGACGTTTCGCGCTCTTGTGCTCTGTCCTTCAGGACTTTCAGGCCCTCGGCAGGCTGGGCAGCTATGGTGAACGCAGGGCTGCCTTTCTTGAAAATGCCTCCCTTGTTCCACGCAATCTCTTCTATTGTCTCGCCGAGCATAAAGGTGTGGTCAATACCCAGCAGAGAGACACCGCATGCGGTGGGGCTCTCGATGATGTTGGTGCTGTCGAATTCACCGCCCACGCCGACCTCGTAGATGCACGAGTCGCATCCTTCTTGCATGAAAACATGGAAGGATAGGAGGGTCAGGTACTTGAAGTAACCAGGCTTACTCCCAGGTGTCATGTGCGGGAAGTTGTCGAGCGGCGAAGAGGTGGCCTCGAGCCTGTCCCAGACATCGAAGAAGTACCCGGAGAACTTCTCTTCGCAGATGGGCTGCCCATTGATGCGAATTCTTTCGCGCACGGACTTCAGGTGCGGCGAGGTGTAGAGCCCAATCTTGCGGATCTGGTCGCCGAACTGCTGGAGCACGGACTGCGTGAAGGCTGCTGTGGAGCCTTTACCCTTGGTGCCCGTGATGTGCACTATGTTCAGCTTCTTGAAGTCCGACGTGCTATACCCAATGCGTCGGGACCATTCCTGCATCTCCCAGATGTTCATCTTATTCTTGCGGTCGCCAGAGGCCCTGATGGCCATGATGTTGGCGTAGTTAGACTGCAGAGAGTTGAGCGCGGCGATCGCATCGCTGTAGGACCTGGCTGGACGTGTCGACATTCTGAGTGGTGCGCTAAGTCTCATGAAATGCGCGGCAGGACTGAAAAGAGCCAGCAATCGACGTACCGGGCTCGCAAAACGCTAGAGCTGAGCAGCGATGCCCGACTGGCCCGGTTATCAGTCTTGCATAGGAATTTTCAATCCGAATCACGTGTACATCACGCGACCAACTCAACACAGCTAATCATGTCACGTGCTAGTATATCCTGAGTGGACGTGCCCACCGGACCGCGCGCCGGCAGCTACATCTAGTGACACATCTCCGGGATACTGCTTCTGCTCCGCGGCAAACCACAGTCCAACTATCATTGTGCTCCTTTGTGAAGTTCTTATAACTTCTAACGAAATTGATATATGGCTTTGGTCGTCCGGGAATATAATAAATATCAACTATTTTGCACGGTAGTGACTACTTCATAAAGAGCCCTCAGGATCCTCTTGCATTTGATGGTATACCGGGGATCATGCCGGGTACTATGGTAGAAAATTGGTAACTCAAAAGGTGCTTTTTAAATCTCGCGCCAGGTTTTGGGCATATAAAGTTCGTTTCTTGTCATAAATCAGGCATTAATATCTGTAGTATGAATATTCTTGCAGAGCTTCCGCCGAGGTGATAGCATAAGTTATCACAAGAGCTTAGCAAAACCCCCGGTGCAAGCCAGGCGTTGCGGGATGTGCGCTATCGTAGTGATTTTTTATATTGAGTACGTTTGTACTCGATACCGCGGGTTTTAATAAAAGATTTCCAGAAGCCATATAGCCATCTCGAGGCGACAAATACCTTAGAAAAGCAGAGAACAGAGGTGCTGAACGCGGACCTCCAGTGCAGTCTAATCCAAGCGTGAATCCTGTCGCAATCAAGTGTATCAAATTGCAGAGCTAGGTCTGGCAAAGATACGGGTAAATCCTACTAGCACGGCGGTTTCGTATGGCGACATGTTTCCGTCGAGACTCGAACAGAACCAGCTTAAGGCCAACATCTCGGCATCCTACAACAAGCTGTATGGCCAATTTTCACTGACGGAGCTGCGGGACGTAGGCAACTACCGAATCCTCAAGATTGTGGGCGAAGGAAGCTTCGGTAAGGTGTACCTAGCGAGCCATCGGCTGACGCACCAGAAGGTGGTGTTGAAGATGGGGTCAAAGAACGATCCCAACGTTGTGCGGGAGGTATTCTACCACCGGCAATTCGACTACGTGTACATCACCAAGTTGTACGAGGTCATCGTGACTGAGAACTCCGTCTGGATGGCGCTCGAGTACTGCCCGGGGAAGGAGCTGTACGAGTACTTGCTGGTCAAGAAGCGTATTCCGCTGGATGAGTGCTCCCGCCTTTTTTCGCAAATTGTAGGTGCGGTTTTTTACGCGCACTCGATGAAGTGCGTCCACCGAGACCTGAAGCTCGAAAACATCTTACTGGACAAAAAGGGCCAGGCCAAGCTGACTGACTTTGGTTTCACCCGCGAGTGTGCCACCAAGGGCATCCTTGAGACCGTATGCGGAACTACCGTCTACATGGCCCCGGAGTTGATAGAACGCAAGCCCTACGAGGGGTACAAGATCGACACATGGTCTCTTGGCATCATTCTATACACTATGATCCATGGGTCAATGCCTTTTGATGAAGAAGATGATATCAAGACGAAATACAAGATTGTGAATGATGAGCCATCCTACGATGACAACTTCATTGACGTCAACGGGAAGGACCTGATTATGCAGCTACTTCAAAAGGACCCCAACCAGCGGCCATCGCTCACGCATGTGCTTCAACACCCCTTCATGCACCCCTATGGTTGTTCGATACTGGAAAAAACAGAGAAGACTATAAAGCGCCAAAGCCAGGGGTGCAAACACTTCCATTCTAAGCTTGAGCGCAAGCTCCTCAAGAAATTGAAGCAGTCCGGATTCGATACTCAAGCCATCAAACAGTCTGTCAACAAGAAAAAGTGCGACGCTCTCGCAGGAACCTGGCAGCTGCTGTTAGAGAAGGAGAAAAGGAGTGAGAGTCTACGCCACCCCAAACGGAGTAGGTCTGTTTTGTCCGTCAAAAAGGTATTCGAGCCTTCTTTATCAAGTAGAAAAGGCTCAGAAGACCTCAAAAGTCCAGAACCAGGAGGCAAAGCAGCATCTTTGAAGCGAATAATGAGTAGGAAAAGTGATACTGTCTCCATCAGACAGCCGATTAACGCCGCACAACTAAATCTTTCACCGCATCAATCCCAGGCAGAACAGGCCGAGAGCGGTGGAAACGCGAGGCCAAACAAAAAGCACAACTTTTTCAACAAAATGACCAATTTTTTTAAAACTAAAAAGCAGAACGGTGTTCATTATCAAAATGGGTCGCCTAGTCCCTCCTCTAAGAACACAGACAAGAGAAAACGCAACACGAACTCGTTTGAGTCCAATAAGAACAGTCCGCACCGGTCACCAACCCGCAACGGCAATGAGACGACGCACGGAATTGATACGGAGGACAAACCTAATGGAAAATTGAAGATCGAAGAGCCCATGTTGAAGAAGTTCAAGTCTAATACCTCTAGCGAAGGGTCTCGGCAAACGTCAATGGGAAACTACGACAGTGAGCTAGATCACAGGCCTGCGAATAGTGAGCATGAAGTTTTGGAAGATAACAAATTGTTGGAGCAAAGGGGACGCCCCATGTCTATACTTTCGCAGCAATCTGAGATGTCAAATGACACATACAATTCAGAATACTCAACAGACGGCAACATTTCAAACTCGAAAGCAAACAGCAGCATAAGCTCTACCAATAGAAATATTAGCAGCGTTATGCTTTCTCCTTCCGGTGATTTAACGGATAGTCACCCCACGCAGTCCCGCGTAACGACAAGAAGGTCGATGAGTATTATGTCTAGTGCCTCAAGCGCGTCTGAGAGAAGCTCTCGAACGGATTCATTTTACGACATTTCTACTGCCTCCTCTCCGAAAACCATGGACCTGAGAGCTATGGGAAACTACTCAAACGCAGATACCATGGTACCACGTATGACAGTGGGATCTCAATGGCTGTCAAAGCGCGGGAGGTCACCAGTCGGTAGAAGGGGGAGACCACCAAAGAGGAATATCAGTCGGAAATTAATGAATCATAGTTCCTCCGCAGCGCAGTCTGTTATCCAGGAGGAAAGTTCTTTCGACAATGAAGACGATAACTCCGGGGTATTGCTTGAAGAGACCGAAGGTCACGGCGTTCCAGACACCCCATTACTGCATGATTTGGAAATGCCTTCTTCTGTCAGCGGAACCCCTTCAAAGCCGTCTACCCCAGTTTGTGCAGAAGTACAGCCCACAGATAGAAGACCGATCCTTTTTGCCATGGGGAGGTCTTTTAGTGGTGGTAGCCGCTGGTCGCGCAATATTTCTGAAGAGAGGCTATCAACATCTGATTTTCCTTCTCTCCAGAATGTTGGGGTTCACTCAGATATTGGTAGCGCCGACGACGAGGATAACTCTCTCGAAGATTGATTTCTTGGACCTGTAACATACCAACAACATTAGCATTATATTATATAGTTAGCACCAGTTTTTTGGGAGATCTTAGCGCTCTCGAAAAAGTATCATAAAAAGCGCCCACAAGCGAGCCTGCCTTGCTTATTCGGAGTCCAAGTCTTCTAGAATATTTTGTATGTGCTCGAACGCGGATGGGTCCAACTTAAGAGCCTCAATAAGTTCCTCTAAAGCCTCCTCGTCATCTAAATCGCCCTGGTTCTCCGCCGACAAACGGTCTCCTAATTTATTTATCATTTCAGATTCGGCAGCCTTTTTGCGAGGCTTTTCGAAGGGAGGAGCGGAGCTGCTCTGATAATCATCTAGATCTTCTTTCTTGACTTTGAGAGCTTCAGTCAGAAAAAACTCAAAGAAATCGTCCTCATCGATATCTATGTTTTGTTCACGAAAGAATTTATGGGCCTCATGGTTAGCAGCGACATTATTGTCGTCGTTCACTTCATGAATTTGTTCGCTATCGTCTTCCTTCTCTAAACTGGATTTTATTCCAGAAAACATATTTTGCATCCTGTCCATAGTATCCTCCTCTGTGACTTCTGCCTCTGCTTCAACTAACAGAGCACTCATATTTGCTTTTTGATATGGTACCTCTTCTTTTAAATATCCTTGATTTATTAGCTGTGGTTGGAAACCTAAGCCTTCCGAACGAGACACGCTGTTTTCGCTCTTGAAGTTATCGTCTTTGCTAATGAGGTGTTGCAAAGCCTTGCTGATGATAGCACCCATCAACGATGGCAACTGCTCACTTTGAAGATCAACACCCAAAGATTGCAGATAGAAACATAGCAACTTGCACTGTGATACGGGTAGCAACACGGTCAAAGCTTGGGTTTCGCATTCTTCGATCTTCTTTTTGGGTTCAGGACTGAAATCTTCTTGATATACGCATTTGATTACAGAGCCGATTAGTCGTGGCTTGTTTTGTAGAATATTGGCGTGTTGCTTATTGTTCAACTCCAGTGGCAACAAATAGAGTGTTTTCAAATATCTCTCAGGTGTATCTAGGACATACCTCTGATGAAGCTTATTACTAACTTCTGGAATTTCTATAAGTTTGTAGTAAGAACTTCGGAGAAAATCCAGAGTTTCTGGTCTTTCTATCCCACGGCCTGGAGCCACGCTGCTAGGGATGAACTTGAACTTTCCCTCATGTATCCATAAGCGATTGTTGCCCTTTGGGTATTCATAGTCGTTGGGGAGCACATCGTGGCTTTCAATCAGGAGAATTTCTCCGTCTGACCCGCTAACTTTGATAAAGATTTCTGGACCCTGTAGACTCGAGAATCGCTGGAGTAGACTCAAAACCAGCGATTCTTCCTCAAGATTGTCGGTTATGCGTAGTGAACCAAAGATATATGGTGCGGAACTGGGGTCCTCAACAACTTCTGTTTGGATGCCGTCGTAGTTAGTCCATGGATAGAACTCGTTCCAGGGGTGGATCAGGTCCTGAAATTGCTTCGAAACATGATAGAGGTGTTCAGTCGATTGCCCATGGATTATATCCAAACAAAAAATGCCAAAATGAATATATGTTTCTTCTTGCTTTTCATAGAAATCATCGTACGTTTCTGAGACATCTAACCAGAGTATAGCTCCCTTTCCAAGGTGTTCACTTCCTGGCTCATCATGCATTTTTCAACCTTATCTATTACTTGTTTATGCGATGAGATGAGTTTGAAAAAATCACACTCTGCATTTGCACAATACTCACTACAAAGCGTAAGCTAATGTGCAATGGACAGTGTAAGAGGAAGAGCGTGGGCAGGCTCATTAAACCTGCGCATTACAGTTTACCCTGATTTGCTTTTGAGCTCTTCAAGTCAGTGTAAGCACAGTATCAATTTCAAAGTACCGAGAGAAACATATCTCGTGTTTTATTTCCCCTATATTCTTGAGAGAATAGCTACTGAGTTGAGAAATAATGTCACAGAGCACTATAATGGATGGTGGGTTGAAATGGAAGGCGTTCCGCTGTCGTGGAATTTCCCTGTAGGCGTATTGTATGACTCTCTGACGGGGCTGGACCCTTTGCTGAGGTCTTCAAAGCACCAAAGCAATAGCATCAATGTATGGGAACTGACGTTGCGACATGGAGCCCAGTCTCCAAGCAGCATAATCCCAATCGTTCGGGGCACAGATCAGATACGTGAGTTTTGGATGCATCAGTGGAAGCAGGCTTGTTTTATCTTGAATGGCGCTTCTAAACAGATGATGTCATTGTCGAAACCCGACACAATGAAGTTTTGGAATAGCGTTCTTCGGCGGGAACAAAATGTATTTGACGCAATTAGGGAGAAGATTTTACCTATTCTTGAAAACGCAAGGTTTATTCCATTGAGAGTTCATCTTGCGTTGCCACAAATTAGGCTCCTGGAGCCACAGGCGAGAGTCCAAGATAACAATGGACTCACGAGCTTGGGAAACGTATTGAACAGCGAGTTCCCGGAGTGGTTTTCAGATGACCCTTCCAGGCCTAATTTGGCCAAAGCCATTATACAAGGCATAGAGGTGCCATTACAGCTGTCATTGTGGCATCTTTACCAAGAGTTGTCGAGTTTTGACGGTTTTCTGCATGTTTCCCTCTGCTTGATGACTGAAGACGCGTCTTTGACTTCACATAGCTGAAGAGCTCGTTTTTTTTATACAGTTATGAATGCAATTAGAAGTATAACTTGAAAGTGCTTTATGAGGGAACTTCGAAAATAGCCTGAAGCCATACGCGGTACATTTTGAGCTGCCGTTTCCTGTTTACGAGCAGCCGGCGATCAGTTCCGATTTGGTTTTCAACAAAGTACCGCTCAGTGAAAATATCCCTCAGCTCCTGCTCGGTGAAAAAGTACACTCGAGTGCCATCGCCTCTAATGTAAAAGTTGTCGTCAAGTAGCCTGTTTTTCTTGAACCTCACCTGTGCCAAGTCATATCTCCCGTAATCCCTGAAAAGAATCTTACCGCCGGGCTTTAGCAGCTTGTGAAGGTTTTCCATGGCGTGCTTCCACTGATCAGGAGCTAAAGCGCTGAAGACAAAAATCATTACCGCTATATCAACCGAGTGAGGCTCTACGCCTTCTGGAAGAGTATGTTCGGGGTTGGCTAAATCCCAAACTGCTGCGTGCGCATAGCGGGCATCGAAATGCTCGCTTGTCTTGACAAGTTCGACAGCCTTTGGCGCAAAATCAGCACCAATCACTCTCAAATGCTCATTCTTGTTCTCATTCAAAATAGGGAACATAGTGTTACCGGCGCCGCAGCCGATTTCGAAAATAGTAGTTGGTCCTGCATCTTCTTTCGTAGCTTCATAAAGAGAAGGGAACTCAATCTGTAGCCACTTTCTGTCCTTGAAGAAATTTTCTTTGTTGTTTTTGTAAAATATATCCCAGTATCTCGCTGGGTTGCTATTGTACAGTTTTTTGTCGAAATCTGAAACGGGATTCTTGAGTTGTTCTGCTATCTTCTCTTCGGCCAGAACAACCTGTTCCTCGCCCCATTCGACGTTGTCCCATGCGTTATGGTTCCATATATCAGAATCGTCTTTGAGCTGGCGCTGACCAAATTGGAAGGGATCATCGCGCCCTATACGTGTATCTGCGGGTTCTTCTTCAGCAACTGCGCCTTCATGATGAGCGGACTCCAGCTCCTCCTCATGCACCTCCGAGTTCAATGCTTGAACTTGATCTTTAGTTGGGGTCTTAGGGATGCCTAAGCGAATCAGACGCCTCTTGGGCTACCACCTCAGACCCTGTGTTGTCCTCGTCTTTGGACTCTGCAGCAGCAGCAGCAGCGGCAGCAGCAGCAGCGGCCTTCTTCTTCTTGTTCTTCTTCTTCTTGTTCTTCTTGCTCGATGCACTAACTGTGGTATTCGTCTGTTCCGTAGCACCACTTGAAGTTTCCGTTGAATCCTCAGATTCTTCCTTCTCCGATTCTAGCGGCTTCTCAGCACTAGTTTCGGTCTGCTCGCTTTGCTCTTCCTTTACAAGGGATCCTTCTGTGTCCGACTCTTTAGATTCTTCTTGACTGACCTTTGAAGCCTCTTTCTTCTCATCGGCAGCTTCCTCTACTATCTCTGCTTCGGCGTCACCAGTAGTAGGCAATTTGTTCACAGCTGGCACCTCAGCGGCAGAAGCAGATTTTTGAGCGATTGGTTCTTCTGAGCTTGCGGGTTCAGCTTCGTCGTTCGCGCTCTCGTCGACCTCGCTAGCAGACAAATCCGGAGACTTCTTTGGGGTTGCCGTAGTATCAGCATCGTCAGCGATTGGCCTTTGCTTCTCAGTGACGTTGCCCCGTCCGCTAGCGTCGGTTTCTGCTACGATAGCTTTTTCAGCTGAGTCATCGACCTTCGCGATAGTCTCAAACTTTTTGATCAGATCTGCAACACCCATCTTAAAGATTTGTTCTTCACAACCGGGGTCCAAAGCCGCTTACCTAGTTCTGGTTGCAAGCCTAGTTAAATGTTTCGGATGGTTCGTCAAATACTGCATAGGACTAATTTCCAAAAATTTTTTCCATATTCAAGATTGAGAACTTGACTAACTTCAGTGATGTCGAAAACGCCCCTAACATCGCAGCGTCACATGATTAACAACGATCATTTACTTCAATGCTAGCCTATTAGAAGAGCTTCTGTCGCTTTAACTCTATCGCGCGTGTCTCGTGTTCTTTGTAGCCGACAGCTCTATGCGGGTTCGAGTCCTTGCTCGTATCATGAGGATGGCTGAGACGTTTTTAGAACTTCGTTTTTGTCAGCCTGCTGCCGAACGTGGCACACGAAGCTCACCAGATAGTCCTCGTCATGAGCTATGCTGAGCATTAATCTGGTGCCTGCGATGTAGGCCCTGGCGAACTCAGGGTGTGAACACTTTATAGAGCTGTCGATCTCAATTCGAGGCGCCCCGTCCTGGTCATTTGCCTTGTAAAATACCTGCGTGTAGATCGTTTGTGCCGGGAGAAGAGGCTCTTCCAGTCTCTGAGTGGCGAGACTTTTAAAGATCGCTTCTTTTGTTGCCCACACGCCTGCCAGATACCTCACAACACTCGGAGAATTGCACCCCGATTGAAGCATCTGATTAAGCTGGGAGATCTCGATAGGATGCATGAACTTGCTCATCATCCTCCGGAACGCTGTGCTTTGCTCGATTGGCGCGTGTTTCTCCACGATTTTAGCAAACCTCGGCAGATATACAATGTCGGTACCAATACCTAATATAGCGGTATGCGCGGGTATTGCGTGTATGCGAGGGATTAGGAGCGTTCTCTTGTTGAGGAGTATGCAGCTGGTTCTCTTCATAGTCACTGCTTGGATGTTTCACTATTCATCATTACTGCGTTTTGGCTCAATTGCCATTGTCGAAGAAGTTAAATTGAGTTCTTATGTAAGTTTCTTCCAGTACAGCTGGCCTACACATGTATACTCATAATGCGTTTTAAGACACTTAGACATGCAAGTCTGCCAGGAGTGCTGGCTCGACATTCGTTAGGTCTTTACCAAACATGATGGCGTCTACTGGTTGCTTGTAACCCTTCAGAACGGCCGCCTTTGGGAGATAGCCAATCCTGTCGAAGGCCAGTTTATCCCAGATCTTCCAACTACCTACGTTCGTCACGAAAACAAGGTTAAACACGGAGTATGTGTACCCCAGTAGGGGCGCCCAGCTCAAGTAAACCTGGCCCAGGCGATATCCGATGCCCTGGCCACGCTGTGATGAGTTCACCAAGAAACCGGCGTTACAGTTATGCGAGCAGCGCGGCAGGTAATTGGGCTTGATGTAAAACGTCCCCAGGAAGCGGTCTTCCCAGTCGTCCCACTCGGGATTTATTACTACCTCATCGGTCTTCAGCGCGACAACGCAGAAAGAGTGAAACCAGTAGTCGATGAATTCATCTCTGTTCATACGATGTAAATGAGGGTAGGTTAGGCCGGCGTCGATATTCTTGTTGAACTCTTGGTGCATGTAGTCAATCAAGGAACTAGGAAGATCCTTATCTGAAAAAGCGGGGAAGGCAGTAGCGATGCTCCCTGACTTGAGCAGTTTGAACTGGATCGGCTCCACAGTCACAGAAGGGTCTGAAAAGGCTGGTCCATTGCGAAGTGTCCTTGTCATTGTACTGCGGGGACGGCGTCTCTTTGTTGATCTTGGTACCAGCCCTCGAGCGTCTAAAACCGCTTAAAGCAGGCTTTAAATAGTCCTGTCCTGCCAAGGAAAAAAAATATTGATATGCGAGTCATAGCACCCAATAGCTTATCAAAGCTACTAAAATGGAAACTCGTCGACTCATTCTGTGTGATATCGACTGGGTATATAGCTATGTACGCGATTTTCAGTACTAGAGTTCGAACTCGATAAGGAATCCACGCACCATTGAAAGAAGTTGATCCTGCGATTTCGCCTGTTCGATTTGGTGATTGGCGCCGTTTACTAAACCCGAATTCTTCGACCAAAACTTAGCCCCGCTGCACGCCTGCCATCTCTCCAGAAGCTTCTTTTTATCGACGTAGGCAGGAACAATCTGGTCCTGCTCTGAGTAAGCAACTAAAAACGGTTTCTTGATCCTACCAAACGTAGTCTTGAGAGTTTCATCAGGAATGTCAGAGGAAAAATAGTCGTCGTCACCGCCCGGGAGGGCTAATGAGCACCATCTGTACGCGGTGACGGGTGTTTCGCTCATGACCTTGGCGTACTCTAGTGGCAGGATCTCATCCTTTTTTCCGCTTTCGACGAGCTCCTTGGCCGTGGCATTGAGTCTAGCCCAGGTCTCTTTGTCAACAGACTGCGAGAAGTATTCGCGGTCTGAGACCGAAGCCTGTAAAACACCTGCATCGATGGTGTCGCTGTGTTTCAGAAGATAATGCATGGTATCTTGCGAGCCTGTAGAGTGTCCGAAAAGCACAATGCGTTCACGAGAGCCGCCCTTTGTTGACTTCAAGTAATCCACTAATTCCTTGATTTCGCTAGCGTCCTGGTCCAGGGAAGTTAATCCCCAGCCCTTGAAACTGCTTGTGAACTGGATCTGTATCACCGACCATCCCAATTGTCCTAGTTCCTCTGCCAACTTAGGAACATAAGGCACCGTCAGTAAACCATCGCCTAGGCCTCCAATGAAGATCACGACCTTTTTATAAGAGGTCGAGTTAAATTCGAACGCGACCTTCCGGGGAGCGTAGTTATGCAAAACACCTGAGAAAGACATGCTGGAATCCTTAATTCAAGTTGAGGGAGCGTGATGAAGAAGGCCTTGCACTGTGCTCGCGAATTCGTTTATAACTCCCTTATCTCAGAGCGTGATAACGAATCTTTTCTTAATTTCGTTGTACAAGATAGACATACGAGAAGCCCATAGAGAGGCAGTTGAAGCATATACTCACGTTAGGAAGGTACGGAGTGGATACATAAAACTTGCTGGGTTTGAGACGAGCGAAGAAATCACGGCCTGTAGCGATTTCGACTCAAGGGCCCCACGCCCTCATGCGAAGAAGCAAGAGGAAACTCAGTTAGATACTTTAGCTCGAAATCAGCTCGGGACGGCGGTAAATCCCCTCTGTTTATTAAATCTTCCGCATATTGGGTTCTCACAACTTTCTTGAGCCCATCTTTCCCTTGTTTTGTTCCAAGTTTTTGGAGATTGGAGATGTCAGTTCTAAGTTGTGACAGTGTCAGTTAAGAAAAATGACTTTTCTCCGATGAGTATAAAAGCTAGGGGGCAAAGGTCGAAACAAACAAACCCAAAACGCATTGAAACAGTCGAGGTTATCGTAAGAATAGTCGAGTAGCCAAGAACCAATATTGGACTTTTGAAGAGAGTCTTTATCGTGATCCAACGCATCAATCTCTCAATAAAGGGCAGGTAGGACATGACAGAAACAACAATTACTGCACAGAGACTGAGAGAGCTTTTGGTTCGGCTTCCTCAAGAATGTATTGGAGTAGACCTGCGGGGAGTCGCACGAGGCAAGTACGCGAAGGCTATACTTAAACATCTTTGGTGGCTTGTCCGAAACCCTGACACGTCCCTTAACCACAGGAAGCGGGCGCAAATCATTTTTATAACCCTAGCGTTTTCAGCGGCGTCTGCAGCATCAGGGGCCGGTTATGCAGTATACACGCTGGTATCAAGGCTGCGTGCCCGTACTTTCGGGAGTACGCCTGTAATGAGGAGAACACGGTCACAGATCATGCTGGAAAACGGTGCACGGGTCATGTATGTACCGTACGAGGAGAACGCGACAAACAAGAAGCGCATCTTGATCAACCCAAAAAGTGATGACATGTATGAACACGATAAGTTTTTGTTCAAGTATTTCGGTAAGAACAAGATTTCGCAGGTGTTCTACTCAAAGTTCATCAGCCAATTGAACATCATTTCGCGGATACTGGTACCGAAGGTCACCGATCAGAATTCGATTTTGCTCATCTTCCAAATCTTCTTTCTCATAATGCGCACCTGGTTGTCGCTGTTTGTTGCACGTCTGGACGGACAGATTGTCAAGGACATCATATCCGGAAATAGCCGAAAATTCCTCGTTGATCTGTTGTGCTGGTTCCTGATTGCGTTCCCAGCATCTTACACCAACAGTGCCATCAAGTACCTGCAACGCAAGTTGAGTTTGAACTTCAGAATAAACCTTACACGGTACATTCATGACATGTATCTAGATAAGAGGCTTGCGTTCTATAAGCTGACGTTTGACAACCAAGCTTCGAGCTCGGTCATCGCTAACATTGACAACTCGATAACCAATGACGTTACCAAATTCTGCGATGCTATCTGTTCGGTTTTCGCCAATATTGCGAAGCCCGTGATTGACCTAGTATTCTTCTCTGTTTACCTCAGAGACAACCTGGGGACTATAGGGATTGTGGGTATATTTGTAAACTACTTTATCACGGGGTACACTCTCAAGCGCTGGACACCTCCTCTTGGGAGACTTGTCAGTCAACGTTCCAAGGCAGAGGGAGATTATTACAACTATCACTTGAACCTTATCAACAACAATGAAGAGATTGCCTTTTACCATGGCACCAAGGTTGAGCGTACAAAGGTGAACGCCCTTTACGATCATTTGATGGACCAAATGCTTCTAGTTGACCGTGTAAAGGTTAATTACAGCATTCTAGAGGATTACGTTCTAAAATATACATGGTCTGCTCTTGGCTACGCATTTGCTTCCATTCCCATCGTCATAGCAACTTTCAGCTCCGGGGTGAACAACGAAGATGTCAATATGAGAGAGTTCATCGTGAACAAAAGATTGATGCTGTCATTAGCCGACGCAGGCGGTAGGCTAATGCATTCTATCAAGGATATTGCGCAGCTTACTGGCTACACTAATAGAATATTCATCTTACTCTCGGTATTGCATAGGGTTCACTCTAATGTATACAATTACGGGGCAGCAGTTGAAGATGGAGATGAACTGAATGGCCACAACTCTTTGGTGAGTAATGATATTGTACGTGGCACCCTTCAAAGAAACTTCAACGGTATCAGGCTGGAAAATATAGACGTTGTCATACCGTCAAAGCATGCAAAGGACGGAACACGTCTTATCAATAAGCTCAGCTTCCAGGTTCCGCCTGTCATTACTCTTAGCAACGGGAACTCCGATTCAAACCTGAACATCAATAAAAAGCTAGTTTTCCAAGGGCCGGGGAGCAGTATGTTAATATTGGGGCCCAACGGTAGCGGCAAGACTTCGATCCAAAGGATAATTGCGGAAATATGGCCAATATACAACAAGAATGGATTGCTATCAATTCCGCCTGCCTCTGACTTGTTTTGCGTTCCCCAAAAACCATATTTTATTCAAGGAGGAAGTTTTAGGGAACAAATTATCTACCCAATGTCAGCAGATCAATATTTTGATATGGGGTATCGGGACAAAGAGCTGGTGCATATCCTGGGAGAAGTTAAGCTGGACTACCTTCTAAAGAGGGATAAGGGGTGGAAATACCTTGACGCAGTCGCCGAATGGAAAGATGTCCTGAGTGGTGGGGAAAGGCAGAGAATCAACTTTGCCCGCATAATGTTCCACAAACCTAGGTTCGTTGTTCTCGATGAAGCCACCAACGCTATAAGTGCGGATATGGAAGATTACTTATTTGGCCTTCTGAAAAGGTACCGTTTCAACTTCATCACTATTTCCCAAAGACCCTCTTTGATCAAGTATCATGACCTCGCCTTGGACATATCAACTGACGGATCCTGGCGCTTGCAGAATCTTGGCACAGATGAGGTTATCACCTCAATCGAGAAAGAAATTGAAATGCTAGAGAATAAACTGAAAAATGTCAACGTTTGGGAAGGAGAGCGAGCAACTTTAATGAGAAAGCTAGCTCATATATGAGAAAGGCTCGACCAAGGCATTTTCCCTTGAATCTTCGTCTCGAAGAATTCTTTATCGTTCAATATAGGTTTCTCTAGTTTCAATGGAAGCTTATAATTCTGCGATAGCGCGAATGGGTTTCTTTTGGTCTTCTTACTTCGTAATGGCTCTTTGGTTCCGTACCAATCTAGGGCAAACAACTCGAGAGCATTTTTGTTTTCCTGGTGTTTTAAGTCGTTGAAGTATGCCTCTATTTTTTCTGTTTCTGAATACTGAGGCTTGGGTTCATAAGACAAGTACTCTATTTTGCTTAATGGATAATCGATAGCACATGCGTGACATTGCAAAAAACGCTTAGTCTTAAATCCAAAGCCTACTATGGTAACGCTAGAGGGATAATTCAAAGTCAACTCATGGAATCTCGCCAGTGAATACAGAAGGTTATCAAATGAGTCTAAAGCGAACTCTTCGGTTGATATATGCTTGGCGAACAGTTCAGTCACCGATAGACCTTGATATTTCATATTTTCAGTGATACGCTCACACACCTTGTAGATATCGGTAGAATTTTTCAGAGAAACAGGAAGCTCGATGCCGTTTGTAACTGCAGTTAAAAGTTTAAGAGTGAGTGAGAGGTATGATTGAGCTTCTGACACCTGCCCAGCATCTGCCTTTGTGCATGAGCCGCTAAAGAGAAGTAGCGAGCCAGAAACGTCTTCCAACAACTTCTCAATTGCCAAAAGAGAATGCATAATGAACGCTAAGTGGTCGTGTCCCTCGTACTGGAACGGCGCCAGAAACCAATGCTCGGAGCACTGGCCATAGTTTTCTGAGTCCAAACGGTCGTCAATCTTCCATATGGAGTGACAAGGAACAATAACAAGGTTCGTTTTTTTGTTCATTGGAAACGTAACCTATGAATGTTCTTGAACTCTCAGTGGTTCGAGAATTATTTTTTGAAAACATCCTATATCCGATGCGTGACAGATCAAGTTGAGAAGCTACTAATGTACATTTTCATATATTTAACAGTTTATTTGAGATCCTTGTAGGTCCACTTTTCGGTGATTCTTGGAGCGTATCTCCTGCCCTTTTTAACGGGAATACGCGTCTCGATCTTGCCTGAGCTTTGCAGCTTCTTTGCAGTGTCGTAGAGTAGATTGCCTTCAGGCCTCAATTTTCTCAAAGAGTCCGACAATTCGTCTGAGAATTTTAATTCGAGATTTCCTTCAATGACAGAGTGCTTTGTTCCTAGCTTATGTTTTTTGTTGGGCTTCTCTTTCCCAACTCTGCTTTGTTTTTCGGCTTCACGAGTAGCCTGTTTGTCGAGCACGTCTTTCTCAATTTCCTCGAAGCGCTCGAGCTCGCGCAGCTGCTGCTTAAGCTGCTTCAGCTCTCCCTGCAAAGCAGTTTTTTCCTTATGCCTTCTCTGCTTGTTTCTTTGATACTTTGTCTTCTTCTTGTTGACGGAAGGTTTGTTGAGAGACAACTTGATTTCGGAGGAAGGTTCCGCATTCTCTTGGGACCCCTGGTTCTCATCAACCTCTTCCTCGTCGTCTTCAGAGTCCTCCTCTTCATTGTTGTCCAGAGTATCCATGAGGTGCTTAATTCTTTCTCTGTAAGCCTGCATTTGCAAGCGAGCTTCTTCCCGCGCCTTTTCGCTTTGGTACTCGGAATCAACAAGGTTCGTCCACTCCTTCGTACTTGGATTGTACGACTTTCCGGCATGTGGAATTTCCTCAACGTCTTTTACCTTCAATGGTGCCCTCTTCAAAGTGTCAGGGGCCACGGTTGCTATAGACCATCCAGTGGTGGATAGCTTTTTCAGTTCCTCGGGGATAGCAGCGCTATCTTTCGTGGCCAACTTGATGCCTGATGGCACTTTGATTTCTTCCTCCGCACCCCAAAGGTCGTTGGTTCCGGCTCTCACAAGACCTTTCCTGGATACAGCATTCTTCAGCTTGCTTTCACCGTCGATTCTACCAGCAAGCGCCATCAGTTTCCTGAGCTCTTTCTTCGAAACACCTTGAACTTTCTTCTTCTTCTCTTCATCCCGGCTTGCCTGGCTTTTGGGGTGTACCAATGGTGCGACCTTAGAGTTGGTTTTGATAGAATCTAGAATCTCAGACGATTTTAAGTTCTTCTTTATCTGCTTACGCTTGATCAGCTTCTGTTTCAACACTTCGTCACCAACGGTGTCGACCTGAAACAAGTCTTCATTACGCAAAGTAGACAGATCCTTGGCACCATGTGTGATTTCTTCGTCCTGCTGCTGGCGGATGGATTTTTCAATGTCTGAAATGTCAATGTTTTTCCTCCAGGCCTTCTTGCCCTTACGTGAGGATTGTTTGTACTGGGACGGCCGTTCCTTTTCAGCTGCCATACTTGAGTTTCAGCTATTGAAATGCAAGGGAGAACTGCAGTTTGCGGTTCTTTGTGTTGTCCAGTCTGTGCTCATCTCAAGCTCATCGCGTACAAATTTTTCAGATATAAAAAAGCACTACATTAACGTTCACCATCGACGGCTCATCGAGAATCAGGTTCTATATGGTCAAATCAAGTTAAAAAAAAAGGTCATGATATATCCTAAACAGGACCAGGCTGCGTCTGGGTTAAACTACACCGTGGTACAGTGGAGCTGGACAAGCCACGCCTGTGCAGCTCTTTTTTTTTTTGGACTTTTTTACTTTGATGTTACCGGCCCGTAGGCTTTGTGAGGACCGGCAAGTTGATATCGTGAGTGCAGCTGCATTGGAAGCATGAAGTGAACTGAAGCGGGTCACAAACGTGCTCAAGCTTTAATCTCTTTTTCGTCGTCCCATAGTTGCCTCTTGAACCTCCAGTGCGCCGCGGAATGCTCCTTCTTGTCTTCCTTGTCCCCAACTAAGGTGCCACTGGGTACGTTCTTTGTGGAGAGCTTGAGGTTGGAGGCAAGGCTAGTAAACGTATCATTGATACCGGCGGAGTAGTCTTCCAAGCCGAACCACCTTCTCTGCCACTTGGTGCCCTCGGCTTCTTCCTGCTTACGCAAGTCTCTCTGTGCGTTCTCCAGAGCGGATTTCTCCTGGTGAATTTGGGAGAAGTCGCCGCCCTTGATGGCATCCGCGACCTTCTTCCATGCCTTTCTACTTTCGAGAGGGTGCTGCTCCTCAATGGGCTTGACGTGAAGGTGCTCCACCTTCAGTTTGGACGCGTCGTAAAACAGCTCCTCGCCCTTCTTGGACTTGCCCTTGCTAATCGAAGAAATGCCGGACCACTGCCCGGTGATGGTGTATAGCGCCTTTTCCTTGTCAGAGGCGTCAGCAGGCTTCTGGAAGATACGAGCTTTGAAAGAGTTCTTCTTGCCTGAGAAGTAGCCTCTACCGGAAAACTCCACGACACACAAGAGTCCGCTAGAGCTCTGGATGTAGGACTTGCCCTCGAGTTCCACGAAGGGCGAGGCTACCAGCATGCCCTCGATGTGCAGGGGTGGTAGCGTGATCAGGTACTGTTCATTGAGGTTGCCGTACTCCAACAGCGCGTGGCCGAACTGCTTGACGCTGAGAGACGCCGTGGAGATCGACGCCTTGACCTGGTTGTAGCCTTGTAGGCTGGTCTTGTTCTTGTCATTAACGATCGTGTAAGCGGTGACTGGTGGGTGGTGGGACACCTGCTCGCTGAGCAAGACGGTCTCGCCGAAGTCAGGGTGTTCCTTGTTCTCCCACTTGCCTACGAACAGCTCGCCAAGAAAGGGGTTCAGAGGCTTCTTCTCCGTGCCCATGGACTCGTTACGTGAGCAGTACTGCGACTTCAGAGTCGAGATGAACCACTTTGTCACCGCTAGCATGCGCAGCTGTTCTGCGCTGGTGCCATCAGCGTCCGGCTCTGTGATGAAGTTGGGGCCCAAGAGCAGGTCCGGGTGCTCGCCCCAGTACTGCGAGTACTCCGACAGCGATGTGGGCGACAGGATGAAAGGTGGTGCGGTCAGCGTCGACAGGTCGCCGTTGAACGACGCGATTGATTTTAGGAACGACGTCCACGTCGAAGAGGCGGCGTATCCAGACATAGTTGGCGGTTTATACTTGCTTTGCTGAGATGAAAAGGGGGAATCTAGTCAACTCCTCGCAAATTGTGCGGTGGTGTTGTTTGTCAGCTGTTCCGGAACACAGTAACCTTGCACAAAAGTTGCACTGAACTTCTCGTTCAACCAAAACCTTCAACCTCAATCTAGCAGGAATTTCGGAGGGATTATTATTAAAGATTGAGGGAACAATAGTCCCAAGTGTCAAGAAAAAAATTTGCCCGGTTCGTATGCAGGGACACCTGAATAGAGGTCGGTAATGGTGGCACTTGTAGACGGTAGCGACGGCGCTGGGGCGCTCCGGGACATTTTGTGAGCTGCTCACTGCTGAGATGCAAATTCCTGTGTTTTCGGATCTGTTTTCGGCCCACTGCGGCGCCTATAAAGCGCGAAATTGTAGCGGTAGCCGTTCTCACTGATGTAGGGGTCGGTGGGTAGTTTCACGGCGGGCGGCAGGAAGCGAGACAGGCCGCGGTCATGCTCAAACAGGCTACTGATGGCCTGTGCGTTGAGGAACGCGTCCATTGGCGGCCTTTCCGCCGCGGTTTCGGGTTCTATCTCGGTGACGAGCATGTAGTCGCACAGACTGTTGCTCTGGGCGTAGATTTCGGCACCGCCAATCACGTAGATGCGCTCAAGATCTGGCACACGCTTGGGGAGCAGGTCGAGGCAGTGGGTAAGGGAGTTGCTGTACCACAGCGCAGGGGACGCAGGCGCGGAAGCGTCGCTAGCGGCATCAGCGGGGCTGCCGCACGCGCTGCTCTGCGCAGGTGCAAGGCCCTCGCCAAACTGGCGCGAAACAACGACGTTGACGCGGTCCGGGAGCGGTCTGAACTTCGGCGGTATCGACTCCCACGTCTTGCGGCCCATGACCACCGCGTTGCGCCTGCCATCCGCAAACGTCGCGCTGGTGACCTGCCGGAAGTACGCCATCTCCTGCTTGAGCCTCCAGGGAAGCTTGCCGTTGTAGCCGATGCCCATCTCGGGCATCAGACACGCGACGATGGTGACGATGGGCGGTCTGTTCAGGGCCATTGTTGTAGGGTGTTGAAAGTAGGGAGCGTGGCGACGGGCTGTAGGCGGCGAGCTGCGAGTCTCGAGCGCGCGAGTATAGTTTTGGTCCGGTGCATTACAGAACGATATATACGTTTTCCAACTGGCGAAAAATGTAAATTAAAGGTCTAATAATACAAACTCTACAGAGGCGAAGAGCACGCAGAACCAGACACACAAGACGCCTTCGCACGGGCCTATCACGCATTAAACAATGGTCAAGACAACGCAGCACACGATTGAGAACCCGCTGGGGTCGCCGTTCCAGGTTTTGGTGTCGGCACCAGAGCCCGAAAACGATACGCCCAAGAGCCCTATCAGCATGGTAGTTGCGACAGGAGCGAACCCGACCGCACAGTCGCTGATGGCATACGTCTACGCGATTGGCACGGCGCGAGACGTGTATTCCACGGTGCTGGTCGACACGGTGGACGACACGGTGCGAGAGACCGCGACGCGTATCGCGAAGCTGTGTGCGAAAAAGAGTGGCAGGCCGTGCTACCTAGGCGTGGCTGGCGACGGCGGTGCAGGGACGCTTGCGCTGGACCAGCTGCTACTTTGCCGGGAGTGCGTGAAGCTTGTGGAGCGTGCGGAGAGTGCGGCATAGTGACTGGAAGTCAGACAAATTACATACGGATGTAAATAGATAGATGGAAAAAGCATGAGCTGACTGATACATACGGCGGATATTCCAGCAACGGCAAGGGCCAAATGCACGTATCCTACACATATCAAACATATCAAACACATCAAGTTCCATCGTATACACTAAATGACCAGGGTTCTTCTATTTCGAATTCTAAGTCACATCCCAAACCTTTGGGACCGCGATCTAGAAAAAAAATAAAAAAAGAATAACTTGTCAGACTGCCGTTCACACCCACCCAGATATCCATCCCTTCACGAGGAAGTGCACGGACAGGGCCAAGATCATCGCGCCTCTTTGGAGCACCGCGGCCCGAAGGCTTTGGCGCAAAAGCAAAAGGCAAAACAAAGAATGCAGGTAGATGGCCAAGCCGCTGAGGACTGTGGACCAAGCTAGGAAAACATCTTTGGTCTCACTCTAGGGTGCGAAGGTTCTGCGACTCATCAACCAAGTTGGATTCAGTGGCTCTTTTGAAGAGTCAAAGAGTGACGATTCCTATAGAAATGATCCTACTGTGGAATGTGTTAGTGAATAGGAACTTGAAAATCCAACTTGGAAAGCGGGACCATTGCTGGATCTGTTGAGATCAGCTAGTAGGGGAGAATGCATACTGAAGTACGTCGACAATTTTTTAAGAAGAAGAGAAGAGGAGAAGTTGAAGAATAGAAATGCGCACCCCGCCCTTTTATACTTTTTTCCTGGCGGGTCGCCACCGGATTGTCGCCCGCCCTTTGCCGCACCTTGCACGGTTAGGGCTTAATGCGAAAAAGCAATTCCGGGAGGGCAACGAGGACGCTGTGCGAGTAGGGCTTGCAAAGCAAAGCCCTAACGGTCGGGTAACGTGTATGTGTCACGTGGCCTGACGAATATGCGGGTAACGGTTGTATCTCGTCCTGGTCACATGATTCGGGTGTGTCTCGATCTCGTTTGACTACCACCCGTACATCCCTTAGTCCACGCCCATACACCAGGACAGTTGTCGAAGAGGCTTTTTGCTCCCCCTGTACTTTCTCGGGAGCTTCCTCCCAGTTTTCGCGTCCACTGCCGCAGACGGCGCCGCGCCCTGTCACCACGCCGTCTAGACAGACAGAGCCTCCTGTGGGCGGGCGCAAGCCTCGTGGGAATGTTTGGGCAGGGTGGGGCCTCCAGGCTGGGGGCAATGCGTGCTAGGCTGGGGACGGGTCGGTTCTCCGCCTAGACTCTCGTGCCGCAAGCGGGAGGGCCCTAGCGAGGCCAGGCTGGGAAGGCTCTGCCTGGCTGGGCTGGGGAGTCGTTGCCCGGAGGAGACTCCAGACTCCCTGGGTCGCAGGCAGCGGAACTTTGTCAAAATAACATGGATACATGCCACATTGGTGTTTGATCATACGTTCGAAGAGCTCAACACAGATAAACAACAATGGCTGAATCCCACAGATGTATGTGAAATAGCGAGTGCGACAGGCGTGAGACGTGGATGTGCGAGAGTGGAAGTGCGAGCGGTGTGCGAGCGGTGTGAGAGCGGTGTGCGACAGCTCTACGATACTCGGGCGTGCGAGAACAGTGAAGTTCAAGGCGCAAGAGTACAGAAAACAGAAAGCAGAAGCAGAAGCAGAAAGTCCAAACCAGCGGTGTCCGTTGCACGAGGCTGCACTGCGAGATACGTACGACGTGTGAAGCTCCAGTGAACCGTGGAACAAGTGCGCGCGTGCAAGACCAAGGCTCTCCAAACCGCACAGCGCCTCTGGCGCCCTACAACTACGTCCCCCACAATCACGCCCCATCCGGCATGAATTTACCCCTTACTAACCCTTTCCGCAGTGTACGTCAAAGGTAAGCACCTGTCCTACCAGAGATCCAAGAAGACCAACAACCCAAACGTCTCCTTGGTCAAGATCGAGGGCGTTGCCACCCCAGAGGACGCTAAGTTCTACTTGGGTAAGCGTGTTGCCTACGTCTACAGAGCCTCCAAGGAGATCAGAGGTTCCAAGATCAGAGTCATCTGGGGTAAGATCAACAGAACCCACGGTAACTCCGGCGTCGTTAGAGCTACTTTCAGATCCAACTTGCCAGCCAAGACTTTCGGTGCCTCCGTCAGAATCTTCTTGTACCCATCTAACATCTAAGCAATGTTAAAATACGCGCTCTGTATAAGTACCTCGCTTTTATAACTAATGCAACTATAACATAAATTCAAAGTTGGGTTTTGCATCCGGATTCAGATTTGTTCAATTCACGCGTCCTCTCTCCTGCCGCGTCCCCCGCACTACCGTGCCCGAAATCCTCAAAACTACATATTACCGTTCTTTGTATTGAAGCTTATAACTAGATGCCTATTTCTGTACACGCGCGGTGCTCACAGCCGCATGCTTCTTCTCTTGAAAAAGTCGATAACCCGCTTGGCAGTAGATTGCTCGCGGGGGCGCGCGTTCTCAGTGTTGCTAGCTGCCACCGACGATACCATCACCGAGCTGCGGTTCGCTTTCTTTCTGCTCTGAGCCGGTTTCGCGGGTTTCTTTAGTGAAGCGCTTCGCTGAACTGTCGCATTCTTCTTGGTTGCCTCTGGTTCTATTCTTGGCTCCACTTTGCTCTTTTGAGCTGATGAGTTCTGTCCCAGCAACTCTTGCTTGCTTATCGCACTCAAGGTCTTCCGCGACGTTTCTGTCTTGACTTCCTTCAACCTTGAGGCTTGTTTCGCGGGCTCTGTATTTTTGGCTGCGGAGCTTTTCCGCGATGTGTCTTGTTGGTCGTTCACTGACAACTCCTGTCCTGAAGTTATCCTCTTGGTGCTCCCTCTGTGATTGTTTTCACTGTCTGTCCCTCTATGCTTGTCCTCGTTCTTGGGGCTGCCGCTCTCAACGCTAGACTTTGATGTGCTGTAGATCGACATTATACTAAATCTCTTCTTGTCGCGCTTAACTGAGGCGCCTGGCGCACCATGTTCAACCGCATTTCCTCCCGGCCCAGCGTCCTCCACGGCATTGTCTTCCGATTGTTGAGCAACCCCGAAAAGTTTGTCATAGACAACGCTATACCGCTGACTTTGTCTTCTCTGCCTCAAAAGATCAACTCTATGATCCGCATCCTCCACCTGGTCGTGTATTTTCTTGGCAGCAGTGTCACCATCGCCACCTGATTTGATAAGGTCTCCTGCCACTATTTGCATGTCTACGAAAGGTTTGTTCATGCTGAAGGAGCCTCGATGCATAATCCCTTGTGATGTGCTTTTGTTGACATTGTCTTGCGTTTGGCTTGTGGTATCTTCCCCGTTGACTGTTGGTTGCAGAGTTGGTACCTGGCTAATGTCGCAAAAAGTTGAACAAGATGCTGGGTGGTAAGATGTTGGGCGTGGCCTGCGGTGTAGAGCCAAATTGTGAGTGCCGTGATAGGACACTTGCCCTTTCACTGCAAGCTGACCCTTGTGGCCAGACGGGGCCGGAACGCTAGATGCCTCCGGTAATCCTGTACCGTTCGGCGATTCCTTAAGAGAAGATGCAATCAAAAATGTGCCAGAACCCTTTTGAGGACTGGTTTCTATTATGACACTGTCCCGCAAAGACGTCACTATGTTCTGATTAGTCTTTGTTGGTGAGAACGTGTAATGTCTGGGGGAAGTGCTGTGTGGAGATACTTCGAATTGGAGGGCCGATGTGGACGCAGAGTTTGTAAATGGGGGATGTGTAGCGTGGTATTCCCGCTCTGCATCGACAACTGCTTGCAACGCAATGGATGCTGCCGAGTTACTACGACTGTGACGATTATTACTCTTTACAGGTGATTGGCGTAACCTAGGAGATGGGGAAGATGGCATCGCCACCGCGTGTGATTGTGACTGCTGCGGTGGCACCGGCTGTGAGTGTAATGAGGAATCCATAATTAATGAATTGCGTTTTTCTCCCTTCGAGTTTGTCGAAGATACAGAGCAGTTGGAACGCGGTCTCGCTGAGTTAGCGGCTTCGCCCTTTTGAGGTGGCTGTCTCAGGAACTCCTGGTTCTTGGAAACGTGGTCCCATTCCTCAGGCATGACACTTAAGAATGGAAGATGTGGCTGGAGCCACTGATGATGCAAAGTTTGTGCAATTGTTATTCTTCTCTTGGGGTCAGCAACGAGTATTGCTCGCAACAGATCTCTGGGTACAGGCGCAATGTAATCGGGGAACTTAAGCGGCGTCCTGGTGATGTAGCGGTAGAGTTTGCCAATGTCATCCCCGTCGGGGTTTTCGGGATCGTCGTCCCAGGGAAGGTAGCCGGCCAACATAGCGTACATTATAACTCCACATGACCATATGTCTGCCTTACGGGCTTCATAAGGCCTGGCTGTGACCACCAACTCGGGTGCCGCATAGCACGGAGAGCCGCATGACGTTTTCATGAGCTCGTTTTCTGGCAAGAACTCATTGACAAAACCAAAATCTGTGATCAAAAGATTCTCGTTTTTATCCAAAAGCAAATTCTCGAGCTTTAGATCTCTGTGCACTAAGCCCTTGGAGTGCATGTAATATACCCCACTAATCAATTGCGCAAACAGTCTACAAGCAGCGCTTTCTTTCAGCCTCCTCTTCTTTTGAATGTATTTGTAAAATTCTCCACCCGAAGCGTACTCGAGGACGATCCCGATGTACTTGGAGTTTTGCAGCACCTCTTCCAGCCGTACAATATTGGGATGGTTCAGGTGCTTTAGGGCATTGATTTCACGGTAGATCTTCACTTCTTTTTCCGAATTCTTTGGTATTGTGTCTCTCCTGATTAACTTGATAGCCACTTGCTTTGGTACGTCCATCGATGAGCTTGAAGTTTTAGACCACCCCATCTTCACCTTTCCAAACTCACCCTCTCCGAGCGTCGAGCCCACGATATATGGGCCGAAAGTTACATGCTTGCGCTTTTGCGAACTGTAGCTTGTGGACTGGCGGGACTGGGTGTAGCTTGAAGTGGGTGCTCCATAATACGTGTGGCGCTGCGGAACGGAAGTCATCTAAGTTGGCACAAAAAATAGCGTACAACAATAAAGCAAAGACCTGCTTTCCGGGCCAAGCCTATAGAAGCTTTAAAACCGCGCCTTCCCTCGGATGGTTCAGCCTTTCCTCGAGGACTGAATTTAGTTCCTCTGAACCTGTACTAAGCCGTCTTGTTGACTGTGCAAAAACCGAGCGCCCTTAAAATGCACAACGATGGCAGCTCCCGCAACAAGGAAGTCTTTATAGGATAAGTCTCCAAGTTTTGTCAATACGGTGCTTCTTCGAAAGATCAACAAGCTTTGTTTACGTTTCTGGTTTCAGAACAATCGCATCACGCTCCACGGGTTCCTTGAACCGTCGCTCTGCTCTTTAGCGATGCTTCCCCAGGTCTCTTTGGGCGGCTTCTGTGTCTTGATATAGTTCCCAGAGACCTTTTAATGGTTCGAATCTACATAACAGCAATTTTTGTGGTTAGGGAGCTTGGCTTGTGTTCTGTTGGCAAGAACTTGTTCTTTCGATTTTCTTGATATTTACAAGATATACATAGAAGACTCGTAAGGGTCGGATCTTGGGTCGTTAGCAGGTCTCTTAAGCGTCGTTGTCATTACGATAGGCGGGGCACTGTTGTGCACAGAGTTTGAGCTTAGTTGGCGGGGTCCTTGACAATGCCCACCTTCGCAGGTCTGATGACTCTGTCGTTCAGGGTGAAGCCCACTTGTTGCACGTGGAAAACAGTGCCTGGCTCCTTGTCTGGGTTAGGAAGTTCAAAGGTGGCTTCATGCTTGTTGGGGTCGAAGGTCTCGCCCATAGGGTCAATTTTCTCGATTCCGTGCTTCTTTAGTGTTTTCTCAAAGATATCTTTGGTCATCTTAACACCGGTGTACAGTTCAGATAGCTCGGTTGACTGTTGAGCGGAGTCAGGCTTGAAGGCGTTCAAGGCGTGGCCAAAGTTGTCAACTGAGTCCAACAAGTCCTTCGCGAATTTTTGTAGCGCGTAGTCCTTAGCCTTTTGTATGTCCTTCTTTGTAACTTCTTGGAGGTTTCTGAAATCAGCAACAGATCTTAGCAAGCGATCCTTATACTCTGCAGCTTCTTTGTCCTTGGCAGCCAGCTTCTCCTCTAGCTCCTGAACCTTCTTCTGCTCTTCACTCGCAGGCTCCTTGGGGGACTCTCCCTTAGCATCCTCGGCAACTTCACTTTGTTTGGCGGCATCGGAGTAGAATCTCATGCCTAGAGCTGGATTTTGGAACTTTGTCATCATTGCTGGCCTTGCAGTCATACGGGCGCAAAGTTTAGCGCTCATAGCAGGTCTAGTGACCATCTTTGGTATGTTAGACGCTAAGAATCTCATCTTTATCGAACGTTATAAACTTTCAAGTCTCTGTTTCGCCACTAAAAGTTGGTTATGCGTAAATGTAAGATCAATTATGAAGGTAAATTTCAACGTCAGTGACTTGTACCTTATGATTTTTAAAAATTTTAAGATGTTCGTGGATAGTGAAAGTGACTAGTCTTAGATTTGATATGGACAAGTATGGTGCGGTATCTACTGTAGCGGGAGATGACTCTCTCTATTCCTCCCAACACTTAGTTATAAATTTATGCATGTTGCAAGGCTTCTTCATTTGTCCTTGGATCCAGGGGTGTCGCAGCATTTGCCTGGGAGAGGGCCTCTCGCGAGGTTCTTTGTTAAGACAATATTGGATGAAGGACTTGAAAGACTTGCTCCATGTTACATTGGACTCTGGTATATCGTTGAGTTCGGGCGTAAATGTCAAAATCAGCATGAGCAGTTCTATAGGTGGCATGTTGGCTGCCATCTTATCAGAGCCAAAGGGAAATTGACCTTGTGCAACCTCGAGGAGCGTGAGTCCCAGCGACCACACGTCGCTGGTCACGCTATAGGGCTGACCTTGTATCCTCTCAGGGGCCATGTAGAAAGATGTTCCCGTAAATGTAGTAGCCAGCGAGTTGACTGCCTCGCCGCTAACCCCAAAATCGCATAATTTTACTTGCCCAACTTCATTCAAAAGGATGTTCTGCGGTTTGATGTCTCTGTGTATAATCTTACGTTCTTGAAGATAGGAAAGTCCTTTGAGAACGCTTTCGGCAACCTTTCCAAGGACCTTTTCGCTAATTCTACCGCCCCTATCCAGAAGATGTTTGTAAATGGCGTGAAGTGACTTTCCACCCATGTACTCCATGGCGATGTATATTGAGGAGCTGGATCCATCCGCGAACATTCCGTAATAACGTACTATGTACTCGGAGTTGCACGTCCTATTGAACTGCAGCTCCCGGAGCACCTGCTTCTGTGTTTCCGCATCTGAATTTACCGTTGTGATTGTTTTCAAGGCAAACACTTTCGTCCCATGCTTCAACCTGCACTTCGTCACAGAGCCACCGGCTCCCTCTCCCAAGATACCCATAGTCACCACCCGATCTTTGACAATACCAGATTGCCAAGTTTCCTCGTCCAGTTCGTGCACGTCTGCGACCGGATGAGGGGGAGCTGGTGACACAGCAGAGGGTGACACACTTGCGCCCTCGCTTAATTCGGAGCCGTCTATCCGCAACCTCTCGAAAGAATCCGCAAAGGGGCTCCGGTCGGGAGTCCCAGCGCCGGCGCTTTTTGGGATCACTAAGCTGGGGATTGGTGGCGGCACAGGCCTCTTTTTGAGTGTTGTTATGGAGGAAGACGATGAAGAAGACAGCTTCTCTGGCTGAGGAAAGACCAGGGTCTGCGAAGATGACGAGGAACATGGTGTGCTAATCGCTGGCGTGAGCCCCGAAACTGACTGTGAAGGTGCTTCGCTGGAGTTGTACTTCAAAGATGGTGGCAAGGAGAGCTTGGGCGATCTGGAGTTGCCCCTTGCAGAGTCTGGGGGCCGAAACATTGACGCCATTGCTGTTTAGTTCGGACTCTGAGTGATTATTGTTTGATCAAGTTCTTCCAGCCTAAAGCAGATTAAGCTGCAGTGAGGACGATAAGGAACTTATTCGCGCAAGAATTAAAACAACGCTTTCCTGGCCGATTGAAAGGTTCCGAAATTAGGGCCATAGGCCGTGTTATGATTGCTAGGGGAAGTAATTACGTCCCTCGTTCTTTGCTTCTTGTTTTATTAAATGATTAGTTTAATATTACGAAAAGTTTCAAAAGTTCGAGGCTAAGTCAGAGCAGCAACAATTGTATTTAACGACCATGTAAAGGAAAGGCTTCGTAGAGTAGAGGGTTCAGCCTAACGCACTAAGGGGCAAGAAAAAACCTAACTAATGACTTGGTAGTCTTGCTAGTTGTCGCAGCTGGTAGATCTATGTGATTAGCTATATTAAAATTGTACTCATAACGTCGCCAACGCAATCGGTAAGCGGAACTTTAATTATATTAGCTCCAGCGTGAACGAGCAAGTTGACAAGAGGGCTGGAGTAGATAGCTTGCTATTATTTGTGAATATCACTGTTTACAAAATATTGATGTTTGGTGAGTCAAAGAGAACATTCGAAAACATCATCACTCTAATTAAACATTTGAAACCTTTGCCATAAAAAACATAAACACATATCATATGAAGCTTAACTGGATAGTGCACCTTCTGCTACACGCTATTAAGTATTTGTTCTACAAAACTTATTCATTGTCTTCCCGCTCAGCCTGGGACCTAATCTTATCAGTTGCTCCGTAATGCCCCCTGTACACTGTAAGAAGACCATCAGGATCCACGCATCCAACAACACCTTGAACAATAGGGTGCCAGGCCACGGTTTCTCTCTTACGTGATTGTCCCAAGGATCTTCTGCCACCCCCTGTGTGCATGAATTCGAGGCACTGCTGTTGTAGCTCTTCAGATTCAGCCATTTCATCGTCTTCGTCGCCCTCACGTAAGAAAATAGGCTCAAGATTCCAGTGGTAGACGTTCCCGCTGTCACCCACCGAAAGAACTTCTGTAGGTGACGAAATTCCGAACCTCACGTCTGCCACTGGATCTGCGCCAGAGTGGTAAAGTTTAGCAATTTCAGTTGGCTCTTTCTGCTCGACTTCACAGGCGATCACGGACCTCAAGTCCCACAGTTTCAACACGCCAGTGTCAGAACCGGTTATGAACAGCGTTTCTAAGGTAGGCGAGACGTCGAAGCAAGTTAATTTGCCATCATGAGGCTCAGAAACTGTCCAAAGGGGCTTTCCGTCACCTCTGATGTCGTAAAACCTGATTCCGTTGTCGTCGGAGCAAGTGCTGAACATGTTGTTATCATGAAACTTTATAGACTGAGTCACAGACACGCCTGGAATGGAAATTGTGCGAATTAAGTTACCTGGTGACTGAGAGTTGTCTACAATTTTAAGCAGACTGTGTTCCTCACCGGGGCCGGTTGCCATGCTTTGCTGCGACTTTACAACTGTTTCAGTATTTTCTGAAACTGCGAAATCGGCCGCGATCCAGTTGTTAGTAGACCCTTGGTTGTGGATCCTGGAAAAGCTAGTCGCAGGTCCCACTAGTTCCTCCATTACGTAGACGGGAACCTTACAGCCATCCTTAAACCACGCCAGAGACCCTGTGGAAGTCATGGCAATCGCATCCGCCTCCGCACCGCCGACATACTCCAGCTTTATGATGGTATTGCCCTGGTATGTCCACTTAGGCTCCTGCTTCTCGCTCTGAACAATCTCAGCGAACGCGGAGCTGTACTGAGGGTCAGGAAGCACCTCAGAATTTGAATGCAAACCGAGTGGCAGCTGAAAGTCTACCTCGTAGATGTCGCTTCCCTGAGAGCAAAGAAGTGACGTGGTGAACGTCCCCTTTTCCCTGTCGGGCACGATCTTGTGTGTGAAGGTGACTACCTTAGGGATCTTTTCTGCTCCCTCGAACAGCCTAGTGTAAGAAGGCTTGATTGTAGTGATGTGCTGGTACAACGAGGGCACAGACTTTTTCCATATCTTGAACTCCTCGTTTTTGATCTTATTGCCCTTGGCCTCTGCTTGTTCGGCGTTAGTAAGTGTCTTACGCTTGGAGACCTTAATTACCGGAAGCCATTGGGTGACATACCACTCATTGTTGTAAAATGTGTACTGCAAAGCTTGGTTCAGGCTTTAAGTTTATGCTCCCCAGAGGGTCCTTAAGCTTTATATTTGCTGTTTTCCTTACAATAAACGATCGGGAACCACTTGATTGTCATGCCATCTCTAAAAGCCATCATTTGATCCAACGTCCTTAAGTCACGATATACGAAAGACACGTTAAGATAAAGTGACTTAACAACCATGCCTTAATAGCGGCCCTCGCGGGGTTCGAATGAAGTGCCACGAAGTGAGCATCAGTTTGAAGAAGCAAATAGTATATTGTGCGTAGCAATCAGCATTTACGCCTGCTTGGACTTGGATAGCTCCTTGTAAACTTGCATCTTGAGCTGGTCTTGCCTGATTTTCTGTAAAAGCGCTAAGCGCTCCAAGGAAGACTCCAGTGTTTCGAGTTGGAATCTAAGCGAGGTTTCCTGGATCCCCGACCAGTCCGAGTGTCTGGGACATCTAAGCTTACAGCATACGGAGTTCAGTTCAGTTTCAGTTTCATCGTACTGCGATGCGAACTCCTCTGGAGAGCAAGCGATCTCAAGTCTGGGATGATAGCCGCAGACGGACTTCGGCTTTGTACTTTTCTTCTTACGCTTGAGGGCCCGGGAACTCTTGCTACTGGAAGGGCCGTCTTGGTCTTCTGACGCAGATGCAAAGAGCAGATGATTGACGGTTTTTACCCAAGCCATGTAGCGCTCAAGTTTCTTAAGCTGCTGCTCGATTTCCGGCCTAGTCTCTGTGCGTATCTTGTCTGCCTGAGATCCCAGATCACGCAGCCGGGAATCACCCTCGAACAATCCGGGGGCAAGCTCATCTGGCGGCGTCGGTACTCCTTCGCACCCTATTTGCTGGAATTTGGTCAGGTCCGAATTCTGGAGCATTTGCCGCAGCACGTCTTGCGCATCGTATCCTCTACCCTCTACACGATCAACGAGGCTACGCATGTAGCTCAACGCATGAGTTTCACTACAGTACTTGCTGTTTTCTGCACACGGCTTGTAACAATCAGGTACTCGACATTTTCGCCTCCACAATGTTTTGGGCAAGTTCCCAGAGGAAGCGCCGGGGCCTGTGATACCGCATTGGCAATACGGGCAGAAGAACGAAAATACAAGCTCGTTGAACTTCTGCGGGACTTTCAAACACGAGAAATGAAACCAATCGTCGCATCCATCACATCCCACCATGAGCTCCCCAGAGTCCGGTTTTTTGCATATACAAAACACCTCTTCACCGGTGGCTGGATCTTTCTTGCGAGAATTATAAGGCGGACACCATTCCGGAAGTACTCCCATCCGTAACGTCAGGACTCGCTTGGTTTTTACTGCCAAGTCTCTGGATTTCTTGAGCGTTTTATCTGTTTCTTCATACAGAAATATATTGAAAAATGCAGTATGCTGATGATCTCTAAAAGCTCATCGCTTCTCCTTGATGAGAAATATAATGGAGCTCAAAGAAGTCACGCCCGAACCCATACGCGATCATAGACCTGTGGAAGGTATAGAGAAACCCAGTGGAATTCTTAATTTCCTCAATGCGCGATTCGTAAGGGTTTCGCTACGCAAAATCCAAAAACACTCGATATGGCCCCTAATGGCTTATTTCCCTCTGCACACGATCAACACCCTAATCGTACCTGCCATCTCACCGGAGAGTGCACCAAATGACGTTCTCATGATGGTTCGGGCCATCTTGCCAGGATTCACCAATGCTCTGCTTAAGTGGTCTATTACGGCTCATGTTCTTAGCGGCCTGGCGTTACGCCTCTGGGGTTCTTTTTCAAGATGGAAGAACCACAGAGGGAGAGGCAAGTCTCTGCCCCAAGATCAAAAGGAGCGTGAATCACAACGAGCTATCGGCCTTATCGGAGGACTGTCAGGCTACTGCATTGGTGTTAGTAAACAGCTTGCGTACAACCCCCAAGTTGTGACCGGCTATATCTTAACACCACTCTTGTGGTACCATGCCAGAATCATGAAAGAAATACCGCTTGAGCAAGGCTTTGGAGAAGTGGATATTGATTTTCCTAAGTGGATTCTACAAAACGACAACACTTTCATCAAGTGGTTTGGAGGAATTCTCCCCCTGTCGGTGCTGATATGGGCTGCTAGCTATCATGTAGTGGCTGGTTTCTGCAACTACGCAAGAATAAGGCGAATGGATATTAGGAAGTCTTTGTCCACTCTTATATTATGCTTGACAACTTCAGGCATCATCAGTCTCTGGAGACTGTCGAAAAGCTCTCCTGTCTTCCAGGATACGTTCTTCCCACAAATTCTCAAAAGAGTATTTTAATATCCCAACCCAGTCTCTTGAATTCAAAACTATACTCCATGTTTTGATGCTACGTGCACTGCGAACAATGTGGAAGTATATACATTATTTATTAATATAAGGACCAAAGTGAACAGAAACTAGCTCCCAACAAGTAAACAAGCTGCGTACATTAATAGATGAGTTCCAGGGGAACTGAATAAACACCAAAATGCTGACGAAAACTCGCATGCTAAGTCTAAACATTTTACTTATTCGACCGTACTTTGCTCAAACTGCTCAATAGCTTATCGTATGTTTCATCAACCTTTTCCTCGTCCTCATCCTCAGATGAAGCTTCTGACACGCTTGAGCTGGACCTGAGCACCTGTGAGATTGGCGTGGTTTTCGCTGCTGTATCGTGTAAAGTTGGGCTCATTGGGTGTAAGGGAACTCCATAAATATTGTCCAAAGTCACACGGTTACGGTTGACATTGCCGATTAGCTCTTCGATCGAATTGATACCCTTGGCACGCATCACAGCGTCTCGCAGCTCAGTACCGGATGGAATTTTAGAAATTAGTGCATGTGTAGTGGCTTGGCTTGCAGCTGAAGGCTGAGATGACTTCGGCGACTCTGCAGATGAAGCAGCACTACTTGGGCGTTTTTCAGCTGGCTCGTAGGCTGCATTTCTTAGATGGTGATCTGGGTATATAGAATTTTGCTGCTGGACAAAAAACCCCCATTTGTGAAACTCACCTTCCTCTTCTTCTTGTTTCTTGCCCACAAGAGCAACATGAGAAGGAGTTTTGACGAGTATGGGCGTACCTGTGGTCACATCAATGGTCCTGCCAGAATCTGTGGCCATCAAGTGAGGTTTGACATGCGAATGATTTTCTGCTTCCGAGGAGAGCCCCGATAGTAGGTTTTCAGAGTTTGCAAAACGTGTATTACGTTCGATGCCGGCGACATCAGCAACCTGAGGGTAAGATTTCAGAACATCCAAAATGTTGGAAAGATTGTTTTCGAGAAACAAGAGCCGTAGCAAGTTCTCTTTACTTTGAAGATTCAATTCACCAGCGCTTCTCTTTTCAAACATCTCGTCGATTGTGCTTTGTACCCTGTCATGGACACGATTGAATTTCTCCCAATATTTCTTGAGAAGGTATCTCCTGGTTGCATCTGTCTCCAAATCCTCAAAGTTGTTCAACTTTTCAAAGACGTTTTCGGCCGTCTCAGACAGAAGTGTTCCGTCGAAAAGTAAATCATCTTGGTTGGTCAAATCATCGAGCTCAAAGTCTCTTTGCATTCTACGCATGAAACATATCGCAATACGAGAGGAAATTTCTTCTGGAATGCAATTGTAGGCAATGTCCAGATTTGTTAGTTTTGAGCATTGACGCACACAATCATAAACCGTAGCGCACGTTGCAGTGGTGAAAGATTCCTGAGGAATATTCAGCAACGAAAGATGCAAAAGCTCAGAGCACTTAGGCAGCACGTTAGTCACCATGGCGACTTCCCTTGACGTAAATTCGTTCGAATCTAAGTGCAGTCTCTTCAAGTTGGCCATTCTGGGCAGGTACTTATTCAGATATGGGAAAACTTCGGGGAATATCTGGGGCAAATTGCTCAAATCCAGGAAATAAAGATTTGGCAACTTTGACAAAGCTCGCAATAGTAGAGCAGCATCGTAGGCAGTCATAATGTTGGTATTATTGAGAGTGAAGTAGTTTAACTGCGAAAATGGTAAACTGGATAGCTTTCCCACAAGAGGCTTTACTAAATCGCTCAGGTCATTGAATGCCATATCAACACCTTGAACCTTGTAGTCGCTCACCCAAGACATCACGAATTTAAGCTGCTCTGCCGAAAGGTCAGACTGAGCAATACCCAGTCGTTTCCTGGTATGAGAGCCTTCCGAGGCAAATGTTGTTAGCAGGTTGATGAACGTATCAAAATCCTCAAACTTGACACCGTTTATGAGTAACTCTTCCAAAGGCCGTCCCTCGCGTCGTTGCAAAACGTCTATAAATAAGTTCCAGTCCATTTTGGCTCGGTATAATGATTTGTCAAGATCTGGTTTGATTTTGGTTTGTGAAATATCAAGTCTTAGCAATGAGGTGTTTCTCATTAAAAACTTGCACAAAAGCTTCCAGCCTTCGGCAGTGAAAACAACATTTCTGAAGCCTATTTTCTCAACCACTTTTGAACTAACAAGGGAACTAATGACGTTTTTGAGCATTTCAGGGTTAAGACTAACGTTATCAAAAATAACATTATGAACAGGCACAATAGAAATAAAGTCGCAAAACGACAGTATATCAATGAGAGTGGGGCGAGGATTCAAAAACTTCAAAGTTTGCAGGGGAGAACTTTTACCTTTAATCTGCTTCAAAGTAGAGGGTATTGGTAAGATTTCGCGCAAGTGACAGCAACGAGTGTAAATCTTGTCCAGAGTTAGCTTATCCTCTTCTTCATTAGTGCCAGAGGTTTCGTCGTTGAAGTGACTCTCATGCATATGTATTGGTTTGTCAATCTCCAAGTGCATCGCCCTATCATCAATTGCCGTGTGCGCATTACTCGAAGGCTGAGATTCGGTCGCAGTGAGGGGTGAAGAGGTGTTAGGAAGCACAGAAGGACCAGCTTGGGGTTTGGCCTTGAATTTGAGAACCTCGTGCGCTATGCGTTGCGCAGCATAGTGTGCTTCCTGTTGATGTTTTTCAGACTCTTTTAAAGCCCTGCGGTGCTCTTCAACAGCCAGCTTGTATTCTTTAGATTCTTCGTTTAAAGGAGAGGCGGATTGCTCAATACTACCCTGGGTGTTTGTGATTCCGACAGATATCGAAGGCGTTGGACAGGTCAAGTCCTGAGGCACCAAAACGTTACCCCGTTTCGGCTTTCTGCTAGGAATCTGCTGCGGCGGATCCATGCCGAACTTGTCAACGGCAAAGGTGACCCTTCTTAGTCGGGTTTTGGCCAGGCTTTCTATTGGGAGCGATTTCCGGTGCGGGTTGCGGTTCAGGACTAGGCGGTCGTCGTGGATGGGTGCCGGGTCTTTCACTTCAGGAGAGGACGGTTCGTTCAAATACTGAGACACTGCCGCGTTCATGGCCCCTGTGCCATTAGAAGAACCGGTGGGCTTCTCAGGTGCATGCGCACTGGCATTCGAGTTGGAACGGCTTTTGGGCAGCGGAATAGGGATGGATGGTCTATCTCCGGAGCCATGACTGTTCCTTCGGAAAAGAGTGCCGAAGAGGGATTTCTTCGATTTGTCGCTCACTGAGGAGGACCGCTTGGGAGCGTTAGGGGGAGACTTTGCTTCTGAAGCTACCGGCTTTGGTTTGGGACTTTTGGGCGCTGCATCTTGGAGTGGCGCCTGATTTGCCGCGACGTGGCCCAGAGAGCCATTGTTGACAGAGTTAGAGCGCTCACGCCGCGCCTGCTTGGCCTTTCTCTTGCCTTTGTAGAGCCAGTCGACGTCGACGTCAACGTCGAGTGACTTGGACATTCGCTGCTTACGGTACTTAAGGAGATTCGATGAAGTCGATAATGGAGTCTCCACATTAAAAAATGGGCACTGGTTTGTAATTAGTAGCTTTGGCCAATTTTCGATGATAGGAGTGGCATACGTACATGGTGATACAATCCTTGTCGCGTGCCGAATTCACGTAGAGCACGCCTGGCTCGCCTATAGTTTGAAGGTGGAGACGTCTCGTGGTTCGTTGGCACCAAATGCCCCCCCTAGCACACGTTCCCAAGTTACGGAACGTACGCACAGCTGCCGCTTGAACGGCAGTGGTCAGTCATCATCAACGGAAGCTCTCGCGCCGTTCATCCAAGGCACGCATGTGGGAAACTCCCTTTCCGCACACCGAACGGTGCGGTAATGCCCGACGGCCAAGAAAACTGTGCAGTGTGATGCCATGTAAGCAGTTTGAGATAGTGAAGGAACATGAAGCCTACCTCGATGCCCGCTTGAATCGAGGAGGTGAAGCCTAAAGCCCTCTGGAAACTTCGGGATATGACACAGTGAAGAAACAGGCGTTAGGCACATGATGCTTCGCATGTGCTGGTGTTTCGTCGCGGACTGCCCCTACTACATTGATCGATTACGCAAGCCGCCTTTGATATCGCCCGAAGGAGTTTAGCTCCGAATATCGGGGTAAGCAGTTTGCGGCTTAGCGAGCCAAACTTGCCAGTGCCGCACGACTCGGTGCTGTCAGGTTCATCTACCTCAGTATAACGAACTCAATCGGGGTTGTCTGTGGCTTTTTTTTAAAAAAAACTGTTCTGCATCGGCCACAAGAGCACCCAAAAATAAAAAAGCGCGTTTCTGAGCCGAAATAGATGGAATTTTTTGACGGAAAAGACCCGTTTCGACTGGCTTCTTATCAGTGGCTGTGAAAGCCCAGTATAACGTTCAAATGCCTCTCCTTAAGCACTTTCTGATTTTCGGTGGAAGACCAGATGCTGTTGCCATCGGACCCGGGATCCGCCTCTATGAACCGGCGTCCCATATCGCTTTTTCCGATAGAAAGACTCATTCCAGTTAATTATCACGCTCCGAAGGGGCTCCTCATCGAAGCTGCGCCGATGTGTACGACGCATATCTCACAAATCCTGGATTTCAAAGCAGAGAAAAATACATGGAACACAACAGCCGCTCGGCAGTCCGGGCCAGGCATTCCTCTTCGCGCCACATCCATTGTACCTCGAGTGCCGCCTTGCTAAAAATACGCTATAAAATGTAAGCACTTGCATTCTGAGACTCTTCTCCGGGCCTCCCTTTCCCCATTTTCTACGCGAACTACTTGGTCAGACTAAAAGTGAAGTTCAGAAGGAAGACATTGCGCTCGGCGGCTACGCTTTTAACCCCACAAAAAATGCGTGCTGTCATAAAAGCCGGGTAATAAATCCGAAAGTGACTCATGACGAGTTATTGACATCACCAAGGATCACTCGGAATCACCCCAAATCACTCCGGACGCAGAGACCGGGCTATGTGCGCCGCCTAAATCCGTTCCCGAGTGAACTAGATTTTCTTCTTTAGCGTGACCTATATATTAAAGATAGGTTTGTAAGTAAAGGGCAGGTAGCACCTAGAATCAAACATCACAAAAGTTGCTGACAAAAGAGACAAGAACTGAACCTAAGAATCTTACAAAAGACTTTCTTCAGCAATAAAGAGCCTCAAGCCCACAAGAAATCTTTTCCCATCAAGCACTTGTCAGAGAGCCACCTAGACAAGGTTTTAACGATCACAGCCAACAAAACCGCCTCGGATCCGAAACCTTCTTTCCCGGAAATTATCGGTCTTTTACCAAAAGTACTGGTATATCACACTCCGCAATGTTCAGAACACTATTAGCAAAGAACTCACTGAGGGCTTCGGCCAGAAGCGTTCTGCGGGCTCCTGTACCCGTACCGGGTACAACAGCCCCAAAGTTCGTGGGAAACTCTGTAGCGCAGGCCGCGCGTAGAGCGTACCATCCAAAGGTCATAGACCACTACACAAATCCAAGAAACGTGGGTTCGCTTGACAAGAACCTCGAAAACGTTGGCACAGGGCTGGTGGGCGCGCCCGCCTGTGGTGACGTGATGAAACTTCAGATCCAAGTCAACGACGATACCGGCGTCATTGAAAACGTTAAATTCAAGACCTTCGGCTGTGGGTCTGCCATTGCATCCAGCTCATACATGACCGAGCTGGTACGCGGCAAGACTCTGGACGTCGCGTCGCAGATCAAGAACACCGAGATTGCCAAGGAGCTCAGCCTGCCTCCGGTTAAACTACACTGCAGCATGCTGGCGGAAGACGCCATTAAGGCCGCCATCAAGGACTACAGATCCAAGCGGAAGTCCACGGTTTTGAAATAGGTAGGTGGGCATGTGGATAGTAGTTAGGAGCCACTGATTGGGAGGGGGAGTTGTGCGCTCTACACGGTGTAGTTTAGTAATGTGTTTAGTATAATTCGTTGACGTTATGACGGCGATGAGCTGGGCTGGCCTCCCAGAAAATGGGATACCCGCTGTAATACGTTCCTTCGTTCGAAGAGATCAATGTTTCTGGATTCTGAAAAATTTTTGAGATGAGCTACCTGCCTAGAGCGAGTAAGCTGAAATTAGGTCCACCAGTACGCTCCACTCACTTACCAACATGTCTACCACGCTGTTTGATGATATCTTTCAAGTCACTGAAGTTGACTTGGGACGCTACAACAAAGTTTCGCGGATAGAAGCGCATTCCACGTCACAGGAATTTCTGCTCACCGTCGATATCAACACAGAGCTTTTCCCTGTCCGTGTTAATGACAATTTGACTGTGATGCTGTCGTCTACTCTATCGATCGACGGCTCTGAAACAGTGCAGGGTGGCTCCTGGAGGGCCCCACAGCCTGGCGAGAGATCGTTAGCGGACGACTACGACTACGTCATGTACGGCACTGCGTACCGTTTCGAAGAAGTAGCCGGCAAAAAGGACTTAATTGCCGTTTACTACTCGTTTGGCGGGCTTCTGATGAGGCTAGAGGGCAACTACCGTGGTCTGAGTAACCTGAAGCAGGAAAACGCCTACCTATTAGTTCGCCGTTAAGGTGAGCTCGTGGGACCTGCATTATCGACCGCCAAGAACGCTTTAAATACACTGTATACTAACCACTAATAGAGGACCTCTCACCTGCATGATTCTTTGACCTACTTTTTTCTATCCCCCTATGCTCTCGACTAATCTACATTTTGTAGTATCTTGAGTTTTTAGGAGATTTGCAAATTAGTACATCTGTCTACTTCCTGCACGCACCAAGTAAGAGCAATGAGCGCACCAACTAAAGCTCCATCTTCCGAGTACGCTGAGACTCATCTTCCGGACAGCACTGATTCCAGTGTTCGTTACGCAGCATATGCGAGCCGCTTAAGGACCATCGCCCTTGCGTCCCACAGATACGTGGCTTACACATCCGATATCGGCGAGTCTTTCAGACCTGTGTTTTCGCCTCTCCTTGTCAAGCTAGGTTACGGCGTTTCGTGGGCTTACATATTGGGTGATGTGTCTTACACTGCATGGGTGGCAAAACTACAGAAAGAGGGTAGATACAGGGAGGGGCTGAAGCCCTGGGATCCTGTACCACCTGTGGACTCAAACATGGTCGAAAAAGGCACACTAGAGAAGTTGCCCGACTGGAAAATGGTCGGATTAGAAAGAATGATTTTCCAGAGCGTAGCTTCCATGGGTCTCCCCGCTTTCACCATCCACTCCACAGTTAAGTACTCAGGAAAATGGTTTAACAAGACGTTCCCCAAAAATGCGGCTCTAAGGACCTGGGGTCCCATCGGTCTCGGGTTAAGTGTGGTTCCAGCGTTGCCTTACATCTTTGACAAGCCAATCGAGCATTTACTAGAGCAGGTGTTCCATCCCGAACATGACAAGCAAGAGTAAGATATCCGATTTGATAAGTAGATAAAGTCCAATCATAGCACATGTAAATAAAATTAATCTCGCGAAAAACCCAACATAGCTCCAAAGCCCATATTTATAAGTAGCCCGCCCACCATAGCAAGTTTTTGGCGCTTATTGAACAGCCCTTCTTGCTTCATCAGTAGAAAGCTGAATACTCCAAGTACACACCCGACCACCAGCCCTATTAACAAGTCTTTATTGTGTTTGTAATTCGCGATGCCGACAGCGCCCAATTGATCATTTTCGTCGTTCGCCCCGGTTTCCATCCAGTGCTCCTCAAGCTGTCGAATGTCTTGTCCTTCGCCGCTATCCCTCGAAAGCTCTTCAAGGTCGCCATAAGTGCTACGGAACCGTTGCCGCAGAAGCTCAATCTCTTCATCGCTGAAGCCTACCGCACGAAGTCTGTCAAACCCAATAGCCTGCGTAGTGGTGCCTTCAGTGTTCTGCTGTGTTTCATCAAGCGAGTCTTCGTTCGCAAGCTCTTGAGGTGTGAGTTCCTGCCCCACGATGCAGTGTACGTAGAACTTGTCGTTTGTGTTTTCAAAGTGTCGCTGGAGCTGTAAGTCAGAGCTGGCGCTCAGAAAGCGACCACTTCTAATGAATCTTAGCTTTTTGTTGCCTAGGGACCGGCCCCGTAGCTGCCGGCACATGCGACGGAGCCAGCTGGTAGTTACGTCGCTAAGAGGGACATTGTTCACGTTCAGAGGTAAGTCTTCCATCTGTTCATCAGAAAAACGCACGACGACTATTCTCTCCTGCGATGGGCTGCCATCAAGGTCGCTTCCACTCATTGTTATCTTATCCTTTCGTTCCCCTTGAGTTCTCCCCGGTTCTGTTGGTACATGCCCTTTAAACCTGGTAACGTTGGTATATTGTTCCATTTGGTACTCCGGGTAATAAATAGTCCCTGAACTATATAAACAGCATCACTCTTGTCGAAAACTTCTTCTGGTGAATTTTTAAAAAACCAATAATCGTGCGGATTATCAAACCAGGACTATAAAACCGTGTTGCTAGTATGCCTTTCCATGGTGTAAACCTAGCGTCAAGTCCATCGGAGAGAACATCTCGTTCATCTTAGCGCTCTTTTGTGTCACGGAAGGTCTTTTGGACCAAGATCCGGACGCAAGGGCCGGCAGAACGTACATTCATTACTTATAGAGAGTAATGCACTGAAGAATCGTAGATATCTTAGCTAAACCAGGTTCGCGGCATCGGCTTTCCCGCAACATGGTAAAATTACATCATATGTGTCAAACAAAGAATTAGCTAAAAGAGTGAAGTCCGCGCTAGGTGTTACTGTAACATTTATTTGTAGTGGACAGTTCTGAAGAAGTCCATCATACCAGTGAACACCACCAGCAGGATACCGCCGCCTGGACCGAGCCTTAAAACCTTAGGCACGAAACCCTTGTACAACGCGCTGAAGCCCTCTTCCCTGTAGATAGTGAAGATGGAAGGCCAAGACCAGTTGTACTTTCTGGCCTGGCCAGCAATCACAGCGGTATTCTGAACACGTGACTTGACAACATCGAAAGGCGTGCTCATCAAGGAGCCGATAGTACCACCGATTGTACCGGCAATCAAGTCGTTGCCTGTCTGTTGTGATTTGGATTGCGCTTTGGGCAAAAGAGATCTAACTTGGAAGATGACACCGAAGTAACCCGCGTTCCACACACCGTGACGCCATAGTGTGGACTCGAGGCCATTGTACATGGCAAGGACACCTTCTTGGGCAATGATTCTCTTCACCACGTCCACAGGACCGTTGTATTTGGACGAAACGTCCTGTAGTCGGATCTTGACAAGCTCGAATGGAACCACAACAAACGCCTCGCAGCATCCTGCGGACGCACCACTCAAAATACTGAGCGACTGTGTTAGCTTTTCAACCCCAAACTCACGTTTGTAAATTTTCTGGAACTCATCATTGCAGGCAAATTTGGTCGCTCTTTTAGGAGCTTCCATCAATACAGGTGACGAGATCCCCTTGTACAACCTGGATGCACCCTCTTTCGCGACGATTTGCTTCAGGCAGTCTGTGATACCGTTGTAATGTGGACCGGCTCCGCCGGCCACTTGTAGCTGCATCCTGGTCTTGACGACATCCAGTGGATACATCACCAAGATTTCTGAGATACCAGCAACCGCACCAGCGGCGAATTGGTAGATAAATGGCAGGGGTCTAGCGTCTGTCATGTCTCCAGTATTTGCGAACGAATGAAGAAATACTCACCACCGCTGATTAGTTCTACCGATCTTGTTTTACGGACCGATTTCTCTCGAACTCCGACTCTTATATACTCTAATTGAGTTATCAAACATAATGGAAGTGAAAAAAATTTGAATTGATAAACAATCGGTGATGACTCCTCCTAGCCGATTGGACATAATAAATAAAACAAACGTCAGGAAGTTATAGACCGACAAGTCGAGGACCCCGCTAGAAGTAAATGCTTCAATGCAATGAAAGTAATCACGTTTCCTGGTCAGGGGACGCCCGTCGCGCTGAATGTGTTTAGATCTTATTTAGCTGAGAGAAGTAGCGCGTTTCGAGCCGTTTTCTGGGATAGGGGACGTATTGACGTTGCACGAACAATTGAGCAGCGGCCAGCGGACCCTGCGTCCATTGCGGCATGCTCGTTTCTGCTGTTTGATTTGTATCGGAGAAGCCCAAAAGGCAGCGCAGAGGAAATCCTCTTTTTAGGCCACTCGCTGGGCGAGTTAGGATGCTTAGGGGCCGGGAACAGGCTTTTCGGACTTCCAGAAACGATGGAAATTGCCCATTTGAGAAATGAGCTCATGGTAAATGCTGCAGGTGGGCGCAAGTTTGAACTGTGGGCAATATCGGCACCCCGCTCGGAAAACCTAGAACGCGAGCTGCAGCCGTGGCTACGCGTGGCCGATGCCAGCCTCGCTAACGTTAACAGCCGAGTGCAATGCGTAGTGACGGTTCCTCAAGACCCTACTGCAGACAGAAAAACTACCCCTCAGTGGGCGGCAGACTTGGCTCTGCAGGTACCAAGGTGTAGAATTCAAAGACTTGAGAATCCCTATAACATTCCATTTCACAATAGGGAAATTCTTCAGAGTATAGAGGAACCATTGCTCGACTTCATGTGGCAAAAGCTTAAAAGCCAGGGCCTACACACTTCTCGTGAGCTGGAGCATCCAATCATATCCAACTTGAACGGGAAGCGTATCACTGGCGTCGAAGAGGCGCTGGAGAGCTTCGCGAAGAGCAGCTGCAACATAGTCAACTTTGTGGCATGTTGCGACACCCTGAAATCATTGGGCGTTAGCAAAGCGGTGCATATTGGACCAGGCGGTGTTATCGGCAAGCTAATGCGCCGGAATTGTAAGCTCGAAAAGTCACAAGAATGGGATGCTATTGAAGATGTAGTAAAGGAGATTGGCGAACTTCATGCGTCTAGCCCATTGGAATAAAGTTTCCCACGATGCATATAGGAATATTATAACGGTCTCTCCTAATAGTAAAGCTAAAGCAGCAAGATCTTTGCTTCCCTCCGACTCGTGCACGGAGATTGCAGCTTGTGAGCACAGCCTTTTGGGCTTTGTCAAAGGCAATTGACCCGTACTTTTCCCAAAAGTTTACGGCGCTCTCTTCTGTCATGAGCTCATATATAGCCAACTTCCCGTCCCGCAGGTCGTCGACTTTGCAGTCCACCAGCGACGCAAACTCCTTGTTTCCACGGTAAATTTCACCCGTTCTTCTCCAGAGACATGCTGGCATGCTCATAGACGTAAAAACACGGTCATAGGACAAAAGCATGCGTTCGAAGCTTTCCTCAACCAAGATGAGATCCACATCTTTCAAAGATCGCGCAATAGCCCTGAATTCGGGCCTAATTATCGACAACGGTTTGAGGATGCGCTGCTTAGAAAGAAAATCCATATGCTTATCCATGTACGCCTGCAATCGTGCATAACCCTGGGCGTAGTTGTATGGCTGAAGAAGGCCAGCCTCTACCTTGGCGTTTATCACGGATTTTAGTCGATCCTCTGGTGTCATTTCCGCGGAAGGGTCCGCCGCAGTGAGAAAGAAGTTTTCTCTCAGCGTGGGCTGGTCTGCTGGGTTGCGTGGTGCGCTTTGCGGAACTGCCGGCGGCTCGAGAATGATCGGTTCCTCCAGCATGTTCATGAACTCATTGAGGGACAGGAACTCGGATCCAACGTGTTCCGAAACGAACGTGGGCTGCTGCGACAACAGACCGCTGTAAGCGACGTTTTTGGGCGGCTGCTGCGGCGCTGGCTGCTGCTTGTCAAGAGAGGGGAGCACCGGTCGCAATTGTTCTGTGTCAACTTCGACATCCATGGGCAGTTTTGAGTCTTCGTCACGGCAGAGATGGCCAATATCTCGACGTAAGCACCGGGAACAAGGCCTCTGCTCATCGCAGATCATATGCGACCGGCGGCAGTAAAGGCAAGCCTTTGAAACTTTCTTGCGCTTCTTCTGACTTGATTCATTCATAGATTTACCTCAAGCAACACCTTTGGCGCTCCAATGGCTTGTTTCCACCTGATATACGAGCTCATCGCTTGTTAGCAGTTATTGATATATATACATCCGTGTATTTAGTAGCGTTGTATCATCAACGACACCACAAATACAAAAGTACTCAGAAAATGCTAACACAAGCACGGGTACTAATGTACTCACACTAAAAATACAAAAGTACTCTTCCTTCTGCCGCCATTTTAAGCTGTAATCAATGAAGAGACAGATCTCTACGAACTTCCGGAGCAGGCTGAAGAGCAGGAAGACAAGTGCCAGGATAGACTATTTATGTTGCATAAGTTGCTGTTCAGAGCAGCGAGCCGGAGCATTCCAGCGCGGAGGCTCTTCTCGACTGGCCCCATATGCCTGAAAAATCAGTCCCAGATCGATATCTCGAAGCTTACGCAGCGGGAAATCCAGCAGCTGCGGTCGTTGAAGCTGCAAAGGGACCGCCAGTTCAAGGACCGCACCGCCGCATACTACTTTACAAGCATCGCCGTGCTCTTTTTGGGGCTGGCGTATGCCGCCGTGCCGTTTTATCGTGCAATCTGCGCGCGCACAGGCTTCGGAGGTATTCCCATAACGGACAGACGAAAATTCACAGACGACAAGCTGATTCCCGTGGAGAGCGGCAAGCGCATACGGGTTTCGTTCACAAGCGAGGTGTCCCAGATCCTGCCCTGGAAGTTCGTGCCGGAGCAGCGCGAAGTGCATGTGCTGCCAGGCGAGACGGCGCTGGCGTTCTACAAGGCCAGAAACACAAGCGACAAGGACATTATCGGGATGGCGACGTATAGCATCACGCCCGGGGACGCGGCGCCATATTTCAACAAAATCCAGTGTTTCTGCTTCGAAGAGCAGAGGCTTGCAGCAGGGGAGGAAATCGACATGCCCGTGTTCTTCTTCATAGACCCTGATTTCGCCACGGACCCCAGGATGCGCAACATCGACGACATCGTACTGCACTATACGTTTTTCCGGGCGCACTACGCGAACGGAGGCGCGGTGAGCGAGAGCTCGAAGCCGCAGGTGATGGAGACCGGCTCCAGCTGACAGAGCGGCGTTGGTCGCGCGGGACCTAGACAGCTTGTAAATAATGGAGAAATAACAAAAGAAAAATACTAAAGACTTGAGATACCACGAGCGTTCCCGCGATCAACGTAGGATGATGTAGATAAGTGGATACATAGACACAACCTCTCGTGGCAATGCAGGGTCTGCTCACTGGGGGAACTCGTTCAGTGTAATGCTGGGGCTCATGGGCACGGAAAAGCTCGAGTGCGAAGCACTCGAGCTCCTGGTGTCGAGCGACAGGCGCGGCTTGTACAGCAGCTTCGTCTCGCCGCGTGGAGAGGCGTCGCCGGCGGAGGCGTCGGTGGCGGGCAGCGGTTCCTGGTAGAGATGGACCTTGCCGTCTTCGAGCGACTTGAGCGCGGTGGGCGAGTGCGGGTCCGAGCGCTCGGGCGACAGCGAGGGCGAGTTTGCGGGCGGGCTGTGGGTGTCCAGGGAGAGCTGCGGCCTGGAGCGCGGCTCGATCTCGAAGTCCGGCAGGGGGTCGGACGCCTCGTCGAAGGACCTGGCGCGCGGCTTTGCGAGCAGCGACTCCGTGAGGAAGATCTTGACGGGCCTGCCGGCCAGGGTTCTGGTCAGGAACTCGTGCACCTGGAGCGTGGCAGGCTCCTGGTCGAAGATGAGCACCACACGGTGGAGGAACGCCAACGGGGTGTAGTACTGGCAGTTGTGCTTGAGCTGCGGAAACTCGCGCTCGAACAGCTGCGACTGCAGCTGTTGCGGCCAACCGTTGGCGAAGTCCTGCGTAGGCACGTGGGTGATGAGGATCTGTGTTTTTGGCGACGTCTGGAGCATGCTGGGAGTGCTGGGAGTGCTGGGAGTGCTGGGAGTGCTGGGAGGCGTTGGGAGCGCTACGAGCGTTGGAAGCGTTGCGGAGCGTGGGAGGTGTGAGAACCACGCGTTCTGGAAATGTGCAGGTGACGATCTAGAACTGCTGAAGTGCAAATTGAAACCGAGTGCGTCGCTACTAAAGTGCTTGTGCGAGCGTCTCTTATAAGTGAAAATACCCTGTTTAATGTACCTTTTGTGATTTCCAGAGATGCCTATAGAGCCAGTTTCTGCCATGCCCATATATGTGCACGTTCTAAGCCACTTGATGCGCTTTGTACGAAAAACTCCGTCCAACGGACCCCATAAACCGATACGCTTCAGCCCTGGCGCCGCTGACCTGCCTTCGGCCGCCGGAGATGCGCTCTGTTTGCGCGCCTACGAGACTCTGTTACGCCACGCTGCTACGTATCACATTCATACTAGATATCGCTTACATGAGAGCTAAGCACTGGGCGCTGCGCTGCACTAGGCAGCGCAGAAGAGAGAGCAAGAAACAGTGAGAAAGAGTGAGAAAGAGCAAGAAAGAGCAAGAAAGAGCAAGAGAAAGAGAAACCAACATGCTAGAGGAGCCGTTGAAAGCGGTGGGAATTGGGAAGCGAACGCGCGCGACGCCGAAAAACCCACCGCGTAGCTAGAAGGAGCCGGTTCGGCGCTCCCGATCGTGGCTTGTATATGGGCTTTGTTCAGCACTATCAGCGCTCCATAGCTGCGGTTGAAGGTGCGGCAACGGCTACGGACGCGGGAAACGAGCCTTCCGCTGGGCTGGCAGTCTGGTTTCCGTGGCAGCGCACGTGGCGGGCGGAACTGCGCCGAGTAGGTTTGTAGAAGCGAGAGAAAGAGAAGCGCTCGGGAGGCTGGGGAGGCGTTGTCGTGGAACGTGACTGGAGGAGTGGCGGGTGGCGGGTGGCGGGTGACGGATATGGAGTTGATTGCGTACACCGTGACACTAACCACGTGACGCTGTGTGCGTACGGAGTGAGATGAAACATGTGACACAACATGCGTACACAATGACACAAACCACGTGACGCTGCGTGCGTACGGAGTGAGACGAAACATGTGACACAGCGTGCGTACGGAGTGAGGTGGAATACGTAAACCACGTGACTCGAAGCGCGTACGGAGTGATATGAGGCATGCGACACAGACACGCACCACGTGACCTCCCACCTCATTTGACTGCCACACCCATACACATCCACTCATCCACCCACACACAATCCACCATCCACCACCCACCATCGCAGCCGCCTTCCTGTCACTTCATACCGCCACGCAACTTTCCTCGCTGAAAAATTTCGTGCGATGCCGCTCCACAGCGCCGCCTCGCGCGCGCAGCGCACAACGCCTCGGACCACCTGGGAATCGTCAAGTGGCCATCCAACACTCTCATCTCATCTTCACTCGCAGACGCCCTTCTTGATTCACCTTCTCAATCCAATCTCCAACGCAGCAATGGCCTTCCAGAAAGAGATCAAGAGCTCCGCGTACCACTCGCGTTTCCAAACCCCCTTCAGAAGAAGAAGAGAGGGTAAGACCGACTACTACCAGAGAAAGAGATTGGTCGCCCAGCACAAGGCCAAGTACTCCTCTCCTAAGTACAGACTCGTCGTGAGATTCACCAACAAGGACATCATCTGCCAGATCGTCTCTTCCACCATCACCGGCGATGTCGTTTTGGTCGCTGCCTACTCGCACGAGCTGCCAAGATACGGTATCACCCACGGTTTGACCAACTGGGCCGCTGCCTACGCCACCGGTCTGCTCGTCGCCAGAAGAGCCTTGCAGAAGTTGGGCCTCGACGAGACCTACCCAGGTGTCGAGGAGGTCGAGGGTGAGTACCAGCTCACCGAGGCCGTCGAGGACGGTCCTCGTCCTTTCAAGGTCTTCTTGGACATTGGTCTACAAAGAACCACCACCGGTGCCCGTGTCTTCGGTGCCCTGAAGGGTGCTTCCGACGGTGGCTTGTACGTCCCTCACTCCGAGAGCAGATTCCCAGGTTGGGACTTCGAGGCCGAGGAGCTAGACGCTGACATGCTCAGAACTTACATCTTCGGTGGCCACGTCTCCCAGTACATGGAGGAGTTGGCTGACGACGATGAGGAGAGATTCAAGGAGTTGTTCAAGGGTTACTTGGCCGACGACATTGACGCCGACGCCGTCGAGGACATCTACTTGGAGGCCCACGAGAAGATCAGAGAGGACCCATCTTTCAAGCCAACCGAGAAGAAGTTCACCAAGGAGCAATACGCTGCCGAGTCCAAGAAGTACAGACAACAGAAGCTGTCCAAGGACGAGAGAAGAGCTCGTGTTGCCGCCAAGATTGCCGCTTTGGCCCAGTAAACGGTTTTTTCCCGGGACTAGTTTCGTCTTGCTTTACCTATGTAATCGATAGTGTATGTATATGCTAGGCGCACTTTGAAATCAATACCAAACTAGTAGTCTAGACACAAGAGCACTTCTACACCAAAAAACGCCCCCGTCGGTGGACCCCGCATGCCGCCTCCGTGGGCGAACCTCCTGTCGCTTCACGTGCGGATTGTCCGAAGAAACCGGTTCATTGTAATATATTTTCGCGCCTTCCTAGTTGCGACTTCAATCGGCCCTCGCCCAAGCCTCATCATATGACCGAAGCAGCTCATCCGTTACATGGAAGCTTCCTATAAGAAAAGACACCCTTCGCTGTATCTTCTGAAGTCCAACTCGAGTGCACAGTTTATGCCAGCTCAGGAGTTCGAGTTACAGCCTAAGGGTGACGCGCCGGGCGCAGCCGACAAGCTACCTCGGGATGAGGAAGCACAATTCACTGACAGCGCGGACTTCCTAAGCCGCGCACCGTTCAGGAACTTTCAAAACCGCATCCGACTCAAAAAAACCGCGTTGATAGTCCTGGCTTTAGTCACTTCTTGGCTGACAGTGGGCTTTTCTGTCCTCCGCTTCAAGGACAGCGGATTATCGCTCTCGAAACCAATCCTGTCTTCGCAGCGCGCATTTGGCATCGAAAACGTACTCAATGGCGAGTTTTCTTACTACGACAGCTACTTCAAGTTTATTAGACCAGGCGTACTCAATCAACCCCAGGACAATGACCCTGGTTTGCACCTGATGATCGAAAACAAGAATGGAATTCCAAAGTATGTGGCTAAACAGTTGGTAGACCGGGAATTTTACAAAGACCTGGGTCACACAAGCTTCACCTACCGTGACGTTGAATACCAGGTTTCAGATTTCGATGTGTCGCATCGCCTGGACAAGGCGATCCTGGCGACCGATCTCGAAAAACAGTTCCGCCACTCCTCAAATGCAAATTACTGGCTCAAGGATATTGCAACAAATACCTACCGGCCTATTTCACCCTTTCCAGCCGATGAGAAGCTGTACAGGCTTTCCTTTGCTCGTTTTTCTCCCCACCGCAATTTTGTCTACTTTGTCTACAATAATGACTTGTATGTGCAAAGCTCAACGGGCTCCCAAGGCCCAAGGCGATTGACTACTGGTGGTTCTGAGGATATCGCAAACGGGAGACCGGACTGGGTATACGAAGAAGAAGTTTTCGCCAGCGACCAGGCTGTTTGGTGGGCTCCAGATGACTCTCAATTCGTGTTCGCTAGGTTCAATGACTCTGAGGTTCTCACAGAAAACATTCCAACGTATATCAACGAAAAACCTTACGATGATGTTCAAGGAATAAAATATCCAAAGCCAGGCACGCCGAACCCGAGAGTACAACTCTTCTCCTACAAAATCAGTGAAGGCGTCACATATGAAATTCCTTTTGGTGGTGAGCATGGGGACAGGATCCTTTATGCAGCTCAATGGCTCGACAACACTCACTTCATGTTCAAGGACGCTGATCGCGCTTCCCAAGTTATGTCCGTTAAAGTATATGAAACCAAAACGCAAAAGGTATCAACAGTGAGAACCATTAATTCCACAACTTATTCCGGCTGGATTGAAAAGGTCAAAGACGTTCAGCCTATACCGCCGAGCGAAATTCATGGAAGAAATGAGTTGAGTTATGTTGACGTTCAAGTCGACGAGTCGGGCTACCCCCACTTATTTCATTTTAAGTCGGTTTTCTCTCCAACCGGCACCCAGCTTACATTTGGCGACTGGGAAGTGACCGGGAAGGGCATAGTTGGTTACGACCAGGATGCTGACTCTGTTTTCTTTTTGTCTAATCGAATGGGTCGGTTTTCTCAACACTTGTTTATGGTTCCCCTAGGAGAAGACTCGAAAAAAGCCGCGCATGGTCTGCAAGACCCGCGTGACCGCGATTCCTTCTATGAATTCGAGCTGAGTGTAAGTTGCAGGTTTGGTGTCAAACGCTATTTAGGCCCCGAAGAACCCATGTCGGATGCTGGCGTCCTAACTTCATTGCTACAAGACGACCAATCAAGGGCGATTACCCAATTAACGTCGAATGGTGGAATGTTGAGTGCTTTGAAAAAGTATGACTTACCCAAGTCTACTTTCAGTAGTACGCAACTTGATGATGGTGTTCAAATAGACTACAAGGAGACCATTCCATTTAATTTCAATGGTAAAGCAAAGCATCCTCTGTTGGTACATGTATATGGCGGACCAGGATCTCAAGCCGTTGACCACAAATTCTCAATTTCTTTAGAGGAGAGCTTGGCTTCTAGCGCCGGTGCTGTCGTTTTGAGTATAGAGCCGAGAGGAACAGGTGGGCGTGGCTGGCCTTATAGGAGTTGGGCAAGGAACAAAATTGGTTACTGGGAACCGAGAGATGTTATAAGCGTGGTGAAGGAATACATGAGCAAACACCCAGATTCTATTGATCCTGACAATGTTGCCATATGGGGGTGGTCCTACGGCGGTTTTGTTACTTTGAAAACTCTTGAACTGGATCAAGGTGACACTTTCAAATATGGGGTAGCGGTTGCACCTGTTACAAATTGGAAGTACTACAATTCGATATACACTGAAAGATATCTGGGTCTATCTGAGAACAATGAAGCGGGGTATGAAGACACCTCGTTGATCAAAGATATTCAAAATTTTTCATCTGTCAAAAGGTTCTTGCTAATTCATGGGAGCGCGGATGACAACGTTCACATTAAAAATACAATGCAACTAATTGACGGTTTGAATTTGAACGATGTCAAAAACTACGATTTGAGCATCTTTCCAGACTCTGAACATTCTATCGTCTTTCATAACGCCAATAAAGTGGTTTACGAGCGGATCTTCAATTGGATCAAAAATGCATTTGAAGGAAGACTCGAAAACTTGAGTTAGTAACTTCACGAGCGTATCAATCTTCGATTTTATAGAAGCTAACATGTGTAATTAATACAAATTCTTTTAATTCAGCTTACAAAGTCTATTTGGTTTTACGCTTTTTGGCCGCTGCTGGCTTTCTTGCAGCTCCCACAGCCCTTTTACTAGCAGCTTTAGGCTTACCTTGCTTGATTAGCTTGTCCTTCTTAAAGTCTGTGTCATCTTTGGATTCTTCCTCTTCATCGGCTGGCGGCACGTTATCGTCGGCGTCGACAATATCTTCAAAGTCAGGGATTGTTGCAGATTTTGCGCCCACTGCAGTGGTGGATCCTGTTTTATATATGGCAACAGGGTGAACCATTGAATTGTATTTTCTCGTGAAACCACTTTTCACAGCTGTAGGAATCTTTTTTATCTGGAGGTCCGTTTTATCTGATCCAATCATAAACTCCATTATGGAATCCCAATCTTCCTTTGAAAGGTAATAGTCGTCCATTGTCTGAATTACCTCTGGTACTGCATCATTGCCCCTTTCAACAAGTGGGTCTAGTAATCTTTTCTTCAAAGTTGGCATGTAGTCCATCCTTAACCCTAGCTTATCTGTTGACGTACTAAGCCTTGTGTGATATTGGATTTCCTGCAACAGTCTGTAATATTTACCCATTTTGGAGTTTTGACCTAACCAAGAAGTGAAGTTTATCCTTCCTGCCATTTGACCCGCAACTTTAGAAGCTGGCCTAACTGAAGACATAATGGCGTGGAATGGTAGCAAACTCCATAACTGTTCGCTGCTTCGTATTTTCCTTTCAACCAAGTCTCCTTGCGAAATACTCTCGGCTGCATCTGCAACTGCAGCTATATGTGACTGCCCTGGTTTCAAAGCCGAGGGTCTTGTTTGCAAGTAATTTTCTTGGATCATCAATGGCGCAAAGTCAAAGTCGTCAAAATAAAGCTCGATCTTCTTGTATAGCGGAAAAGTTTTTGATCCCACATCGGAATAAATACGACCATCAAAGAGTTTATGAGCTATATCAAAAGGCTTCAAAGCAATGTTTTTCTCCCAAGCCTTTGCAATTTGTTGAGCGTTTTCATGTCCAATTTTTTTGGTGGTAGTGGAAATTGTCGAAAGAAGGTTAATCAATTGCCTAATGTCGCCCCTTGTAGCTTCTACAAGCTTATCAATGATATTGGGATCTAGTTGAAACTTTTCTCTTACGGCTACAGTCATCAGCCTTGCCTTAATGCTAGTGGGATCTGGCCTTCGAAATTGAATGTCCAAACAGACTCTGTCAAAAGGTCTCATTTTAGGAGAGTTCCTTTCGTTGCAGATCAGAATCATCGGCATAGAAGACTTCCGACAAAATTGTGCCATTTGACCAACACCTCCTCTGTCGCCTCCGCTCATACCATCAACTTCATCCATAATAATGACAAAATTCTTTTGGTTAACATCTCCATCGAGTTTGCTTTTGAAAAACCCGACAACAGAGGTGTTATCAAGCGCATTTTTCACACCTGCATTCAAAAGAGATTTAGACCGGACATCAGAGGCATTCCGCTCCAGTATGTCATATCCTAGCTCTTTTGCAACAAGGTGCGCCGCTGTTGTTTTACCTATACCTGGTGGACCATAAACCATCGCAGCTCTGAAAACGCCAAAACCTTCTCTGCCAGCATTCTTGAAACCTTGTTTCTGATATGTCCTCCAATTACTGAGCCATGTTTTAAGTTTGTTGACGCTGGTTTTATTTCCACAAATATGTTGAAGTGACGTAGGTGCGTACTTAACCGTCCATAACTTATCTTCTTCCCTGACAGGCTCACGCTTGTCAGCCGTGCTTGCTTTAGACTGAACCTTTCGGGCTTTTTCGCGTTGCTCTTCCTCCAATTTAATCATTTCAGCGGCATCTTTCTGAGCTTTCTCTTCTTGCTGCTTGAGCTTCTGTCTGGCTTTTTCGGCAGCTGAGCCATCTCCACCTTCTTCGGGCATTCCGGCAATAAGCTGCTTGAAACCATCTTCGTCTATGGCTTTAATTTTTAGCTGCTTTATTTTTTCCAGCTTCTTAGGGCCAGCCTCATCTCCAAGAACCACTACTGAAGTCTTACTCGAAATTGATTTTGTAACACGAGCACCGTACCTCTTGGCAATTGCCTCTGCAGCACCACGCTCGATGTTTGGTAGTTGACCTGTAAAAACAACAGTTAGGCCTAAAAGACAGTTTGGTGCTCCTTCGGGAAAGTTCGCTTCCTCTGTTGCCGTCTGGGAAGAATCGCCAGCGCCAGCGTTAGACCTGAAATCGAATTGAGCAGTTTCTTTCACATGGACCGCATCAAGGTCAACTGAAGGAATTTGGGAAAGCAGCGCCTCAGCCGTTCCAACTTCGGCAGATTGAACCTTAGTTTTAGGGCTCTTCTTGGCTGTGGAAGCCTTCGATTTCTGCGCAGGGGCTGTTGCTCTCTGACGCTTATTTGGTTGCGGTTCGTGGTCAATTATTTCGAAGGAAGCATCCGCTTCTAACTGGTTTGAAGGTTTCTCAAGCCCCTGTGTATGGTCTTCTTCAGAGTCCTCTAGGTTGATGGGGTTAGAGGCATTGTTCACAGTCTGTTCCTTGCGTTTGCGAGAGGCGCCCGCGGCACGCGTTTTCAAGGGTTGTTTGCCTGTATGCTGGCCCTTGAAGAATTCGTCTATCCCAACCATTGAGCTACTATTGCCAATAGAATTAGCTTGATCAAGAGTTTCTACAGCTCACTTTTCTGATGATATTATTTCAATTATGTAAATTCGTTCTTTAAAAAATGGAGCTGCCCAAATATCAAATCATTGACTTAAGAACAACATCATACTAAACCGTGGCAGCGATGGCAAAGAACAAAAAGAAGGCATCAAAACCTAAACACGAAAAGAAGGAGCCTGTAGAAGCGGATTGCGTGGCTTCGGAGCCGGAACTTGCAGATTCACAACATGAGCCTGCATCCGAAAAGGGTCTAGAGTCGATCGCGGACGATAAGACTGCTGAAGACGAGGCGAGTCTTAGGAAGGAAGTGCAGCATTTGCAGAATGAATTGGCAAATTTGAAGCTACAGCTTGAAAAACAAGCAGAGACCGAATCCGAGGATCATGAGGATGAAAAGAGCGGCAAGGATGACAAGAATGCAGAGGAAAAGGAAGAATTGACCATGCAATTAGCCAAAGTTCAGGAAGAGAGGGACCAATTCGAGAATCAGTACAATTCGTTGCTAAGCAGACTTTCCTCTATGAAATCTGTGTTTAATAAAATGCGGGAATCTCAAGAAGAATTGGATTCATGCCAGGAACAGCTGCGAGAGTATGAGTCTCAAAACTTAAGCCTGAGAAATAAACTAGAAAACTCTAACCGGGAACACGAAGACCTTCAAAACACAGTAGCCACATTAAACCAAGAAGTTTCGGGTCTCAACGATGAGTGCGAATTGCTGTCTCAGGAACTATCAGAGGCCGTAAAGAAGTCATCGAAATTTGAGGAAGACCTAAAAATAATGTTGTCTCAAACCGCCGATGAGCGCCGTACATGGGAAAGCAAATTCAAAGAATTGGAACTTCTTCTCAGCAACAGGAAGCAAGATATGGAGTCCTTGAAGGAAGAGCGGGAAGATCTTAAACAGCGGTTAGAGAAGAGCGAGCGGTTAAAAGAGGCGTCTGAAGCCAGTCTTACAGAACTTGAGCGCCAGCTCGAGTTGCAACAGCAGACCGGAGAAGAGATTGTTTCTGAGAAGGTAAAACAAATACAGACTTTGGAAGCCCAGGTACAAGAATACCGCATCAAAAACGAAAAGAATGAGCTTGAGCTGGCCAATCTATTATCTCAGGCTGAGGGAATGAAGGGCGTTATGGAGCAAAAGGAGGCCCTCCAACAAGAGTGCAAAGAGCGCCTTCTACAGATTGGAAAATTGCGCCACGAAGCCATTATACTCAACGAGCACTTAACAAAAGCATTAGCGATGCTCAAGAAAAGTAGCGACTCCGAGACAGTAGACAAAGAGCTTATATCGAATCTACTGATCTCATTCGTCGCCATTCCGCGCGCAGACCCTAAGAAATTTGAGGTACTGGAGCTCATCTCAAGTTTCCTGAATTGGGACGACGACAAAAAACAACAGGCCGGACTTATATACGCGGCCAATGGACAAAGGCCGAACACGAATGGATCCCGTACTCAAAATTTCGTGTCATTGTGGACCGAATTTCTCGAGAAAGAGAGTGTCAACTAAAATGTGCCTAATAACAGGCGCATTGCGAGACTAACGATCCATCTGATGCATGCATAAAGAAGTTTATGAGTATATATGCCATCTGACGATGGCTTAATTAATTACGCCGAGCCCAAGTGTCACCTCCGTGCACTAATGACTTCGGGAACCGTGTGTATAAGTACCCAGGTGACCGCAGAAAACGGACTGATGCTTTGACAATGGTCGTTGGGGGTTTTCATTTCCCAGATCGTACGATCACGTGGCACCAAGTTAGCACTAATTATTGAAGAGGATGGTTTCGAGATAGTAATGGTAAAGACCAAGAAATCGGATAGTTAGTTGAAGTCAAACTGTGGTGAAGAATGCTAGCAAGAAGAGCAAACATAGGGCTACCAAAAAACTTGAGCAGGTATGTTCTGACCAGTGCAAGGTTTGCGAGTTCCCAGTCGTATGTTGACTCCGTAGCTGCCTTGAAGAAAGATTTGAAGAAGGCCATGATAGCTAAGGATGATCTCAAGAAAACAACCATAAGAGGTTTACTTTCCGGAATCAAAAACAAAGAAATCGATGCTCAAGGAAAGGACCTTGACGAGTTCGCGCTTCATGACCTTTATTCTAAACTGATCACACAAAGAAAAGACTCTATCGAGGAGTTTTTGAAAAACAACCGAAGCGACTTGGTGGAAAGGGAGGAGTCTGAGATTAAAATAATCAAAAACTACCTTGAGCAATTGCCAGTAGCGTCCGAAGCAGAGGTTGATGCGAAAGTCTCGGATCTTTTGACAAAACTTAAACAGTCAGATCCTTCTTTGCAGCTGAAAGACGCCTTCAAAAAGTTTGACTGGAAAGCTACGCCATCTGACTGGAGGGCATCTGCCGGCATGATCAAGGCCAGCATTGTGAGACAGTTCAAGGCGAGGTCATGAGGCCAGAGTTCCCGATCGATGCTCTATTATCAAACACTTGTAAATATCATACCAAGACATTATAATGAATGGCTCAAGCAATTAGGCCTAATAATTTTTGGCGCAGCATCGAGCGCTCCGGGGGGGGGGGGGGGGGGGGGGGGGGGGGGGGGGGGGGGGGGGGGGGGGGGGGGGGGGGGGGGGGGGGGGGGGGGGGGGGGGGGGGGGGGGGGGGGGGGGGGGGGGGGGGGGGGTGTGG